>CM030178.1:15050334-15618842 GCA_017639675.1 Aplochiton taeniatus | reverse complement strand
AAAAACGCTAAAATACTCACTTGTAGATATCTTGTACCTCCCCAACACAAATGGCCAAAGGTTTCTGACTGTTTCTTCCTTTGATGTCGTACACCCTCCTAATGGCATCAGAATTTTGAGCAAGACATGCCAGTCCATAGATGGTGTCGGTGGGTACAGCCACAACCTGCCCGTCCTGAAGAGCCTTTAATGTCGAATTTAGGATTTCAGCCCCTGCTACGAATCAAAATAGATAATTAATGAAATGCATTGTTAGAAACGTCAACTGACGGTAAACCATCGTTTGCGTAGTTCAAAAGGTTGTGCGAATAAACAGCTGCAAAGTAAATAAGTTAAATAACTTGTTTGACAACACACAAATAATCTTTGTTTATACCAGTAAACCTGAGCATTGAAACAAGCCCTAAAGAATATCTGCTAAAGCTAACGTATGAAGATGACAGCGCTACTTACCTTCCTGTGCCTCATGCCGGAAAGAAGGACCATCATCACAAATCTGTGGTAATAAACTCAGCAGTTTTGTCTTTAGTTCTTTGCACATTGTTGTTCCGTGTAGAGTCACCACGTGTTTATAGAGAGCCCTTCTCGATTTGATCAAATCTAAACTACCTTTCAAAAAGGTCCTCATGTATTACGCCTCTGATAGCGTGCATGCATACATGCATGTAATGCCTGATGAAATCACTGTTTCCGGGAACGCCCACCAACTGCGTCACATATTTTCTTAAAGTGAACTCACGATGCTAAAACCTGCTTCATATGGAAAAGTAAACACATGTAATCTCCCAATTTTACTTTAATGTTGCATTCATGAGTGCCTTTGTCTATTTTGCCCAATTATTACAACTAACTGCCGTCAATCTTAAGAACTCTACTCAGCTAGAGCTACCTTCTTCAACCACGAAGTACAGCTGGCTTGATTACATAAATGATTCCACCTGTAAAACAAGTGAGAAAAACAGGTGAGAAATTATTCTTTGGAAAAATGGCGTCGAACACAGGTAACACAAAACCCAAACAAATTGCAATAATGTCACTCTTTTTTGTAAGTAAATGTTTTAATTTTATGTATAATATCAACTTTTAACCAATCACAGATAGTCCAAGTGAGGATACTTCAACAAATGATATAAGAGAATCTTTAAACACCCAGGTGATAAACTCACATAAAGTATTTAACTCAACAATTGATGGAACTAAAGGTTTAACTGGTCTGCCATTATTCCATTGATCTTAAATGTTTTGGTTTGCAGTTTAAAATCCTTGATGACAGAATGGTAACACTTGAGGAGAGGACAAAACTGTGCAATGTAATTTTACAGGACTTGATGGACTTGAGGGGTATTTTAGTGGTAAGCTTCCCTCTTGCTTAAGCTTTGAAACAGTCACTGTCAACTGCAATCATTTACTTACTTTTTTTCCTCAGGACAAAGAAATCAATGAGTCACAACCCGACCAGAACCGAAAGGCATAACGCTCTCTTAATGTGAAAATATTGCACGTTAATTCATGAATGCATGCAACCTGTATGTCAGATCCCCTATTATGTGGTAAGAAAAGTAAAGCAATCAATAAGTCAAGTTTTTTTTTTATTAGTTTTATATTGCTCTCAATTCAAAATGTATTACTTAGTCATAATACAATATCACTTTGTACAAAACAAGCATATAATCAAACATCCTTTTCACATTATACATTCTTGAAAAATACAAATCCTTTACAATTCCTCACTCTTTGGGGGCTGAAGACATTCCTTTGGAAGCGTTTTATTTCCTCTTATACCCATTTGAAACTGAGCCAGCACAACCATTATTGTATCTATATACAGATTTCTAAACAAGTTAATGTAATTTTCCAGCATCATATTCTACACTTGCTTTCACCAAATATCTCCAATGTTTCTTTCATGTGAGAAGAAATTTCAGTTGCAATGTTTATTTTGTTCCAAAACCCAAAAAGGAAATTAACACCTCCTTGAAGGCAGAATTAACTTAATCGACTTTTATTCCATTCAACATTAGAAAGAAAAACAAAGGATGGATCTTAGAAAAAATCCTTCAAAAAACGTATATGCATATGACCTGAGAGGGAAGTAGCAGGACATTGTTTAACAGCAACAACGGGTAATTCACTTAAAGGTCTGTTCGAATTTAACATTAAACTGTTTGTTTAATGTACACTTTGACCAATGATGTTTTCTTCTTCCCTGGCAAAATTACAAGGCTTTTCTCCTATAGTGATTCTGGATGATACATTTGATAATTTTTTTCTGAATTTTTACAAAAACGTCATCAATTATAAGGAATATATTTGAATAATTCAAATTGTGTATACAAATATTTCAGTTACTACCATTTCAATCTAATTCAGTTATTACATAACCAATTTAACTTTAATTGACTTTAGTGAAACTACATTTTTCCTACAAACCTGCTTTGTGATTGGGCCCCTAACTTCATATTAAACAGACAAACAAGTATTGCCATGAGATGTTTGCTTTCTTTTCCTCAAGATAAGTCACCATTAATGTAATACATTTCTGACTAAAGCAAAACCAATGCTTACGTTAACATATTGGGTCAAAAATTAACTTTCAAGATGAATTGAGATGGCATGGATTAAAAAAAAAAAACAACCACTGACCAAATGTAAATTAAATTTTTAACCACAATGTAAAAACATTTACAAAAATGCAGTGATTTACAGTTGACCAAAATAATTCTTACAACAGAATCATACAGAGTTCACAATTTCTCTTTTCCAAGCAAATCCAGTCAAAGTTCCATCTGCCAAATCACAGGAAGGCAAAAAAGAAAAAATGGTTTCAAATGATGTGGACAAACTTTTAATAAAGACATAAAATGCCCTGGTTCTGGCTGCTCAAAACATCAAACACAAACAAATGTACTACACTGCAACCTAACAAAGTGAATCTTAACAGATGAGACAATTTTTGGGGAAAAGACATGCAAAATGTTAGGGACGCCATGCCTCTTTTGCAGCAGTGCTATATTAGACCATATCATGTACCATACTCTGCACAATAGGGAATGCCGCAGTCAAATCATTGCATAGTTATTTTACCCCAAAAGTATGTGTGGAATAAGCACACATTGTACAACCAGTAAGAGGGTTTGTTATGTCCGTAGTACAAGCTTCTCATAAAACTAGGGGAAATACTCTACAGTATTGAACAGCTGGGTTTGACGAGTAACAACATTTTCTTGGACCGCATTTGTTTTAAGTGCTAATTTAAAAAAGGTAATGTTTGCATTAAACTGGGCATGGGCAAAGCATGACAACTTGTATGTCAGATTACCCTTATTTAATGCATTTAACATTATGCATGAAACAGAGGGAAAATATTATCCCATTAAAAAGAACACAGTTATGATCGACTGATGCAAACGTTTGTTGTGTGACATAAATTAACATTGACTTTAGCAATGCATGCTATACAGCGACTAGCAATTCTGCATTGTCTACAACAGTACAACTCACATCTACAGTATTTACTGCAGCAATAATACATACTCTTTACACTCACGCAATAATTTTAACCTGTACTGATTGTTGGCACAAAAATTGCTCCAAGACAAAGCATCAGTATTTGACAATGTAGTTTGCTGCTGTTATACTATAGGCAGTTGCTTGAAGGCCTCGACTAAGAAAATGACAACGGTCAGAATGGCCATCATGTCCATGGCAAGTCAAAGGCAGAGACTGTCGAGGCAAGGAGGCTCATAAAACTAGCTAGTATCCATGGAAGGCCAAGACACTACACACAAAATATAGGAACTTAAATGTCTTCTTTCATTGCATTATGTCCCGTGTAAAACAATATACTGTTATATTATTCTCTGGGAAAGATGCTTATTCATAAATTTGACATTGTGTCTATTGTACAGAAGCCAAATATACCTACCACTATTTAACCAAACATTGCAAAGATGCATTGTAAACTCTCCTGCATAAGACGTGACTGCCTGCTTAAGGAAGAATGCCAATAGTGAGGGGTGTCATGAATCTCCAACCTCTGAATTCAAAATTAGTCTATTTCTATACAAAAATACAAATTCTAGCGCAATCTAGATGTGTAGTAAGTTATTTACATTAATAAATGTAATGTATTTACACTTCAATCAGGACCTTTATACAGAGCCTTTTACAGCAGTGGTACACAAAAAGACTGTGGTGGTGCTGCTGCCCATAATGTTGATATACTTAATTAACAAAGTAGTGCACAAGAAGCAGGGGAGAGTGCAGCAAAGAAATAGGGCTACTGCAAGTGAGAGAGACGTCAACTCAATGAAAACCAGACCAGTTGGGTAGCGTTATGACTCAATAATCCCTGAGTGGTCAAATATAACATGCTATGTTATGGGGAATCGACTACCGTTTTAAATATAGACAAGTTTCACTAAAGATCCCAAACTACTACTCTCTATAATCTTGTTTTCGGAAACTCGCGTCAGCAACACAGATCGAGTGCGTGGCTCTTCGTAAAAACAAAGATCAGTAACATGATGCCAAGAACAGAGCTAAAAACAAATCAAAAATCACAAAATGGAATAAATTAATAATTGCAATTATTATTCTGTGTACTTTAAGTAAACATTAAAATCATATAAAGAAACGATAGGCTTTAGAGTTAATTAAAAGATGTACAAATTAAATATGAATTGTAAATTCTAGCCAAGTTGATACTGTGGTACTGATTTAGGATCACATGTATTTTTTCTCAACTAGTTTAAGTACATAGCACAAACAAATCACATTGCCTGGACTACACTAAAATCCTTAAGGAAAACACTGAGTGAATAATTCTTAATTTCATGGTATTTAATGGCTACCAAGGGAATGGACTGCCCAGTCCCTTGTAATTCCTGGAAGGGATTTCACTTGAACTTGAAGTTCATCTTACATACAGTGCATTCTGGTCAGTGGCATACCAGCTCTTGTGTTTGTTTGGGCCTACGGTACAGTACAAGGATAGACAATCACTCAAGTTTTCTTATACTTTTCAACAATAAGAGCTACAAGGCAGGCTTAAAACAAGGCCTGGTCAATGTAGGCCTGGAGGCCATTCAGAATGTTAGTTTCATTGATACGACAGTGGCGCCGCACACAATCTCTCCACTATGCCACAACTACTTCTGCTAGCAACGAAAGCGACATGCTGACACGGAAAGCTGTTGCTGAAATCTACCGCGCCAAGACTTGCGGGACGATCCGATTCATCGCTCCTTTTGCAGAAGAGTTGCGACGCCAGACACTGCAGGTCTAGGGGCTCTGTGGTGAGCGTGAAGGACACAGTTGAGGCCTTGACTGCATGAGGAAAGTCATTGTGAAGAAGTGGTTGCAACAGAGGTGGCAGGTAGTTAGCGGCGCAGGTGGTTAGCGGCCAAGCTAAGACACGCTCCATTAAGGGTTAGCATGATTGTTCCCACCAGCCATGGAGAGTTCGTCGGCCACGCGCAGCAGCGCCTCGATGTTGGCTGTCGTCTCGGGGCTCTGCAGCGACAGGAAGTCCGACACATCCATGTTAGCCAGGCCGTCCTGGTTGAGAGGAGGGTTGGCGGCGGCCTCGCTCCCCACGGGGAACGTCTGAGTCGAGGAGGAGGAGGAGGAGGGAGGGTTCCCAGGTCCCGACTCTCCTGCTTCGGAGGAGGACTGGGGCAGGCAGCAGGAGGTGGGCGAGGACGCGGGGGGGAAGGGAGGCTCCGGTGGCCGTGGAGGAGGAGGGGGTTCTGTGGACTGCTGCTGCACTGCTGCTGCTGCTGCTGCTGTTTGTGGTGGGATCGTGGAGGCAGCGCTCTTGTTGGAGCCCTTGTCTTTAGACGAGTCCCTGCAGTCACACTGGCACCGGCAGAACTCCTCCTGTTTGATGATGATGACGGGCAGGCTCAGGCCGATCTGCTGCACCGAGTTGCCTGGAACGCACACACAGGAAGACTTTCGGACACAATGGCTTGACTATGGACCTCCCTTTGCGGTCACACATTTAGCAAAGTTCACATAACATATTTGAATGTGTTTAGTTGGAACAAAACAAACAAACAAAAAAAGTTTATAAACAATGAACTCAAAATACAGTGGAATAGGAAAAAAAAGCCATTCAAAAATTAAAATGGAGTTTTGGCAAGACATGTGCATCTTACTTGGATTCCCTCCCACTGGTATGGCTGTGGTGAAGAAAACCTTTTCTACTTTAGCGCCTCCATGTGACTGGAAACAAACATTCAACACAGTTCGGTTACCACTCAGGCCCCACGGTAGCTATAAGACAGACTCAAAGCTAAGCTATTGACCTGCTATACATTTACAAGTACTCGGCAAACAGCCAACCCCATAGTGTCCGAGAGCGGGACTCACGGCTTGGTCTGTGCTCTGCTGGCTGTTGGCGGCGCTGCTGAGGATCCACTGCAGGTTCTGGTCCGACATGACCAGGCTGGGCTGCAGAAGGCTCTGGGTAGGGGTGATGGTGATGGTGGCCTGGGCGGGGCTGGGGGCCGGGGCCAGGTTGGTGGGGGCCAAAGGCACGGTGTGAGCCGGCAGGGTCTCCGTGGCGCCGGCTTCCACAGCAGCAGCAGCACTACCTGCCGTCGCACTAGTAAGCGCCGGCACCACTGCAGCAGCAGGAACGACAGGCTGAGCCAGCGCCTCGGCCTGGGCTGTGCCGTCCGGCTGCAGGAACGGTGGCGGCAGGGCCGCGTAGTGCTGCTGGGGCGCAGGGGCCGGGGCCGGGGCCGGGGCCGGGGCCGGGACCTCTGGCGCCAGCTGGGGGCCGCTGCCCGCAGCCCCGACCGGAGCCGGGGCCGGGTTCTGGGAGGAGGCGGGGGCTGGGCTGATCGGGGAGGGAGCCTCCACTGCTTTAGAGGTGTGGGAGCAGGTGGTGGGGCAGGAGAGGGGGGTGGTGAAGGAGACCAGGGTGGACTGGTCGGACCCCGCCAGCTGGCCAGAGCTCTCTGGGCTGAAGCCGTCCCCCAGGCCCTCTACAAAAAGGCGAGAGAGAGAGAGAGAGAGAGAGAGAGCGAGAGAGAGAGAGAGAGAGAGAGAGAGGTCAGCACAACAAGACGCGTAGGCCAGGGCATCGCAAGTTCAAGAGAAGAGATTTTGAGTCACGACTTGCCATGGGGTTGGGCCTCGTCTTGACTGACACTGTTCTCCGGACTCTGGAACATGAGCTCAAAAATCCTCACGGGCGTAGCACTGTTTAGGTCCAAGTTCTGAGCCTGGAACAAACGACAGCGGGGTATTAACGACTCACAGCGTTTGCAGAAACACAGACGTGTTTCGTGTGAAGGCAGGTGCGTGCGCCTGAGCTAGAGTGGACTTCTTAGCCGTCTGTGTGGCCCCCGGCGACGTCACCCAGGTAAAACGTACGTTGTGGATGCTCTCCCGCAGTTCCGAGTCGGTCGAGATGAGGCTCAAGTCACTGAGGCACAGCGAGTGATTTGCATCCTGTAATAGGGGGAGGAACACAGCGTGATTACACGGGCCGTCGCCGGTCAGAAGGATGGACTGAGTCATTCGGCGAAGGGGGGAGTTGATGGCCCCAAACCACATCAGAAAATCGGAGCGTGCAAACGAACAGCGACCTATGAATCACCACACAATCAGTCTGTCACTGTGAGCCTTCCACCACTTCACGTTGAACTAATAGCAAGACATTATAATAACAACACAGTCACGATACAACGAGGTTTTGTCAAGCACTGCATTTGCACGTCAATTACGCTATGTTGCCCTTGCCGGGCGAGACAAGGTCGGCGGAGTCTGCCAAGCGGCCGTGTCTCGGCGCTGATGGAACTCACTTCAGACAGCGGGTGGCTGAGGGTGACGCTGAAGGGCTGGTCTTGGTCGTGGCCTCGCACATGACTCTTCAGACTGTACTGGCTGCTGAAGGCTTTCTCGCAACCGTTGCTGGGACAGTTGAACGGCTTCTCCCCTGCGGGAAGGATGGAGAGGGGCAGGACGAGGACAGAGAAAGAAAGGTTGAGTGGGTCAGTCCGGCTCTAAAGTGAGCGATGCACTTGATGTGCATGACAAAAAATATCTGCTTTTCAGTTCAGGTCTTTGGCTAAAGGCCTCAGTGGGAGTTGGCATGAGTATCCCTGTGACCTGAGGGTGTAAGTACATGAATCATCGCAAACACTTGTGTGGCTTGAACAAACAGTGAGGAAACGTGTAACACAAGTGGTTGTGTAAATTAGCACCTGTGTGCGTCCGAACGTGGGTTTTCAAGTGATGACTAGCAGCGAACGCTTTACCACATCCATCGCGGTCACACCTGCAGAGAGATAAAACATAAACACCCGTCGAGACAAATCGCATTACAAACAAATTCAGAGCAAGGCACGGTAGGGTTTGGCCACACTGACAACATTTGCCTAAATTACAAATCGTGCAACTTTACAGGAAGAGAGTTTGTGAGAGATTACTCCTACATCCGTACTCTGTCTCTCTCACACGCACAAACACACACGCGCACGCACGCAAGCACACATGCACACAAACGGTTCCTTCTTTAATGCCAGATGTCTTCTTCCCACTGATGCAAACACAGACCCCGGCTCAGCACTGCATCACTCACCGAAACGGTTTCTCCCCGGTGTGCGTGCGAATGTGCTTCCTCAGGTCACTGAGCGTCGTAAAGTACTTTGTGCATCCCTCCGATTCACAGTTGAACGTCTTGCCAGTGTGCAGTCTCTGGTGCGCTTTCAGTCTGCCGAGATAAAGTGCGCCATTAACCACAGGACAAGGCTTAGCCAAACACACTGTCTAAGCAGAACTGATAAAAAAAAACCTGTCTGGGATCTTAATTGACTAAGTCTGCCATTTGGAGCAGCATGTCCTGTTCACGCTATGAATCTACATCTTAAACACAGCACCAGGACAAGACCACATGAAGACACATGGCAGATGGCTGATCGCTAGTCAGGGGTAGCGTAACAGTCCGTAATTGATCCGTGATGCGTACAGACAGCCAAACCACTATTAATCAGCGAAGGGCAAAACAAAGTTAGAAGCAGACCTCCGGGTGGCCTTATCGGATGGGACAGGGTAGCTTCATTCTCCTGACAGCGATGTGCTTACAGTGAAACGACCCTGTGTGGCAGAGTTGGTCGGTGGGCCAGACTAATGGCCCCTGGCAGAGAGTCGATGGCGGATGGGACTGCTCCACCCTCCCCTAAACACAGGAGTCACCTCTACCCTCTGGGCGCAGAGATGGCCCAGCAGACCTACCGGCCCAAACTAAATGGAGCCAATACTAGGAAAGAGCCAAAAACTAAGTGGCGTGGTAATTCAATGAGAAGTGGAATGACTCGGGGGCAAGCCAGGCTTGCGTGAGAGCACTTCAAGAGGAAAGAATTCAAAACAAAGCAGTTTCCTTTGCTTTGACACTGATCACGCAATCATTCTTTGTTGAACTAACATTGTGTGTGTGTGTGTGTGTGGTCGGGCACGGCCCTATATCGGGACAACAATTGAAATCAGCAACCACCGACACGTTGAGTTTTCATCAAGGAGCCCGCGCTGACATCTACAAACGAGATCGTTTGCTAATGAATTATTTAAAACAAACCAACCGTTGTACACATTGACAAACAAGTGTGCTAAGCAAGGAGGTCTTTGAAGACGAGATTGAGTTTGGGGTCGCTCACAAGATTGACCTCCTGGCATACCTGTAGAGGGTGTTGAAGGCCTTTTCGCAGCCCTGCACGTCACACTCAAAGGGCTTCTCTTTGGTGTGGACGCGCACATGGATCTTCAGGCTGTAGGAGGTGAGGAAGGCCTTGCCACAGCCCTGCTGGTTGCACACAAACGTGTACTCGCCCCGGTGGGTCTTCTGGTGCGTCCGAAGGTTGCCCGCCGTGCTGTAGGTACGTGTGCAGCCCTCGAACATACACTGGTAGCGCTTCACCTGGGCAAGAGAAAATACAGAGGACCAAGTTCAGTACAACAGGGTTTATTAAATGCAATAACGACATCAGTACTATTTGACTTTATGAGATTCAGTGTCACTTGGTTATGGTGGCCTAGAACAAACATAGCCATCTCTGTGGCAACAAATCAATCAAGCCCATGGCAAATAACCATCGACATCTGGCAATAGTGCGTTTCATAATGTAGCAACAAAGCGTTTCATAATGTAGCAATAGTGCGTTTCATAATATAACCTGCATTGCACAGAGAGCAGGAAACACAGAGCCAAGCAGCTTCATTTAGCTGCACACTGATGAGCTGGTCCATGTGCTGAGGAGACAACACTGAGTCAGTGAGGTAACCTTTACGAAATGCCTTGAACCCAGTGACTCAGCGAACCGCCATCGGACGAGCAAGGGAAAACCCAAGAGACGGCGGCAGTCCTCTGCCTTTCTCGCACACAAGTCAGCCCATGCAGGGCAGAGGCCGGCTCCTGTACTGCACAACCTATTGACGGAAGCTAGCACACATTGTCATGGTATAAATACACCCGTGGCAGCGAACCGGTTTCTTTCACAGTCCCTGTTAATAGCTGGGACATAATATGGCCTTGCCCCTTTTAAAAAGGCATGGTTGGCAAAGATGTGTCAGCCACGAATTTCTCAAATGCTAGTGCGGACCCCTGACCCTTTTGTCAACGGTCAAGAGCTTGCATCCCTTATGTAAGCCAAGCTCAGATAAAAATGTCAAAGAGTGTATACACACTTTGACACGCACATACACACACAGCCCATGCCTCTGATAGTTACTTTTAGACCTGCTGTACTTAACTCCTCTTCTCTGATATAGAAAAACAGGAATTATTGATCCTAGAACGCCTATCTTTGAGCTATTCATGAATGCACAACCCTGACACGTGCATGATGTTGCTATACAAAGCGTTGATAGTTACTCAGAGGCAATTATGCCAAAACAATACATTCAAATAAACAATAATGAAACCATCTATGCTAAAAGAGCCACCAGTTGGTTTTCTAATTTGATCCTCTTTTCAAAACATGCCGTGTGTTGGAAGTGCCATGAGCCCATCATGAGTGGAGAGGAGCAGGATCGATTGTTGCCCACTGTAGCTAACAAGCCCACAAACACAGTGGGAAGCCTGCTACAGCGGATTAACTAAGTATTGTATCTCCCACACAGCAGCGTGACTCTTTGGTAGCATCGGTTCAATCAGCCAGGGTAAGCAGGCAACTCCACTGCCTCCCACAGAAGCGTGTGAAAATGTCAGCGCGAAGGCTGCTTAGTTAGCAAAATGTTGTGCTACTTCCCTTTCCGTGGCATCCTAAATAGCCCAGTTGTCAACAGCAGCTCTTGTGAGGACACAATAGCCCTAGTAGAGTAAATGTTTTTAGAAACAGCGACTCCGTGGTGAAACATAAAGATGGGGGTCCCCGGTCAAGAGAGGCCACGCACAACAATGTCCGAGTGCCAGCAGAGACAGTGAACAATTGTTTAGACTGAGTATTGTGACGCGGACCCGTGTGTTTGCGAAGAAAGAATCCTAACGTGGACTGGTAGTTTTAAATGAAGCCTTGGTGTGAGGGCAGCCGTGTTCCTTCTGCTCTGTCGCTAAGGCGTTTTTCATTTTGGCCAGGAAACATGAAAACAGCTTAAAGCAAGCCACATTATGCAACTGCCGTCACTTTGACCGGTACGCTGACCAGTCAGCTGGGATGAACACTGCTGCAGCTAGACCAACCCAACAAACTGGGCAATTATTTCTGCTTAAAAGACTATTATAATGCACATTCCTCCGAGATGAACTCACACTGTGCTGCAGGCCGAGTGAGGATAAATATATATCATCTGAATTCACGTGGAAGGAGAGGGCTTTGGGGGGAGGGGGGGAGACAAAGCTTGCTCTGCAAATGAAAGCATTTCATTCATTCATTCACTACGTGTAATCTCCACTCGTGCTCACTGTTAAGAATGAAGTCATGTTGTTAAAAGAAGAAGAAAAAAAAAATTCACTCACATAAGACTAGGCCTATGTATAAGACTAGGAGAGGTTTCTACCTTAGGCGTGGATTTATACAGATACACAATAAGGCCTCAAACTACTTTGAAATAGTGACACCTATCAAACTCTTCTTAAGCTGGTAAGCAAATTTGCTCTTTGCTACAGGTTAACGTAGTAGCTAATTTTTAAAAGCATCAATAACAGTATTATACATGGACCCACCTCTCTCTGCTTGGTCTCTGGGCACTCTGAGTGCAGCGTGAGGGTGGCCCCCTCGATGTTCCGGGGCATGGGGGTGGACCCCGGGTTGATGATAAATTGGATCTGGTCAGGCGAGATGGTGTGGTGCACGTAGCCCTGTGACATGCCGTCCGGGTCACTCATGAAAGCCAGAGATCCCTCCTCGTCACCGTCTACCTCGTTCAGGAAGGTCACTCCGTCATCGTCCCCACCACAATGAATGTCCTCCTCTCCCTCCTCGTCCAGTCGAATGGGATCCTGCTCTATAAGCACAGTGGTACGGTCGTACACCCGGCCAGAAGATGAAGTTGTCGGCATTAGGTTGTTGTCCTTGTCAAAAAGGCCCATCTTGTCGTCCTCCTCCTCTTCCTCGTCCTGCTCCAACCGGTCCACCTCCACCTCGAAGTACATGGCCGCCTCGGTGTTGGGGACATTATCGCTCATGGTCTTGGCCGCCTCTCTCGCCTGGGCGCAGAGGACGGCACACTCGAGTATCCTGCAAAGTTATAGTTATATATGAGTTGTAAAATCTCGAGTATCTTTATATAAAATATACCCACCGTAATTACTAATGATAAAGACAACATTAACATTGCATGTATGACAATGAACTAACCTCAGTACAAAAACTTCACAAAACAAACAAACTTGACTGTGTGAAGACCACCTTGCACTCCCACACGTGAAAACATCAAAGCTCACCAAGTAAATACATTTGACTCACAGTTATTGCAGTCGGTGCCTAATAAACATGAACAACGTTAACAACAACGAGTGATTATAAATTAATGCGTACTACCAACAACTCTAGTCCCACTAAACGACCTTCGTTTTAAGTTTTGGGAGCATGTTGACTCAGGGGATCTAGAACTTTCGAGCATTGATGAAAGAAAACGGAATAGTCACGAGACAGAATTTGATGGCTAACATGTAGCTAACCTTGTTCTCAGTGTGTCTACCAACGTAACGTTACATGCAAGTCTGACTGCATGATAAGAAACCAAAAACTACCCGTGCGCTTGATTTAACTAGGCATGTCTAGTACGATCCATCTTCAACTAAACCCAAGACAAGTTGAGAGGCTAAGCACGGCCTGTCATGCTCAAAATGCTAATGTAACGTTAGCTACATACGTTTGTTAACGTTTGATTAACTTTAGTCGGCTAAGATATCTTAGCATGTCCACGCAAGCTAAGCAATTGAAAGCACTAACTTCGAATGCAACAGCAAGTTTACAAGGAAAAATAGAAGCAATGTAACGTTGAGCTCTGAGTAAATATTGCTCTGTAGAAAGATAACGTTAGCTAGCTAGCTTTCTTACATTTAGCTAGCAATTTTCCCTTCAAGCTGAGAAGCCGGAGACTTCTTTATGATGCTTGCTAGTTTAACGTAGCTTTGTAATTAAGCTTTCAGCATAACAATTTAACGCTACCGAAGTAACTAGCTAAAAAGAAGCTGCTCGTACAACTATGTCTAGCATAAGTAAGCTAACGCGTCGCGTTAGCAAGCTAATGATAGCTAGTTAGCTAGCTAGCTATATAGTTACTACTGCAGCTTCCAGCAAAAAACTCAGCTGTCTTGTCGACGACGGGAGGTGAACCCCCAACAAAGCTGCGTTTCGTATTAAACTGTTAATTATCGTCTAAATATTGATCACGACTGTACTTAACAAGTCCATTAAATACAGATGACATATACATATTTACCGTTGCAGATAAAATAATGTCAACGCTTTATGCTTCAGGTTGTTCAGTACCTTCTTCCCATCCCCTCCCTAGCGGTACCATGATTAAAATGTAAACGTCATATTTCAGCCTCCCACTGTCTGTGGGAAGGGTATTGTGGGAAATTAAATGAAATATGCTTGGCAAGTTACCACCGTTAATCAAGTTGGTTTACTTGAGCATGCTTGTAGGTTCCTTACTGCCTGTCAAAGTCTCTCTCTGATTGTCTTAACTCTGTTGCCATTTTTTATAATTTTCTGCATTTACATTTCTACAGATAGTTTCCATGTATGTAAACTATTTCCAATAGCTTTGAAATTGCAACAAAATGTGCATTAGAATAGTACCCTATTAAAAAATGTACTACTTAAAACCGGGAAGATGCTCAGCCCCTACACATCATGTTACGGCATGAATTGAAACAACCAAACATTACATGTTTTAAACATTTTTTTATATAAAAGCTGTCATGACTTGATAAACAGCAAAATTACAAATAATGTTTGCTTTAAATAGCTCGTAATATACATACATAAAAAAATGGTCAGTTCTCTACAGTTGCTCCGTGATATACAATAGAAGCTGCATAGCAAACAGCACACAATTACTGTAAGACATTTTAGAATCAAAGGAAACGGTTTAATCTGACAATTTATACAAAGAGCCATCTATGAAATTACATTTCATAAAAAATAGTGAGCTGTACATAATTCTAAGCATTCAGCATGTAGGACATGGCAAGAAAACTAATTTCTCTGTCTAGGAGAGGTCCTGGACCAAAAAATGCTGAAAGAACTCCTGGGTCCTCTTCTTTTCTGCAAGATCCTGTTTGGTGGGTGATCTCAGTAGCAATGCAGCGAAAATGGTTGCTGTGAAAGAGATTTTTTACTCAAGGACAAAACGTATTTTACGCCAAACAGGTATCTAACCTCTTGACAAGCAATCGCAAGTTGCGTCTACATAAAATAGAGGTGAACACAGACACTGTCCATTATTTTCTTACCTAAAATATTGACATCCAGCCGATTACTTGCAGCATTCTTCAACAACTCACGGAGGAAGGCCGCTAGATAGTTGAAGACATTTTTATGGCACTGAGGTAGCATGGCAATTACCTGAACACAGAAACAAGACATTTTAATATATTTTCAAGAAATTAGAACAAATGAAAGCGTTTAAAACGTCAGGCTAATACAGTAAAACAAAAGCCTGCAAAAAGCTGCCTGTGATGTGTGCTTTGATATCTTTCCGACTTACCTTCTTACACTGGCCGGAATTGAAACAGAACTCCAGGCATTGCTGGTAGAAGCGGAAGGGCACCACCGGCTCAGGTAGTGCATCTAGGAAGAGGAGCAAGGCTTCTGCTACAGAGTGGTTACTACCAGCTAGGGTTCAAGGGTCAAGGGCAGCATCCTTACAGTTGATCACAAAATAGCAAAATACTAGACATTTTACAGAGATCAAATGCATATTCTCTTGCTCAAGCCTATCTTATGAATAGTCTTATGAAGGATACGAAGAGAGTCCTGCATGCCTGTATCAAGGCAGTCCCTAATCTCCTGGAATTCACTCCGGAGCCCAGGTTGCTGAAACAGGTCCTCCTGTAAAAACAAAAGAAAGGGCCACATGCAACTGTTAGCATATCACGTCTTTAAAGCAAACCAGAAAGACCTGTAAAGAAGCAATCAAATTATTTAACATAACTCTTTTCTAATCTATTGCACGATTGCTGGATCTGTGTAAATTTTTTTTATAAAAAAACATGCAAAGAAATATTATATTTAAATGTACTTACGTTATATTATACGATTTCAATCTAATTATGTAGTAGGAGTAGTAGTTTTATTAGTGTTTCGCAGTCAGTGACTGAAAGTGACCAATTATTCAACTCCATAAAGCTAGACAAGCATTTCATCATTCCAGCAGCTTAATGGCTGCCAGAAATTGAGTTTTCAAACTTTCCCAATGTCACACAGCAGGGTTGTTGTGGTGAGCAGCCTGTCCTTTTAAGACAGGCACTCCAGTGATGGAGCCAAGTTACACAATTCACTGATAATTCTAGATGGCTAGGAAATTGGAACCAAAACCAAACAACTAACTGAAAGGTGAAAGCCCACTTTGTTCCACAAAGCTATTTATAGACTATACTTGCCCTTTTGTCAAGATTCTAAAACAAGGACGTACTTGTTTGTTAATCAAAATATGACCACTCTTACCTTTAACTGAAATAATATCACAAATACATACGTAAAAAGTATAAATGTGTATAGAATAACTTCTAAACAAAAACCCGGGTCTTATCTTAATTTCCCTACACTGGTGAGGCTAGAAAATATTTTACCAACAACAAAGAAAACTATATAAAGGATTTTTATGGCCATGTTCATTTAACATGCTAGTAATTCTGGAGGGCACTTTAAAAGGGTATAAGGTCAGATATCAGAATGCTCCGGACCTGTTTGATTGCGTTGCGAAACAGGTGGTCCACCATCATCCAGATCTCCTTCGGAATGTCCATTGGATTTTCTGTGTCTGCAGCACTGTGGTTATTGGTCTCTGTCTGAGAAGCACCAGGATAAGAAAGAACATGCTTTAATTGAATGAAGGGAATATTTAATGAATTTGTTTTTTTCCCCAGCAATTACATACTAAAGGCAAGTTGTGTGTTAATAACGAAGTCAGCAAGTCAAACGCAACAAATAAGACAGGAATGAAAAGACACAGCACAAATTTAAATGAAAATGACAGGACCCCACACACACCACCCCCCATAGATAACACAACAAAAGAGAAATGCCATGCACTTGGAACCCACCAACTGCCGCAGGGTCTCCCGGGGCATGTCTTGTATGGGCTCCCTCAGTCTGCAAAGTGTGTGGATGGAGCTTCCATAGCAGCTGGCCAGGTAGTTGCCTGATACAGAGATGAAATAGTCCTTGCCCCTCTCCAGATGAAGCACCAGGATTTCCTCGATCTGCTGCTGGCCTGAGTTCAGCTCTGGTGCCGTGGAGCGGTTGACAAAGACCTCCATGTCAATGTCCACATTGCCACCTAGAATCAGAGACGCCACATGGTGAATCAAAAGTAATTTGATGGAGGTCAACTGTACGGTGTACAAGCCAAAATACAACTAAGAGGGCCGAGGTTGCAGCAATGCATCCATGCTTCATTCACTTTGGCATCATAACTTCTGGGACCAACCCTTCCCTGCATGCATACAGACATGCATACAGACTTCCCTGCATGCATCAGCAGGACTGATAAAACAAAGTCATGAGGTATCCAAGCACATCCTCACTCTGTCACTCCATTCCTTTCTATTCCAATCCGTGACACCTCTCCGTTATAAAATCTCTTCTCCACAGGATCAAACATTGCCTAAACCATTCAACATTGAGCTGGGACAGTGCACGAATCAATGGTTTGCCTAGTAAAAAAAGACTTGTCGCATTATTTTATATTGATAGCTACTACTTTGTGTCAGGGCGCCCATAGCAGTATGTCAAAATGACAAGTTGGGGCCGATGCGCCAGCAGATTGCAATATATTCTTTTGACTATAGTGGAGATTCCCACCCACCTTGACAGATGAAGCCCTTAGGGGGGTTAGCGGTCAGCCAGGGTTTGCAGTAGGTGGGCTCATCCAGCTTCTTGATGAATTCAAACTGACAGGGGACCTGCCCGTCATTGTGGAGGGTCAACGTCTGTGCCTGGTGCTGCATGAACTTCACATCCTTGAAGTGGAACTGGAGAGGATGATGTCATGGTCAGATTCTTACCGAGCTCATTCCGAGGAAATGTGTTCAATGAGGTCATCTCATTTACGAGTTTGGAGCCACAAGTTTAATGACCTGATTCGGCACAACCACGTGTCTCTCTTACATCAATACTATGGGGTGTTACTCTGTATCAGAGGGTCATTACAGTATGGAACATCGTATGACTCTGGGAACCTCACCTCCAGCGCAGACACTTTCACGGACGGAATACATTCATTCTCCAGCTTGTCGATGGATCGCACAATCTCCTCAAATGTCTTCTTGTATAGTTCTTCATTGACCACCTTGATCTGTGCAAGAAGCAAACAGGAGGTCTGAGACACAGTGACATACCACAAAACACATTGAATAAAATACCTGTTTTAGTATAAGGGACCTGAAGGAAATTATTTAGAATGCGGGAGGATTCAATTTGCACTTTTTTACATATTTCTTCAGTCAAATATCTTTTATTTACTTTTATTGTGGTTAGAAAAAATAAACTAATTATGAGCACACTAAAATCGCCCCTTCTTTCTAGGGACTTAACAGCCAGACATAATATATTATATTAAATTGCATGCCCTCTATGGTCAGAGCAGTTTCAGTGTCTGCTTCAATTATTAAAATATAGAAAAAAGACTCACACACTGCCCAGACAGTAACCTAGAGCTAATTTTGGAGTATGGACTGAGTCTGCCCAAGAAACTGTTCCTATTTTTTTTTACTCACTTCCACTTTGTGTTGACATTCACTGCCACTCTTTACCATTCTATTTTAACGCAAATTCAACAAACTGAGGCAAAGAAACGCTAAGAGGCTTGAGCACCCTACGGAGAGGCCCACTAATTCACATTAAGGTCCCTTACCCCCCACTAATTCTCGAAGGTCCCTTACCCCTATCTCCAGCAGAGAGCTGACTGGCTTGTGGTCGCTGGTCTTTAACGCCATGTGACTCTTGTAGTGCAGCTGTTGGATATTCTTTCCTTTCCACAGGATACGGTCACACCAGGCCGGCACTCGACACTTCTCACTGGCAGAGGAAAGATGGGAATGGAAAGATAACTCGTTTACCCACACATTGGATTAGGTAGTCTGCCTTCCACCCATTGTGGCGGGAATGTCCGTGAACGCCAGAGACTAAAGGGTACCTTGTGTCCCATTGGTCCGAGCCGGTGTCGTATTTGTAGGTGGGCAGGAAGTTAACCTCTCCTTCTACAAAACCCACAAAGACTGCCTCTTCATCAATTTGCCTCCTCAGCTACAGAACAAAAACAGATTGTAACATCCCATCAGGCTCATCAATAAGAAACACGGTATCAGGACTGTGGCAAAGGTTAGCCGCTGATTTTACCTGGTCGTAACTGTGCAGTGTTTCAAAATCCTTCTTGGCGATCAGGTCCTTCACGTGCTCGATGTCCAGTTCACTTAACCGGTAGTTGAGGTCCCCAAGCCACAGGACCACGCTGAAAGAAACCCCCAACACACGGCATTGAGTCAAAACCTGGAGCCATGAACATTTATAGCTGGTTGGAAGCAAGAATATCTCAACACATGACTTACGACATCAACCTTAAACAACCAAACAAGCCATTAGGAAAATTACACAAAATTGGCAAAAGTCTGGTTTGGCCAGAGGTTTCATTTTCTAATGCCCTCGAAGCAAACGGACCACTTTCAAAGAGGATCCGATGAGGGCCATAAATCCTTTTTTAAGTGCCCCAGCTCTTATCCTCGGAGCTCCCTCTTACTTGTGCTTCATGATAGTGAGCGGGGGCTGGCCGGGGTCCAGGTGTCGGAACTGGAGTCGTGTGCAGATGTCCTTGTAGTCCTGGTTGCGCCTCTCGAACTCCTCGATGTGAGCGGCCAGGTGAGAGTTGACCACGCAGATGTCCGAGTTGTGGAAGCGGAAGCGGATGGCCACAGCGCCTTTGTTGCCCTGTGGAAGAAACGTAGAAACTTTGTCTGAGTTATGTCATGGGAACCGATTGAATCTAGCAACGCAAAAGATGGCAGAATAATTACGCTTTTTTTGGGTGAAGGACGATGTGTGATTACTACTGATACATTATTACATGTGATGGACTTTTACAGAAAACAGTGGAGCGTTACACAACATGTCCTTAACGCATTAGTTATTCTTGAATTGAAGCAGATGTTCATTGTGCGGAGCATAAGCTAACTCTTAATTATCTCCATAAAAGATGGTAGTGCAAGTCTTTTTTTTCACACTCACACTGGACACCATGCAGCCATCTGCTCTGTACTACACAGGACTGCAAGCTAAGCACAACTTTATCATGGGACAGAACACACTATGTGATCCTCAAATAGCCTGTGTAGAACTAAGTATACAGTGTAGTAAGCCTAACGTTACGCAGATGAAAGCGGCTTCAGAGGAGGCAAAGTGGAACAGAACATAACAGGAGGGAGTGACAGAAATGAGTTGGTGAGTTTGCTAAAATGATTTATCCCCAGGTCATACTTCAGCTCTTTCTAGACCTACTGCAGCTTTAGAGAGCAAGATGAACTTCTCTCTCACCATTCTCCCCATGATGCCTGTGCCTACGGTCTCTGCCTCCACCTCGGAAATGAACTGTGCATGCTCCTTCTTCACGTAGAACAGTAGCATGATCCCCACCAGACGCACTAACTTCACCTGCAGCAAGACAGACAAACACACGCGCACACACACACACACACACACACACACACACACACACACACACACACACACACACACACACACACACACACACACACAATGCAACGATCAGAAACAGATTAGCATTTAGGCTGCAGAGATAAGGGGGCCTCCCATGAGTTAATACATTGTAATGACAATGTCATGGCTGAAACGAGATTGACAAAATCTCCATGAGAAGGGGCAACAACTCAAACAAAAGTAAATAATAATTTACTTTAAATTACAAAAAAAAAAAAAAAAAGAAGTTAATACAGGTCAGAAACCTAGCTTGTCTTGCTACAAACGCCCCCAAATGCAAGACTTTGATACAAGCAATCAGGATAATAATTTATTTATTATTGTTTTTTACAGTAGCCAACATGGTAAACCAACACAAAAAACATTAGCCTATGCAGAACTAGCCTTAAGGACACTGTACACTCTACAGAGGTTGGTTGACCTGTAACCTTGCACCCTCCAATTCCTTAAGATTCCCAAGCATGGCATTGCATCCCGCATGATAGTAGCATGGAGGGTTTAAATGAGCAAACAAGGACGAAATGCCAACCCCCCCCCCCCCCCCCCCCCCCCCAAGAAGGTTTATGGGCAATTCAGTCACGGATATTGATGTAAAAACATCCATTTCATTGACTGTTGAGCTACATCGTGTCAATTAAGGTGCAGCCAACTGTAGTAAATACACTTTATGCTGACATATGAAAGAATGGTCCATTCTGGTGGCTCTATGCAAGGATGCATACTTTAAGAGCTTTCAAAAATAAAAGTGTGTTAAAAAATGTCTCGGCCTTGGAAGAGGAAGTGGCTTGACTAGTCAGCATTCTGAGAAACGAGGAAGTAGATGAACGCAAATGAAGCACTTTCACAAAAACAAAATAATGGCTTAAACACTAACTAGACTAAAGGCTTGTTTAAATTCACCAGCTTTATTGCCAGGCTATCTGAAACAAGGGGGCTAACATTCAAATAAGCTGTATAAACCAATAAGAAAGACCAGCTGAACAGGAAGAAGATACGTTGTAATCCTTAATCATATTAGTCCATTTCCTTAAAAATCCTCCTTTCTACTAGTCTGCCACGTACAAATATTTGGAGGCAC
This sequence comes from Aplochiton taeniatus, assembly GCA_017639675.1. Lineage (NCBI taxonomy): Eukaryota > Metazoa > Chordata > Actinopteri > Galaxiiformes > Galaxiidae > Aplochiton > Aplochiton taeniatus. The sequence continues at coordinate 15,597,368 of CM030178.1, read as the reverse complement.
AAGGCACACATGGTTAGAGAGAAGGACGTTCTTACTAAGGCATACTTGGCGTCTGGATGCAGGCCTTCCGACACGGCCTTCATCCACTCTGGCTCCTTGGGTGTGTCGTTGAAGAAGAAGGCCTCCTTACTGAGATCAAGCTCTTGGAAACTACAGAAACGTATGGAAAAAAAGTGAGGATTTACAACCGACGCACTGTCAACTTCCATGGCTCACCGCCATGTTTAGAGTTTTGCCTAAACATTTTGAGATGTTCGTCCACACAACCAGGGTTTACTGTGGGTGTGTGGGCATCTGGGCAGTGAGATTAGATGCACGTCTTACCCCACGCAGTACAAGTCTGGGGGGCTGGCGGTAGAGCCTAGCCAGGGACAGAGGCTTTCCTTCGGCGTTTTGCCATTCACGTTGTATGTGCCAAGGAAAAAACTAAAGAGAGGAGAGAGAGGAGAGGTACAAAGTCCAGACTCAGTTTAAACTGACATTGCCTTATAAAGTCTTATTCTTCACAGTGCCAGGCTGCTGGGAAACGCTACGCCCCCTTCTCTGAAACCTTTGCCAACCCTGTCGGTTGCCTCGACAGGGAATTAGGACCTAACCCTCTACTAGAAGAATAGAAGTCAATGGAACCAAGCCATGACAGTCTTGTTCTGGGAAGTACAGTTTATGGACAGATCCATCAGCAGATGGCGCTGTGATGCATACAGACTCTGTCACGTCTCTTCTCTCCCCGTGCAATTGAGATGCTCAAGCAGAAACCTACTTTGCATAAGTTGTTAGTAGGCTATGGGCATTTAGAGTTAGCGGCAGCCAACTCCCTTAAATATAGAAGCAAATGAAGGCTTCTCTTACGTGAAGTTTTCCAAGTCTGTGTAGTGGTCCTCATTCTTGAGCAGCTCGCAGCGGATGAGGTTGTCTCGCAAGCCGTACTGCGGCATGGCCAGCATCTGAGATTTGTTGGACGGGGTGTGACTGGAGGAGCGCACCATGCCATCTCTGCCCTCGCCGCTCACCTTCTCCTGGCTTGACGCCAGCAAACCAGGGCGTGTGAGGAGAAGGACCAGACAGAATGTGTGGGTGAGATCAAAATTGGAATGAGCGGAGGTTGCCACTAGCGTGGGGTTGGCAATAAGGCGAGACGATATGACAAAAGACGGTATCCGACCATTTGTATTATGTTCTTGAAAAGAGACGGCAGCATATTTCAATAATTAATGTTGGTATGCTCCTTGTAGACATTCTATCTTTTGGGTCATTAATGTAGCCTTTCCTCTTGTTAAACCCCGACATATAATATATGCATTACACACTAATCCTTCTGCCTCAAGTATTTGAAGTAGATTCAATTTCTATATTATATATATAATCAATGCATGATTTGAGCGGTGAGGCTAAAGAAGGATATGCGATTCCCAAACTTGTACATTACTTCCACAATCAGCTCATTGCATGTCTGATAAAACAGCAAATCCATCACTTCCATTATTATAAAACCTAGAAAAGGCAGCAAATCAAATCTGCATAATGATATCTGCTCAAAAAAAGGCTAACTGTTCTTTAGGCTAGCCTGTAGCTCATTGGGGATATGGCTAAGGGGCCCCGAGAGGAGAGTTGGGTTAAATGGTGTTTCACATTCTCAAAAACCTCATTAGTAATGTTTTGTTCCTTCTTACCTTTCTGGGCTGGACTCCACGCTGCCCGTCTTCAAGTTCCCGCTGGTTATCTGGTCCTCTACTCCCAGTTCCTTTCGTTCTAATGACAATGATTTCCCTTTTTGGACATAGAAGACAGATAGTGAGAGGCAGGCATTATTCTAATGAGGCAGACATACAGTTAAAGTCAACCTTTATCTGAGGCCACAGACCACAGAAAATCAATGGAAACCCATCCAATTCTACATTAGTAAATAGTGCAGTGATGACGTCAATTACCCACTTTAAAATTGATCTGACTGAGACAGCCAGTTTTTGGCATAGAAGCAGGAGCCAAAGGATAGATTGTTTGCTGAATCTTAAATTGTGCTTGTGAGAATTAACACTCGAATGTCAAGGCATGGACAATATGGGCAAGAGAAAGGCCTTTGGTTTGGCAGAGCTCTAAATGCTGGCTACCAGTGCCTTCAGGAAGAAAGCTGCCAACATTCAGTCATTTATTATCATGCCACCGTTTGCACAAGAAAGCTAGTAAATGTTAAGAAGAACATTAGAGGCCTCGACAATAGGCAAATCATGAAGCTTCATTTGAATAAAGTTCAGTCAATTGTGCACACATAGCTTGAGGTCCTAGATTCCTAGTTCTGTCTGTCTCAATAAAGGGACTGGACTTGAACAGGCCTCTGTATGAAAATGTTTAGTGAGTATAATACCAGTGGGGTGCTGCCATGTAAACATGCAATAACAATTAAATCTGGTGGCAAAAAGTATGGAAAAAAAAAACATTGCCAGTTATTTCATTATCATTAAACGCTTGACACAATTGTATTATCTGCGGCAAAGTGAAAATCTAGATAATGTAGGCTAAGTGCTAAAGTGTTTTTGAAAAGGCTTTGGCGTGGCTACAGAGTCAGATGGCAAATGTACTGAAAGGCCAAAAGATATTCTTTTGCACGAGAGATGAGGCTGGGGATAGGAAATGGAAATGTCGGCTGCACCCCAATAGCGTAATTTCGCATAGAACTGAGAAATCCCAGAGGAGGGAGTTGGTCTGTCCCTGATTAAACACAAAGATATATACGGTCTAAAAACTTGACATAGCAAATTATAATATTGTTGTGGAAACAAAGCAACCTGACCGTAAGTGTGTGCAAGTCAACATATCTTTGAAGAGTTGCAGACCTAATAAAAGTTAGTTCTGCATGATGTACAGAAAGGATATTTAGGTCAGCCCACTGTGATTCATTGGCCTCATAAAGGCTATAAGGTAGCTAGGCCCTCACCACTCAAAAGAATTATGAATAGGCCTGGTATGTATGGCAACAGAAGGTTTTGCATTCCTGTATTGCCAAAGGCATTTTAACACTGTTAAATAGCCTACCGCTATAAGCCTCTACTTAGCAATATACTAATAAGGAAAATAATGTAAATATGACAACAGAAAAGAATTGGTATTAAACTTAAATAATTGTTTCACTATATTCAGTCCACTGTGCAAATTACCAGAGAGAAAGTATTGACGGTAAACTTAGAGGACTTAAACCCACCATCACTAATTGTCCCTGTTGTTTGTTAAACTGAGCAGTCAAATCTTTGTCATGTCTCCATTACCAAGTGTTAAAGTTCAACATTACACAATATAATAACATGGTATCAGCAATAAAGTCATTAACAGAAAAAAATATGTACTAATTTGCTTATCCTTGAGAAGAAAGCAAGATAAAGCTGTTCGAAGTCTAAAGATGTAAAACGCTGGAGCATTTTATGCGTTCTAAACTATTGTAGGGCATGCTTAAAAATGCATTCCATTACTTTTCTGTTGTTCCTGACCTAACTTATAATATTTATAACAAGCCTGCAGATGAGTGAGGAAGCAACGTCCTCCTTCTTTCTAAGTAAGGTAGCTAGCTAGCTATATCAACGTTAGCTGAGCAAAGGCAACACGTTTGGAAGTCCAACTTCTCAAAGTATCTAAAATCGATTGTTAGCCCATCTCATCTAGAAAAAATAGGAAACAACCAGAAACCAAACCTATTGAACTCAGGAATGCCAGCCACCGACGTTAACCTGCTGGCCATAACAACGTAACGCGTTAGGTGAACACAACCGAGGAGCTAACGTTAGCTTCATTTGCTGATGCTCGTCAAACAAGGTTTGAATCAACCACACTGGGTTTAACTTTAATGTTGCTTGACTTTGCTGTGTCGTATACTAAACCGGAAACGATAGACGGTAGTCTGCAAAAAAAAAAACACGTTGAAGATAGCAAGCAAATTGCCAAAGCTGGCCAAATTGCCTTTGCTACAATGCTGGCCAATTGCTAGCTTTGCAATTTAGCCAGCTAGCCAGTTGATGGCGATAAATAGCTAGGTATGCTAAAACAATCTCAAGTAACGTTATGTTCAATTACTTCTTCAACTAACAACATCTAAGCATATAACGTGCATAACGTTTTTTTGCAGCAATATTGAAAGTTTAAAGTGACGCTACCAACGGCGCTAGTAAGTCAAGTGAGCGAGCTACTTGCTACGGTTCCGCCTGAATTTAACGTCAGTTTAAGTTAACGTTTGGCATGAATTAGCTCTGTCTAACATAGCTATGACATTTTGAAAGAATGGGACTACGTTTACGAGACTAAATATCTAATTGAACCAATCAACTAACATAGAAACCTGTCACTCAAAAACAATAACATTCCCCATACCGGTGGCGGTGTCTGTCATCCCCCCAGACATCTCCTTGAACTGCTCCAACGCATTCTATGCAGTGCAATGTGAACGTACAATCCAAGGACCTGCTCACGGAGGGATGCATTATATTTTCCTCAATGTTGTTACTGGCCAACCAGACCAAAGCAATCAAGCCAGACATGTTTTGCAAAGTTTTGAGTTGCTCATAAAAGAAAATATTTTATTGCATTATCTTGCTATTGCAATGATTCATGTATAAGTCAAGGATACGTTTGCTATTTATTATTTCATTGTAACTTAATTGTTTTAATGAATGCATTTAGATTTACTAATTTGTTAGTAGTCATGCAAGACAAACAAAAAAATTGTCTGCAATGCTCATTGATTAACTCTGCATGTTTACAGTTCCCATGTGCCTTACCAACTTCAGGCAAAATGAAATATATGACAATCTATGACTAGGCACTTCCCCAAATCCTCAATGACACACAATGAGGGTAAGGGCTAAACTATGGTTATAGGTTTAGTGCTCTTCAATGTGGCAATAAAAAAGAGCTTCCTTTATTTGGCCATCAACTGACCAACATTTGTAACAAGGTGAAGACATAAATGTTAGGTAATGTTGCCCAAAGCAAAAAGTAGAGTTACTGCTTACTTTCTTAGTCTAAAAATCAATTCAACAGAACAGTCCTGTCAGACACTTCCGCTATTAAACATTTGTGTCCTATGTAATTTGCTTTATAGAATAGGTGTACAGGCATGCTATTGGTCAAATAATATGTTTTCTAGCATTTTCTATACATACCGGTCTTTCTGTGTTGATTGACCTTTGTGAGCGTAGCTCCAGGTGGTGCAAGGGCCTGTTTGACTATAGATTGGCTTTTTGTGGTTTTGCGGTACTTGTTAAGCCAATCAAATTTCCGGGCTTCTGCTGGCGACTTACATACATCTTAAAAGGAAAGAAACCATAAATAAATGTAAAAAGTATGATTGCCATTAGAGAGAAAAACATTTTGTCAGTTTTGGCTGTAGGACATATGGGCATTTTTTGTGAGTTACTGGTTTGGAACATCCCTACTGTCAATGTTAGATATGTTTTAATAAAAAAATGTCATTACATGAAAGAATTGACACCATGTAATGTTTTCAGCACTTAAATTATGTATTTGCCTCTTATATCTGTTTTAAATACTGTTATCTCAGAAATACAAACCGGTGAAAACAAACTTCTTTTACACAGCACAAGTGACCTTGTGCAAGTTCCAGGTAACCACATACCATAAGACCAGTTGTTCTTCCTTTACACCTTTCAATAACAGCAGGTTGGCTATTTTTTCTCAAACGTCCAAACGGGATTTAGTTGAATTCCTCTCACAAGTTTACTAAGAATAAGCTACTCATTGCATATTTAGTGTGACCACATATTACCAGAACAGTTGCCGAGACCACAGTTCTGAAAGTAGAACTTTCTTACCTCCAGAGTTTCTGACATTCTTCCTGTTATTAACATGATCTGTCAAGCCACTAGATGATTCCATCTGTACTTTGTGGGCTGAACTTAAAGAGTTTGCATATCAATGAGTGCCACTCAATTAGCTCTTCTCCATTTTACAGTCTAAAGGTACTCGGTAAAGTAGTAAACTAGTATCAGAAATGACAAATGCCTGTCAAAGTAGATTATATCTCTTCGTCACTAAGTTGAGCAAATCATCTAGTGATGATGAAATGCAAAAAGCAAAAATGAAAAGAAATCCAAATAACATTACAAAAGTAGAGGTTGCTGTAAACCTATTACTAAGAGTTGAACACAGGGTTACAAATACTTGATTGAGGAAGAAACAGAAACTACAACAAATACATTTCACACGTCAAAACCACTTCCTGCCCTTCTTTTTCCTCTCTTTTCCTTTGCTCTGTGGTGCTTACTTTGTCACACAGTCTATGTTGAGTAAACATTATAATTCAAAGCAAACTGAACAAGTTGATTCTACTCTTAGTGTTGTTTAAGCTTATTGAAGTCCAACTATATATTCAATATATAAATTAATGTCTAACTTCAGTTAGTGTAGGTACAGTTTCTGTATGCAACTGAGACCTGAGGGCTTTCAAGCGCTGTTCAATGAACAAAGTATGTCACGTTCTTGCTGGGCAGGTTTCATGGATAGATAGCAAGAACGTATTATTTGCTAGCCTTCATGCACCACTTAGTATCTCAGAATCTGTAACCCAAATACGTGCACAGTAAAGTATTTACGAGACTAAATAAATAATTATAAAAGAAGTATCCAGCAGGAATGTACCCAGTAGTAAAGAGTATCCACCGTGCAGCAATAGATCGTTCCTTTCCCATTCGTTTGGCACTGATGGTGGTATGACTCAACCACTTGTCATAAGCTGACTGAATAAAAACAACAAGGAAGAACAATGTACAACTCAGTCTCACCACTCCAGACTCGGTTGACCTCACTGAGGAAGAGGCGTGAGTGGGACCCAAAGGGAAGTCTCAGTCCCAACTCCTCCCCCTGGAAGCTCACTCTCACCCTGGTGTCAGCACCTATAACAACCCCATGGAAAATGCAAGGATCGTTTTTCGCACTGGCTCTTGGAGTATTGAAAAAAAAGTCATAATAAGGAAGTGCTCCAATTACACAGTGATAGAATTGAAAACTCACCCACAACTGCAAGTTCACCCACTGAGGACACTGAGGAGGGTGTGACGTTGTGAATTATTATGTCAATTCTATTGAGTTATTCATGTTGTTGTACCGATAAACATGTACATTTGATGTCAGGTAATTTGGCTATTTACTTATTAGTGAGATTACTAATGTGCTTCTTTTGCTTACCCTCTACAATAGCAAAGTTGTTAGAGATGGGGATGACAGTGTCCAGTGTGACATCTTCAGCGGTTATGGCCATCCTTCTGTGAAAGAAGATAAATAGCCTGTAGGGACAAAATTATATCTTTAAGATAGTACAAAATTACACATTCAAACGGAAACAATTTTTGCTTCCTCTAAAATGTATAGACATTTTATTATAAGATTATTCTACTCACGCATGTTCTTCTTTGCATTCCACCAAACCAAGCAACCTGCTTTCAGTAACGTGTTCCACATGGACTATACATTGGACAGCATGTTTTCAGAAAATATGGTCAAGGATGCACTTTATTTACGGCACTGTATGTAAAGAATGGTCCATTATCTTAAAAATGTAGGCCAATATGTTGTTCCTAATATTTGCAGGTCAAAAAGATTCATACATTGTACATTGGACTTACAAAGACATATACAAAGTTAATGTAGTATATGATATGGATGAAAAATATATGTATATATATATATATGGTTGTTACATTGGTTGGTAGAACAGCATTGCCATCTTGTGGGCAAGAAACAGCAATTGGCTCATTGCCTTGGCATGGCACACCCAACTGAGCATGTCAATATAGCATACCGTTTTAGAAGTGCACTTACGCCGACTTCTTAAGACTTGTTTTGAGTGGTCTGTTTATGCTTTAGACAAAGATACGACGGTTGTTTTTATCCGAAATGCCAAACACTCTCCGGCCTCGACAGCGTCATGTCGCCTGTTGAATAATATGTCTGAATACTTGGTCTTCTTGAGAAGGAGAAAATCTGAATTTCCGTAAACCTTCAATCAAACTGTAGATTGAAAAGACTTTTCCATATGGATTCACGTCAGATTTTTTAAACCATAGGTCTCAAAGGATACTATGATGCAGTTTTCTTCATTTGACAAAGTTTCCTGAATCGCAAGAGATTGATCCATGTTTGAGAACCGTTACGCCCGTTTTATTCAAGTTGTTCACGACCAAAGTAGTCTTTATATTAAAGAAGGGATTAAAATCGCTGTCCTCGCAAAACTACGAACGCGGAGAAATATATGGTCGAAACAACTAAAAAATAAATGCACAATAAATAAAAGTAGCTCCCAGCTGTAGTTCGACATTATTTGAGGTCCCAGATGTTTCTTCTACTTCCCGCAGTAGTCTACATGAAAACGTGCCTGACCTTTTAACTAGGCTGCCACGCAGAGCATGCAGAATTTGCAGACACAGTCCGCAGTCCCCAGAAGAACGTTACTCCTTTGGAGTGACGTAGGTTTTGGCTGTTGGCGCAAATCTCTTCAATTGGATTACCCACTGAATCTGTTTCGTTAGCAACAGTAAGCTATCAACTGCCAACTTTCCACAGATGCAAGCTTATCAATAACAAATTGCATTCTGTAGATTAATCCAGACAAGTTATCAATCTTAATATTAAGCTTAATCGATCATATTTTCATTTGAAGGTTCATATCCAAGTTTAAGTCCTAGTATATAGTCATAGTTTTGGCTACTTGAAAAACTACTGGCAGCAAGATTCAGACTGAAGATCTATATTTGGCCTGTTGTTTTGTCTTTTTCCAGAAAGTTTTTATTGGGTGAGGAGTGAGTGACTGTCTCTAAAAGTCCAATAACTTAAAGATGGTGAGTTATTTATACCCGAGGAGAGGTTGGGGCTAGCAGTGCAATGTTTCAACTTATTATCACTGTAAGTGAGAAAGAAAAAAAAAATGCTGGTAAAGTTGAGCATGCCCTGGTAGGCCGATCTGAATGCCATCGGGACAGTGCTCCCTGGCTTGCATACTGCAGGGAACAGGGCCTCAGTTGCCGATTAATGAAGATAGAGGTTTAGACCATCAATCATTTCAAGCAATGTTTGGAGAACAGTCATCTAAAACTTTTGTCAGATCAGTATCCAGTATAGAGAGAGAGACAGAAAGACTATGAGACAGTGAATAAGCCAGGAAAAAAAAAGAAACCCCCATAACTGTTAATAAGGAGGACAAGGTGGGCAGGGCTCCCTGGGCTGCATCCAAACCAAAATAGGCATTGTAAATGATTCCACATTTTGTATAGCTATACACACAACCTTTAAAATGCAGATTCTTTTATGGATTGTTTTGTAAAAATATCAAAATGGCAATTATCTTATGCTAGGTAGGCTATAATATATTCCAAAGATGGATATCATTTTGGAATTTATAATTTTTAATACAGGTAGTGTAAGTCCTTAAGAATGAAGTAGACAGAATTGGATCACTTTGGATCCAAAGATCATCCTCACTGCTATCAGTGATCTACTATTCGGTCTCAGCTTGATTGACTTCGAGGCCGTTGCGAAACCCTGGGAGGGCCTGATGACCTGCAGAAAGCTGGGGGTATAAATAGTTTCAGAGGGACTGAAGATAAAGGAATACTTACCATCAACATGGTACTATATTTCATACACAGTGAATGAGCTTGTCTGTGGTAAATTGTGAGGGTTTTGTGGGTATCATTTTGTTGAGAAAAAAAATATGAACAATGCATTGGAGTTGTACAGGCAATTTATTTAGCAAGGCACATAACACTCATGCATGCCTAGAGCAACAATCCACAGTATATTATCACATATTATTGGCCTAAACATTGTTCTCTCGAACTAATGCTTGTCCCTAATGCTATATGTACGTGGAGCTGTTGAGTCTACTGTGAACCAATATCCATTTTTATAATATCCTCTTGAGACCCTTGTGGTCTCACTCATAGAATCATTGACATTAAAATATATTTAAACAGCATACAGCATATTTTTATATCCATCTGATTTCAAAAGCAGTTATATATTTTTTTACAATATTCACAGAGTAGAAATCCTGAGCTTGACAGGGTTGATATAGAATAAAGTTTACCCACATCCAATTCATACGCAGTTAAATATATTTGCAAGATCCCACACAGAAAATAAACCTTTTGATAGCTTTGTGAAACAAATACACCCATTTCACATTTTAAGTAATGTAACAGCAAATAAAGAGAAACACATCAGTTATACAGTGCATTGTCTGACCAGACTGACCTAAACGAATAGTATTACAATATGTTATTGTGCACATGCAATCATTTAAAAATGTAACAGCTATGAGATGTTTTACATAAAGTGCTTACAAACTAATCTTCTCACAGCAGCTTGAAGCAAATCAAGGACTCACTCAAGAGCGAAAAGAAGACAAGGCTAGATATTTTGCTCTCATGGAGCAAGAAATATTTGCCCCTCTGCATTCGCACTTGAAAATACATTCATCCACTTTGTAAATTGTCATACACACAAGGATCTGATAGTTCAATCCTGAATATACGGTTTAATTTATAAAATATAATAATCTTTAGGTGCCTCATTTTAATATTCAGGACATTGTAGCTTTCTGCATTGGGGAGCAACAGGGCTCTTTGTGAATTACATGAAGGCCGAAAATAAAATAAAAAATGTGAAATTATTCCAACCAATCCAAAACATAAATACATATCAATTCAAACATTCCCACAAAAATGTAAAAAAAAAAAAAAAAAAAGAAGAGAGAAGCCTATCAAAAGAGGTCTAGTATAATCTGTAAAAGTGACCAACGTTTTTGCAATACCAAGCAATCAGATGAAGTAAATGATTATGAAAGCTTTGGAGTACATATGGCTCAGCAGCCCACAAAAGCAGGTCACACCAGCCAGTTCATGCTGAGCAGACATGCCAACAGAACAGTGAAGAGCAACGCCAGAGGCAAACTCTGCCCTCCAGTGGCGGAGGATGGTACGTTTAGGTTGCCGGTCAGCTTAAGACACGAGGTGGTGGTGGCATTGCAGCACTCTTGGTTGCAGGTGGAGGAGGTGGCTGTGCACCAGGTTGCAGTTGAGCAGTCCTTGATGCAGCCTGCTGTCCACGTCACGGTCGTACCACTGGTCTCCTTTTTCAACTAGTAAATTGTGATGGATAGTACAGGAAAGACATTTAAACATTAGATGTGGGATCATACACAGAAATAGAAATGGCTTAGGGTAAATTACAGAATGTATCGACTACTTCATATTATAGATAACAGCATTGCCTAAACCATAGGTAAACAAGTGGTGATTAAGATATTCAAGGATGCAACAATGTGAACAATGTCAGTGTAGTGTGGATTCAATTTATATTACCTCACAGTGCATCAGAGTGCTCAAACACATCGAACTGATAGTGAAGTCTTTGTAGCAATCCACCTTGTTACTGCAAGTGCCTTTATGACAATATTTTCCCTGAAGGAAGAATAAAGCATTTTGTGATGCAGAGCTCACACAGTGAGTTTCTCTGACAACCACTCTATTTCTCTCCAAAACACACAGACAAATGATTTCTGAAGTCTTACTGTTGAAGCAGTCGTGGAAGGGGCTGGGGCTAGTGTTGTGCTGATAGGTGCCTTGGTAGATGCAGTGATCGTTGGGGTCACTGTGGTGACAAGGGAGAGAAGAAGGCATTGTTGACGCTGCAGATACGTAGTAATTAACCATCATTATGAGAAGGCTTCGATCCTGTACCTTCAGTTATGTTGGTGGACATCATGCTTAAGAAGGTTGGAGAAAGACAGTTGGTGGTGTTACAGCATCCTTTTGAACAGTTGACTGTGGTGGTGTTGTCACAGGGAGCAGCACAGAGAGTAGTGCAGCTTGCCATATATTTAATGCCCCCGCATGCCATCAACTGTTGAAACATCAATTGATTTTGAAAGGTTGAATTTCAAAATTCTATCAACTCAGGAGGTTAAACTTTCACTTTGTTTATCAAACTGAAGTAGCTTTACTTATATTTGCTTGCTGTAAATCAATTTCCATTGACTATGACACATTTTAATATATACAAATAATAAGATTCAAGCATTGATCCACATATTTGAATGCAACTTTGAGCATTTCCTGGTTACATCATACCTGACAGAAGTTTTTGTCAGTAGGGCATGCACTGGCATTGTTGTTGTTATACATAGTGTAGCAGTCCGAGTAGTTACAGATGAATGAAGGGCAGGATAACTTGGTCTGGGGGATAGAAACCAAGATGAGGAAAGACATAGATAGATATTATTGAGGAGGGGGTCAAATACAAAAAGCATGGCTAGGCTGAAAAAACAAAACAACAATGTATTCAGTGTACGGTAATTCTTCTAAAAGGTTTGCTTTAGATTGAACACGGGATAACTTACCATGCTCCATGTTGTATTTCCACTGGGGGCTGAGCCTGTCAGAGAAACAACCAAAGATTAGGTAAAATATAGGTACACATGTTTTTTTTCTTCTTCAAAATAGACAAAGAAAAGTATGTCTTAGACCTTTTGGAGGCCTATTACCTGTTGCCGTGGTGCTGGAATTTCCAGAAGGTTGAGAAGATGTACTTGAAGGTATAGATGTGGCCAGCACAGTGGTGACCGATGAAACTCCTGTGGTGTTGGCTATGGCTGGTGTGCTAAGTGATGATGATGAGGATGATGTTGTAGCGGAACTAGCCATGCTAGAAGTAATTATTGTCGTTGAGCTCACGGGTCCAGAAGTGGTGGCAGAGAGAGAAGAAGAAGAAGAAGAAGATGGTGAAGTGGTGGTAGCAGCTGTTGTGCTGGAGTTTGCAGAGGAAGAAGAGGCGGCGATGGAAGTGGCCGAGATGGACGCAGCAGTAGTTAAAGCATTACTCGTCGTAAGAGAAGACACTGATGTGAGAGCGGATAGTGTAACTTGTCCTGACACAAAATATGACGGGCTCAGGCACTGTAGGAAGAGGAGCAGTAGACCTGTTCAACCAGTACAGAGAGAAGAGTTAGCATTAGTTAGTATGTTATGCCTTCACTGTAAAATAATAAATAAAACCATCTAATGACTGAAGCTGGCCTCCATCTGGAAACCATCTGTACTGCAGTCGTGACTTGACCATTTTGCACCAAATATGTTCTGAGTCTTTGAGGATGTGTGTGCTTTTTGTGGTCTGTTGAATGACAGTGGAAAGAGAATAGAACCTACCTAGACGAGTGCCTTTGAGGAAAACTTTAGAGGCCATTGTCTTCTTTTCAGAATGGGAACTCTTGGTTAGGTCTGCAACAAAAAAAGATCCCATTCATTGGCAGCCAGCATCTGGTAGGATGGATGATAGGTAAATACAGGCTGTAGGCTCCAATTTTTGAAGTAGCGGAAGAAATGTTCATTTATTTGACCGTAAGGTTCTCTTACTGTTTGTTGATACAGATTGCATGGTGCATGGCTGAGCGCACTTACCCTGAGTACACATTTTAATAGGACTGAGAGTGAAAACCATTGCCATTTATCAGTGCCTCCCACCTGGGCAGATCCTTTGATGTTTGAAACTATGTCAACTGGGATCTCTTACGCAAACAATTCTCTAATTGTTCCTTCAAACCTGATCTGACGAGGGCTTGAGCCGGTCAAAGCCACTAATGCTAATAGGAGGTTAGAGTGGTACTTGGAGAGCTCAAATGAGATGATAGATGATAGGTACAATTGTATAAAATATTGGAAAGCGTAATAATATAAAAGGTAACCACCCCAGTTTTAAAAAAACGGACCCCCAAAAAGCAAGAAAAAAACAAAACACACACACCGGTCAATCCTATGCCGCATCCGTTGCATCTGTTTAATTAAGTGTCTGGTTTCTCGTGTAATCAGTGATCACAATTAAAATGTGTTTGTTCTTTGAATTGCCTCCGGGGAACGTTGAGCTAAGCACTGCTTGTTTTTACCCCATTCCCTAGGAGCCCAGCAGAGCCTCCTGTGGGTGCACTGCCCTGGAAACACTATGAAAACAGTGGCTAGTCATCTCCATTCAAGACATACACGTCTGTGTGAAGGGAAGTGGGGAAGGTTCCGATTACTCTGTAAACGCCATATTTAGTGTACAATGTGTGTCCTCGGGCGTTCCTGTTTGTGACACAGTTTGTGTTTCTATATACTCGAATGTCCGTGGGTTATCTATTCAAGTGCTTATGATTCATGGATTCAAAAATGTAAGATAAAGTAGTCTGTCAATCTAATGAATGCTAGAGAAATACAAAGGCCAAAAAGGGTGCCTCTAAGATGTTATTTACCTTGAGTCTGTGAATTCTTCAATGATTTGGTAGTTCTTAATTATGCACCAGTTTCTTCTGTATTAGGGAAGCTGCTTCTATAACCATGCTTTAAAATTCTAAGGTTAGTACGGACCTTAATTCTGGTAAAATAATCAAATAGGATTTTTGCTGAATCTTTGCCAGCATGTACAGTCAATGTTTGCATGCAAGTACATGCTGTATAAAAATATCAAACATGGTACTTCTATATTATTAAAATGTATTTATTAAAAGCTATATTCGAAGGTATTTTTCCCTCATCCTTGCTGAGCTCATTTTATTTTTGTTAAAAACGGTCTTGAATTCATTGCTTATAAAATCAAATTTCAATGATATAACAGATTGTAATGACCTAATGTGTAAAGCACATTATTTCTCATTAATTATTAACCTGAACCTGACATTTTTGACAATATATGACAAAAGTAGATTGTATATAACGTTCAATAATACAACGTTTCTTAAAAAGATTATAGGGTAAAACACAACCTTAATTTTCTTTATCATCAGAAGGCTACCATGGAAACTAGGTTGCATCATCATGTGATTCCCATCAAACCCTCTAAAGGATGACAGCTAAAACAACAAGATTTATTTGTCATTTAATATTTTGTGTTATCCTTTCCAAAACAAAAAAAATCCTCTTACCAGTGTCGTGCATCCAGGAGAGTCTGTAAGGGGAAAACTCAATGCGTCAGCTGCAAATGAAGTGTAATCAGCCCCTCACCCTCAATGACTATCTCTATTCCCTTTCTTTGTGTGTCACCTCCCCTCTTTTCTTTCCAGTGACAGCTCTGTGTTGGCAACCTAATAAGTGGAAAGTCTCACCTGTGCAGCCACCAATTAAAATCCCCTTTGCAGAGGAGGAGACTAAAGGGCAGAGGCTGAGTGGTTCTGTTCCACACAAGGGCACTGATAACACCGAATAAGGTTCCTCCAAAATCAACATATGTATTCTTAGACTTTTTAATCCAACTTTTAGCCCATGATGTAATGTTTTTTTACGCTTGCAGTATTTTGAGTGCCCACATAAAACTACATAGAACACAGAAATAATTCAAACCTAAGAGCATTACCCTAAGTTACAGTAAACATTGGGCCTTTAGCATTTCCTGGGGCAGGAATGGCCACACATTTTAAAAAGAAATATTTTCTATTTATTTTTGTTCTTCTGTGAACCTGAAGACCTTTAGCTAGTAAATGTTCCATCAATAATAGTCAGTTGCCCATAGCATAGCTTTGAGTATTTGGGTGTTTGATGAAAGTGAAAACAATCCCACAAATTTGGAAAATTGTCCAACCTTTGTATATATATAATCAATTTGATATTGACTATAATAATACTAAATCTGTTGGAGTTGTAGAATTACTAAAGCAGGAAAGGCCTAAATAAGCCTTCAAAGACAAAATGATCATACAAATCATGAATAATACCTTTTGTAAGGGCTCCAATTAATATCTTATCACCCCACAGGTATTAAAAGGACATTAGTGGAAAAATGTTTCCGTAGTATGATTCAATACCATGATTTTTCTGTCAAGGTCCCATTTTCCTAGCCTTTTCCAAGGGCTTTTTAAAGTGCTGTTCCTCTAAGGAAATTGTGAGAAAATATATTTAAAGGTATTTAGTGATTTACTAAAGGTTTAAAGGTTATGGTTTCACAAAAGATAATGAATATAGGAGTATTTTAAATGGATCAGGAGATGAGTTTATTTTTGAGAAGCTTGGGGCATTTATAACATACTGCATCTACACTGCATGCTGCTTCCACATCACCTAACTTTCAGCTCTTTCACTAGCCGTCCTCTCGCTCAATCATGTAATCATATTTGGCCAGGACAAAAGGGGAGATCATGTTACAGTTTCAAAAGTACACGCTTTACGGACCCTTTGTGGGGTCACCCAAAACTCTTTCAGTTCTACAGAGGACAATGAGCCACTGGCTCTGTGGGCGGACCCCTATAGGATGGGCCTAGGCCGAGGTTTTTCAGAATCATGAGGTGATTGGGAACCTCCTGGGTTCTTTTCAGCCCAAAGTGAAATCAAAACCCCTTTCTTGCCCAACCATAAAGCCTCCAGTCAACAACAATGGTGTCTTTGAGGCCCAAGGAATGCCAAATACCTGGGCACGGCACGAAAGGCACCTGTAGCACTCAGATGACAGAAATCCCTATTTTTGTGGCAAATTGATGCCGTTAGAGCAAAGACTTTCTTCAATCTCACATAAAACTTGAATTTTTTTGTGTGCAATATTTGGTGCAGAAAAAATGATAAGGATTGGTTCTTGGCATCATAAGGTTCCTTCCTGCTTCCTGTTGACAGATAATACGTTTGTAAATATCAACTTTATTTGCAACTGCAATCCCTTTCCCTGTAGAGCAAATTCCACTCATTTCCCTAATCATTACGAATGCCATTTATGCAAACTGGCCCTGCAGTGGAAAATAAAAAGCTTTACAAAGTAGAAACAAGGAACCAAACCCTATTCAAATACATTGCACTATGCAGAAGAAATAATCCATCAGACCAACCTGCCACGGGTTGATCTAATTTGGTTGCACTAAGCACGTCCTTAGGTGTTTGCGTAGGGTTTCAGGTGGTGTTTGACTAAATACAGGGATGGACACCATCATTTGAAGACATTGATATGTGAAATGAGGTCACCTACCCGAACATAGCAAGAATAAATCGCTGAGAGAGAAAAATATAGAATAATCTATGCTGGATAGTCCATCCATTTAATGATCCATGAATTACTTCCCTTCGACCAATACATGTATGATTGCTATCTAGTTAGTCGAGGTCATGACCTGAGATACCTTAAGCGCTGGAGCAATGTACCTTGGTGACTGTGTGTTGGGCTAATACTTATACATCTATGCAAATGTAACAAATAAACTACCTAGATATTACCCCACTGGCCGGCTCATATTTCATTTGAATACCCAGCTTTACATTGTAACCAAAGACTCCTGCTCCATTTAGAGGGAGTAGTCAACCATGAAAACCGGCCGAATACTAAAAACGCACGAGTAAACAAAAATATTTTCCAAAGGGGTCTAGGCTTATTCAAATGGAGGACAGTCGAACCCAGTTACTTATTAGTAAAATTAAAATACTACGAAAAAGTTTGGTCAATATAAATGTTTCATCAGTGCAAAGTAGAAACACATTTTTTTTTCTTTCCAGGTAGCATCCTCACAGACTGGCTTTCAGTTGACGTGATGAGTCGTTGCTTGAAATACGCAGTGTGAATATTTCGAGAATACGGGGTTTCTGCATGGCTTTGCGTCCTCAATGCATTGCCTTGAAGGTAGTCTACAAATATTTTCAGAGGCCATATTGTCGTGGCAAGAGCAGAGTCCCAGTAAATACCGGAGACTGCCCATGCATACAACCATAAATTACACATGCATTTTCAATTGAAATAATTTACTCGAGTGAAAGTGGTCTCCTTCCCGTATAATTATAACATAATTTGCATTCTTAAATAACTTGATTTAGTCCAAACAACCACAGATTTTCCTGGCATTTACAGTGAACATTCATGTCATGTCATTAGAACATTCATAAAATTACAGTGTCAGCCATTGAGAAAGAATTACGTGTCATCACCCTCTTGTGGCTGATCTTTGCAATAACTTAAGTGTAAAATATGTGACATCAAACTAAATGTTTTTCTGAAACATTTTCTAATTTCTTGATAAGTGTAATAATACATATCAGGACTAGGGTGAGTTGAGCCCTACTTAGAGACCTGATACAAAGTCACACTGATTTTACCAACCTACATTGTGAGTATTCAAAATACAGTTCAACACACAGTTGTTGAATATTTAAATATGCACAAGTATTACAGTCAGCAAGCACGTTGCACTTTCACACTAAAGTGCCAAACTAAACATCCCTGAACTCTTCTCCCCTGTCTACGTTTATATATGTATATATATGTATATATATATAAATGCAGTTGCTGTAGACTGTGATGGGTGCATTAACAGTCTGGTTAGCATAGTTTTGGAATATAGGTCACATGGCTTTAGAATCAAGTCGACTGGTTTGTTAAAAATATTCAATCCAATTCCAAAACTTAACATTCATTAAGGTGCCTGATTGTCAGATGTTTAACCAGTAGCTCACCCCATCAGGCAATGACAATGACTCAGATCTAATCTCTTTGTCAGCAATTTGACACCAGAACTAATACTTTAATTGACCTGAGTATTCAGCAGTGCAACGGCACACACCACCATGCCATCTAAACGAATGGTCTTCCTTCTCATAGCAAGGCTCAGCATGCCAAATTAAGAAGCATGGGTGCCACTGAAGCGGGTAGCTAAACAACGATTAAGAAGATTAGCTCAGATTTACCTGCTGATCACTTGTGGACAGCAGCCGCAGTAGCCACACTGAGCGCACATAGTAGGTCAGTGTGCACTCTGTTCGAATTTTGTTGGCGTTCACTCGAGAATACACAGTAGGATGAAGCCATGTTGATGTGGAAAGGACACAGCCATCCACTCTTTGTCTCTCGTAACTTATCATCGATGATTTCTACCCATCAAACTGCCATAAGCGTGGCAAAGGTTGGTACCCTGGATTTTATTGACAGGTTCAAAGGGTGGGATTGAATTTAAAAATGTTAGTCTATGGCAGGTGGGTGGGCACAGATTGACACTGGCCTTAATATACATCCACATGAATGCATTTAGCTTAGCAAACAACATACACCCATACAATAATAGCAGCTTCTCTTAGCTGTAAGCTGACTTAAGACATTAGTGCATGGTAACTTACATGATGGATAACTTGAAATGGTAAAGTCCCCCTCTAAGCAGGGCATTGATTTTGTAACGCAAGATGGTGTATTATTGTTCAGTAAGGGCAATGTGACGTGGGAAGGGACCAATATGGGGACGCGCATCCTGTGGTCAGCCGTTGTGTGGACATTCAGGGGCCTACTGTGCACCTGGAGGTTCTTCTGGGTAAGTCTTCCATATCTCTGTGTCACTCTGTCGTATCATTGGGCCGTTGTTATAAGTTACGGATGACAAACGTAATCGTATCCTCACGTAGGTAAGCCCGTATGATGTCATCAAATTCACACCACGTGTTCAGCACACAATACAAAAGGACTTCCTCCACAAAGCTAAACTCGTATCAGGTAAGGACAGAGTGATGACGTAAAATGTTCTGTTTACGCCTCTGCTTGGGCTCATCAACCCACCAGTGTCGTGTCAAGAGTTGTATGTGTTTTAAGCGTGCTACTTCATTTCAGGGTCTGAGAGAAAACAAAGTCCAATACCAGGCAGTCATGATCGTATCCTTGACCTGCAAAAGAGACTGTCGCAAGCTGAGCAAGAGATTCAGACCCTTAAGACCCAAGTCACCTGTGAGAGGTCCTTGTGGGAGAGCAGGTTCTCTGAGCTGCAGGGAAGACAACAGGACCTACGAAGTCAGGTGCGTGTGTGTGTGAGAGAGAGAGAAAAAGAGAGACAGAGAGAGAGAGAGAGAGAGAGAGAGAGAGAGAGAGAGACACACACAAACACAGTCAAATAAACTCTCAGTTGTTGAGTCAAAGACACACACACAAACACACACAAACCTCATACACATATGACTGTAAAGGGCTGGTTTGATTACTGACTGATTGTTTTTTTCCTAGTTGGTATCAGAAACACTGGCCAGGACGGGAGTCGTAACGAAGGTGGGCGGTAATGACTACCTTCCCAAAACAGGGGAGAGTGGACTCGTGATTGACAAGGACTGCAATAGTCCAAGTAAATATACAGTATATATATATATATATATATATATATATATATATATATATATATATATATATATATACACTCAAAAGTGTGGAGAACACTTACCCATTCAAGTCAATGTATATAAATATCAACTCTGCATTGAAACTATTTACATGAAAAAAGACAATTTTAAAATGGTCACACTTAAAATAACAGGCTTTTCAAGTCACTCCAACCAACTCAGAGCATCTGGGATGATGTCACTAAGAGGAGACTGTCCGAGTAGCCAGTTGTCCTTATCATCGGCGTTAGGCTCGAGACCTCCCTCTGCTATGTCTGCAGCCAGCAGGTAACCTTCCTTCACTTTAGCTGTGTAAAATACCAGCCCATTGTGGTGGGAACGCCAGCAATATTCACACTCCACAATGAGTGAAATAGGTTACCGGCCTCTTTTATGTGTTATGTATTCATGTTTAATGCCAGTATGATAGTAGAAGTAGAACCGCAGCATGTGAACAATAATACACGGAAAAGAGAGTCCTCTTTCTGCCACTAGTGCAGCATGCTGGAGAAGCTCCCCTGGGCCACACAGGGCCTTTGTGCCTCACTCCCCCTTGGACCTCCAGCTGGGCTACTGTGTTCGGGTGCTGCTGCCTTCGGGCCGAATTGGCACGGGAACCATCCGTTACCTGGGTCACCTGCAGGGAGAGCCAGAGTTCTACCTAGGAGTAGAACTAAGGACTCCAGACCCCTGCCGGCAAAATGGCACGTACGGCGGGCAGAGCTTTTTTCAATGGTAACTGGTTAACCTTTTGGTTTACAGATTAAAAACTTAATTTCAAACAGTGTTGGTCATTGATGGATTACCAAACATCTAGATTAGATCATCTGAATATTAGACTTAAGTGCAGCCTAAATTCCTTTACCATTTTAGCAGTTGCAAATTCATTAATGGAACAAACAAAAAAGGATGAATTGCAATAAAGAATAAATCTTGCGGTGATATCGTTAGAAGCACTCAAGCAAATCTACAACTATTTGTTGAATTGCTGGTCTGGAAATGCTGGTCATTCAGGTTTCTTATGAAGATATACATGTATTTAGTAATTAAAAAGTGTGTCCAGTAATTGACTAGTACCAAACTATAGTAACAGATTAAAAAGTAGTTCCCTAGTCAGTGAGGACAGTCTTTTGGTGCACATCGCAGGCCCAAGGCATAACACACAGAACAGGACATACTTTGGCTTGTGACTGTTACTCATCCTAACATGCAAATATCTGCCGAAGTTGACAGGCAAAACAAACTCACACATCCATCTTTCACTACCGGGCACAATTGCGTCAATAAACTGACGACAACAAAATTGAGAAAGATCAGAATGCCTTTTCAAAAGCTTTTACTAGAAGTGAAGTCATAATACCCTCTATATGTGCTTTCTGTAAAATATGATAACTTAAGTATTTATCATGCACTGACAATGTTTCTTGTTTCTTTTCTTTGTTTTGCAGCAAGCCTGGCCATGGCGCTTTTGTCCCATTTAACAAGCTGCTCATGGCCTGGGAGTGAGGTTATGACAGTCACTTACACTTTGTTGGAGAGCACCACATCTAGGTAATTCAAAAGACCTTGCAAGATCGAGCTAGATATTGCGACACAGATATTTCGTTCCTATGTGCTACCTTGACAAACCAGAATGAAATTTGTGGGATTTCCATGGTTTTCAATGGGGTAAATCGAAATGAATGTACTACCATGCTAACATGCTAAATATACAATTTTGTTATTTATTAAGCTTTTCAAGTGTAGGATCCAGCATTTGCAACCCAGCAGCTGAAATGAGAATAATTTTGTGTTTTCGTATTTATGTCAACTTTTATTTTGGACATCTACTTAGATTCAGGGTATTTTGGTTTTGTGTTTTGACAAACATTTAACATAATGTAGGGCTCTAAACTGGAATTTTATCCAGACAGCCCATGTGCTACCAATTTAAAATGTCCCTAGCAGGTTGACAGATTTTTTTACCTGTACTAATTTTGCTCAAAATAGCGCATAAGGCTGTCAAACGTAACCACACGAAAAACATTATAACAGATGACAAAAATGTAAAAGAACATATATCCAGTTATCCAGTATATTACTAATGCAGTAAATGCTCACTTAAAAAAAGGAAATTCACAGGAACAACTTGTTTGGGGTTTTGGTCAGTGAAATTTACTCAGGGTTTCTACCATATACGACTTCTGTGGCAGAACAGGTTATTAAAGCAAAAGCAATGGCACTCCGATACACAGTTGCCCTCAGGAAAACAAATGAGAAATCTGTTTTGTGTTTTTGCATGTCAGTGATTATGAAAGGCACACCTACTCTTACTCATGTGAATAGTTATTGTTTGTTCTGCGAAAGCGTGAGAAAACCATTACGTCTTCTTTCAGAAGTTCTGCTTAGGTTCTGTTATTATTATGTATGTTTTAAAAGGACATTTTGCCTTTGACAAAGCTATTTACTACTTATCAATATACTTTTGGGGTATAGTCGATTACTATGCTGTTATGTTTTATATCTTGATAAAAAAATTGAACACTCCACATTGTGTTTATGCAATACTTTTTTATTCATTGAAAGTAGCTCAACACAATTTTACCATCAGCATAGACAAAACTTTGCCTAAGTAATATATATTATATCCCCTTTGCAAAGCATTTTAGCTTGAGAGCTTCGCTCCAAGTGTACAACAGAACTAACAATTCCATTATCATACTGCACTGCTAGTTACTATAAAGGCACTTAAGAATCATTTCAACAATCTATCAAGAAACATTAACTGCGTAATCAAAATGATATAGTGCTTAGTGCTTCTCTCATTAGAAGATACAATGGATTCCCCATGAAGGTATTCATAGCTTTTGAAATTATTCAAAATAGCATGGCTTTATTATCAGCAATAAGGTCAATCTTCTAAAAAAGCATTATAAAATGTTGACATTACAAAATGCATTTGGCAGTCTCTTTTATAATATCCTTTTTGTTATAAATATCATGGTTGCTTCAATATCTATTTAGGGTTTGAGATGTTGTACTCAAGGATCCACATCATATGGAAACTTGCTCGATGTCAAACCCAGCATTTTGATATAGAAGTAAGTGGTCAATCAAATGTAACAAAAGTTTACAGTCTGCACTAAGTACATTTCAGAGACACAAAACAAGTTGGTATATGCATATGCCATGCAATATAATAAAATATGATGCAATATGCATCAACAGTCAAACCTCTAGAAAGAGTGTCACTATTAGTTAGGAGGCACTTTGTGTCCTGGACATGGATGACAATGAGATTACGTTTGAATAAAACGTCATACAAAACACAAATCATTCTAAAAGAAAATCATTAGTGGACTGCAGATTAAGACATTTAATAAAGACTCACAGGCTTTACAAGTTTGCCAGATTGCCAATTACAAATATTTTTCTGTTTGACTTTCTAGTGACTACTTTCAAGCATTTTCAAATGGAGAACATAGGGTATGCAATTCTGAATATGGCTGTTACCACCCGTCTTTTTGCTTCCTTCATGTATACAGATCAGCTGCTGTAAATAATTAAAGCCATTGGTGTGCACTGACAATTAAAAAAGATGTTTTAGTATCAACACAATTTACATACAAAGCAGTATTCCCTTTTTAATGTCACAAGAAAGGCACTTAAAAGTAGGACTGTGACAGACTGAAGAGTCAACAGGATAAGATAATTATTTGAAGCAAATTTGATTTGACACTCTCTTCTGCTAGTCTCCTCATGCCAATAAGAGACTCTAATGTGTATCTAGCAATTAACTAAATGGGTGTGGTAGTTGATGCTGGCGTATGAAGTTGTCAGTCCGCCAAGTCTTTAGGGCAGAAAACAGAGTCCTTAGAAGATCCCTCCCGATGACTTAAGGTTCAGGATCTCTGCAGCCAGCTTCTGGGCATCCCTCAAATGAGGAAACATCCCCATTGCCGTGTCTACCTGCCGGGGGGTGAAGATGGCCTGAAGCTTTTTCCGCAGTTCCTCCCTCTCGGGGTCAAAGGCAGTGGCAGGGGGTGGTGCTTGGTCCCAGGGATGCTGGGGTTGATGCTCCCCGTATGGGTAGCTCTGGCCACAAGGGACCGGGTGATGGACAGGGCTGGGAAGACTACAGGTCGTCCTCATCTGGGGCATCCCCTGGAAGGGATCCGACCAGTACTTTGGCTGATAGCCCGGCGCTCCGTTGTGCTGGAAGTGGCAAGGCAGGCTGTATGGCTGGTGGTGGTTAGTGCTTGGAGGGAACACGTGTGGATGGCATTGGTCGTGTCTGGCCTGGGAGTGGGGCTCCAAGTTAGGGTGGCTGTGGTGCTTCGGGTGACCTGCAGGGGACGCTGTGTGGGAGCAGCAGCTACAGGCCTGGGGGCTGTCGTATCTACCTGGAGGCATGGCTCCAGATAGTGGTGCATGGTGCATGGCTGGGGGTCTGGGTCCAGGAGGGAAGCCTTGATGGTGGGGCCGGCTGGGCCTGTAGGCCTGGCTGTGGTTCTCCGAGTAATGGCCCTCATAGGAACCCAAGCCAGAGTCCAGGTGCTCGTGAGAACCGCTTATGTAGGGGTAGTCAGAGGAGGGGGGAGAGCGCATGCCAGGCAAGTCCATATAGGTCCGACCAGATCTACTAGTTCTGGGTCTGTCCCAATACAGCAGTGCGTTCTCACTGACCTGGGCTTGGTGTGGGGAGCTGCGCTGGTCCAGAGTCAGCTTGTGCTCCAGTTCATACTCCAGTGAGGGAGGGTGGGTTGACCCAAGGTCAGAAAGAGTCCCTCTAGGCAACACCACGTGGCTCCTCTCTTCTTTCCCCGTCAAGATTCTTGCACTCTCCCTCAGTTCGTCAGCCAGAGAGCGGTAGGACTGGTTTGCACGCTCCGGGTGGTAAAATTTGCACTTGATGCCATAAGTGCACTTCCTATCTGTAAGTTAGAGGTTCTTGTCATCTTTTTAAAATGTATGAAGCCTGTTTAACGGTATTCAAACAAAGGCTACGGCTTTCAGCAGGTAAAGCAGAATGCAGTTACATGACACTTCATTGTTTTCATGAAACGTGCCACGTACCATGGGAGGTTTAGGCGCCTTACTCACCGTAAGGACAAAGCTGTCTCTTTGGTTCTGCAGGTAGAGGCTTCTTCCTGAGGAAGTTCTCCAGACTGGGACCGTGACGACCCAGAGGGTCATCAGGGGGCATGAACCTGGAGTGGACAGGGACAACACTCGTGAGAAACCCGGAAACCCATGTCCTCACCGCCTTTATCGCCTCAATCTAGGGACCCTGATTAAACTTCACGGAGCCAAGTTGCGCGTGTGTGCTCTTGAGTTGCGTGTTGCCGGCCTAACAGGACGGGCCACGTCGGACTTACTTGTCGTTGACAAAAGAGTACATGAGCAGCTTCTCCTCGATGCATCTCTTCCACTCGGGTCGCTCTCCCTGCAGATCTCTGTAGGTATCGTTGGAGACGATGACGCCGTCGGACTCATGTGCCAGTTTGACGATAAAGCGGTCGTCGTAGCACACCACCCGCTTGCCGCCGACGCGCCGCGAGGGAGTGAACACCACAATCTTTCTCTTTTCAAGCTCTGTCAGAATGTGTTGGTCTGAAATATAAAGATATGTTTGAGTAATAAATTATGTTTCAGGACGTAAAGTAAGTTCAATTGTTATATATATAAACAATGGGATAAATTCAACTTGGTTAGGTTTAATTTCCTGTAACTTTAGTATACTAAACTACATGTAGTTGCATATCGTTGCGTCATTTGTAGTTTAGTATACGCCATTAGACCATGTAATGTGTTCTTTATAACCAGTACAAACCTCACTGCAAAAACATACTTAACGAGAATCATATTACCTACAGAAAAAAACCTTCAGAACAATATTGACATATAGGCAAATAATACTCATGACTGTACTGCACGTCCCTTCATAGGGAGGAATATGTAATGAGAAGTTTAATATATACACAAATAGTGATGGAACCAAGTTGCAAAAGTATGGTTCAGTTACCAAAACATAACTACCGAATGGAAGACAAAGACCTCTGTTAAAAGTTTCCTCTGAATTTAGACAGTTCAGGTGACATTGAAGTCAATGATCTGTTTGATTGCCTATAGAGGCAAGCTGCCATTAACCTGGGTCATGAATAAACATTGCTATGCTTCCTGATGGGGATTTCCCATGCGCAACAACAGGGTTGTTTTCCTTCCCGGTTCTCCGATTAATGTTGGATAAGAATAGAATCTTTGGAACGCCCCACCCAGATACTGTTGTAGGCTAAAATCGCAGCGATCAGGTGTTAAGATAGTGCTCTGCCCCTCCATGATATGACAGTGATAGCAGCTATTAGGTTGATGTAAACCAACAATAAACCTGGCCACCAAGGCTATCTAATGCAGGGTCACTTTCATTGCACATTAACTGTATCCACCACCAGCCAGTTCGATATATTTGTTTAGATATTTTATATCTTTTTTTGAACATTTTCAGCATGCGATCCATTCCATTTCTAGGCCTGTAACCTGTAATCTTTATTCAACCAGGTAGGTCAAATCAAAGCATATGTATATCATTAGCTATAAAAAGGATTGCTTTGGAGTTTATCACTCATTTGATCACAATAATTTGTAAAATGTAAGAAATGCAACTCACACCTGCTTGTGTGTGTGAGTGTGTGTGTGCACATGTGTGCACATGTGTGTATTTGTGTGTGTGTGCTCTGACCTGCTATAGGCGTGTCTGGTCTTGGCTGCTCCTTGCGCCAAGACGGAACAAAAACAGTGATGGTGGTGTGACCTTTGTCTAGGAAATAATTGACTGCCAGGTTGATGCCTCGGCAAGAGAACACTTCCTTGTTTCCATGGCTAAAAATTAAATTTTACACAAATTGTTGTTAACCGATCAACAGATGTTTTCAAGCAAGGGCAGTAAAAACAAGTTTTCTACCTATCTATTTTACAGTAACGAATAGTCTGGAAAATGTATAATGACACAATGATCATATCACTAACTATCTCTGGTAAGCTAGTTAATGGTGTGTAATTATATTATTGTTTAAAGTGAACATTACCAAACCTCTTTGAGCCAAATTGGAAATTAATTAAAAAAAGTTTGGACAGCTCATGACAAATCGTGTCCAAGTATAAACACTTGATGGATACTAAATAGGTTGGATTATATTTTATATATTTATTTTATCTTTATCTCCTTCTTCAGACAAAATGTGAGTACTTTGTGATCTTGAAACAGTGATGGGTTGAGTCTTTGACAGAATAGAAGACATTTGACCTATTTACCGATCTGTCTTCTGTAAACATACAGCCATACACTTTCAATGTAAGACAAAATCTACACTATGCCTTAGCACACATCAGCTGACAGTAATGAAAGGAAGAGAGGTGAGTGTGTGAAAGGTGTCTTAAAATTTGCATACTCAAGAAGTGTGTCAAAGGCATTTAGAGGCATACAACATAACCAGCTCTTTCAGAACAGGATCATGAGTTCAGGGTCGTAATTCAACTTGAGTCAACAATGGGATAGGGTACCTCAATGGCTTGTGCCCTGTGCCTTGATGGGTATTTTTTGTTGTTCTATTCGTATTCGTATAAGATATAACAAATCAAGGACATTGTTCACAATCTTTAGTCTGTCAATAATACCTCAGTACTAATTATCAAGACTATCGGGACCATGTTAGGGTTTTGAACATTATGATTTCATGAAGGTATGTTTTGTCTTGGCTATTTTTGGACTGTAATTACACCATTAAAACGTTAGTCTCAAAACAGCTTATATTTAGTTCACCTCATGGCCACGTTGCTTCCATCAATGACAATGGGTTTTAGCTCGGACTCCATGATGCTTCTCTCCTCCAGAGGTAGAAGTGGTGGTAAGTCTCTGTTGGGTACATCGAGCCACTTGGGGTCTTTCATGGGACCCCCTAGTCCGCTACCCCTTTCCTCCCCCTTGTAGTTTGGGATCGGGGCAGCGGAGGTAGCTCTGTTCTGGACCAACTCCCCAAGCATGGAGTTAATGTCCCTGCTTATGCCCAGCTTCTGTAGGGCTGCCTTAACTTCTTTTGGCGAGTAACCCAGCTTTCTGAAGAAGTCCACCTTGAGTTGAAGTTCCTCTCTATCTAGTTCCAACTGACCTGATGAGTTCTTGCTGGGGCAGTCCTGGTCCATTCTGGGCTTCTCCTCTGCTCTTGGTTATAGACCATAGACAACTTACTGTATTGTTTCCACTTTAATAATTTTTTATTTGTTCTTTTAAAAGAGAAGGTGAAGTTGTATTATGCTCTAGTGGTCATATTTATTGATAAACAATTGTTTTAAACAGTATTAGTTTTAAATATTGTTTTAAACTACAAATAGGCTAGGAAAACATATAGCTTACATTGCTTGCTGGACACCTTAGGGCATATCAATAATGACATTCTAGCTGTACTTTTAATATCATCTGGGTAGTATCGTAAGTACTTGGAATCACTGACAGTTTACAGAATTAGACTACAAGCCGAGGTCCCTCTAGCTGACGTAGGCAACATGAAACGTATTTTCTGTTGCTAAACAGCTGCCGTAAAACGAAATTCACTCTCGAAAACAGCCTTTTGTTAATGTGAGCCTACCTTTCTTCCCGAAACTGTTAGTCCCGATAGTCCCATGTCTTCTTTTCCATTTCAACTCCGAATGATTATTTTGTCAGTAGTCAGTTTTGAGAAATCGATGAGCCTTCCCACAAGCCCTTCTCCCCTCTGTAAAATCTTATTTCCTCGTACAGCTTAGAAATTTGCATACTGGAGATAAGCGCTGCCTTTGAGTTGACTCTACACATTCAAATCAGGACATTTGTTTGGCTCGATGCGGCCTGTCTTCGGTTGTATGGTGTATTCCAATCTAATTACCCTGCTCAGAATCATATTTGGTCTTTGGGAGGAAAAATTCATGTCCAGAAATGGTCTTTTTAAGGTTATGCTATTGTGCAGTTTTGGGAGATGTGTGTTTTTATCTATTCAACAATTGTAGCCCGTTGGCAAAAGTAAGCTGGATGTACAGTCAGATAAAGCAGGCAAACAGATAGTTCGTTTTAAACATTCAATATGCATGCACTACAGTATATTGACATATTACAAAAGTTACACAAACAGTAACCGCGTCTGCTCACTAGAGGTCCCCCTTGACTCATTAATCCTTGGCAATGGTATTGCGAGGCTGTAAGGAATCTTTTTTATTTGGTCAGTTTTATAGTTACAATGCTTATACTTGTTGATTTATTATTCAGTCTTATGTTAATACACTTCAGTGTATATGCAGCTGTGTGTATAGGTTATGCATGTATGTTCGCAAAGGCGTATAAGTAGGCCACCTTCCCTTTCTCGTTTGCAGAGACAGAGCTCTTTTTAAACCTCTCGGCCATTCCCAAATTAACTGTCCTGGGATTAGTGGGAAGTCATACCAGGAAGCTAATCATGTATTTTTAATTGCATTGGATATTATCACTATTGATATGGTTAAGCTGACAGAAATAATACAGCCCAGAGCCCCCTGATTATTTCACCCATTAATAAAACTACTGACCAGAGATTAGAAAATGATAAAAAAGGTATTAAGTGTTTTGACTTGTGAATAAAGAAAAACAAAGTATCACAAAACAGTAATCAGTAAGGTGGCCTATGTTATTGTTCAGGTCTAGGTAACTCATCAGAACTTTCCTGAATAGGTTCTGAAACCGGCTGCAAGTGGCTCTGGTCTGGAACCCACAGCATCTGGCCTGGGTGTTCAGCTGAAAGGTGCATTGTATGCAAAGCCTAACAATGTAAAAACACAAACAAACAAAAAAGGTTTTGTTAAAGGCCCTGAAATACATGTAATTTGATTCGAAGTTAGGGTTCTGAGAAAGTTAACACAAAGTTAAAAGCCATACCAACATACTGAGCTTTCCATTCTGTGTGCGCACCACCTTGATATTCCTGATCATCATTACCATCTCATCTAACTGATACCCTTGGCTAAATTTACTACATAATCCCAGGACCGTGATAGAGCAGAGGCTGAGGTACAGCCTGAGGTAAGATGGGGTGAAGGGCTTTCCAGAGGACAGACTGGGTAGTGTGAACATCAAACATCTCTTTCCTTTAATGTCCTGAAGGGAGGACATTTGTCCTCCTTAAAGACATATCTCTGCGCTCAAGGCAGGCGTAGGCAACTTTTGCATGGCTGGTTAGGCCTGAGCTGATCAAATATTCTTTCGACATTGTTGTACTGCTAGATCAGTTGCATCTGCTTGACATTGCGAGGCAGGCTTATGAAACCGCCTTTGTAGTACCAAAATACAGCTCCTTTTCCATTCTTTCAGTGACTGATTCGGTTGTCGCAAAATAAATCATTTCCCTGTAATCTCTTAATAGGAGGCAAAGTAAAGGAAAGCAAGCCCTTTCAGCAGAGTAATCCATCTTTTGCCATTGGTGTCAGAGTGATTCACGATTTCCAATTTAGCCACCGTTTGAATTCAAAGTAAATCAGACTGGACGGGCCCCGCCCTTTGTGCCGACCGGACAACTCCAACTCTGGCTGACATGAGCCTTCACATATACACATCCCTCACATCCATCTTTCTCTTTTTTTCCTTCAGACATCCACCCCAATTCTTGTCTTGCATGGACCATTAGGAAATGTCCTCTCTTGCAATTTGGGAGCTAACTTGAACACACTTACTTTGCAGTTCAGCATCCCAGTAACACTCCCAAAATACATCCAGTTTATTTTAGTTAGTGAGCCTCGAACCACACACAGTACCATGACAACTCTTCATAAGTATTGTTCTGTGAGGTCACATGTCATGATGTAACTTATTTTGTGGTAGCCCACCCTCATGATATCTGTATCCTGATACTTCAATAAAATGTGTCCCGGGCAGCTATTGATCATTGTAGACTGTGTCAGCACCCCGGTGTTGTTGCAGGCCCTGCCGGTGGAGCACCCAGGAGAAATCACCCTATCGGCCTGATTCATCGCCTCTGAGGGCTGGGTCCAAAGGTCATGGAGGTCTTACCTGTTATTCTGCAGCTATAGCTTAGCCACTGGACCCCAGCAAATCACACATCTCCTTGGGTGTACACATACAGCAGCCTATTCATTAGTGTGCACATACACACGCCCACATACATTCACCCACTGTGTGCATTGGAGTTTGTGGACCAAACATACACAATTTTACACAAACCTCGAAAACACCATAAACCACCATCACCCATGCACATCCATATGTATGCAACAGTATGTAAGACACACACGCGCACACACACACACACACACACACACACACACACAAACACATCACTGTATGATTCCAGCTCCTGCTCAGGCAGTCAGGTGAAGCTCTGAGGTATTCATTACTATTGATGTCAGAATTCTGAACTAGAAGTGATAGCTGGACCTCCTCCAGTCTGTACTGTATAATGCGGAGCCCTCACCCAGCTGTTGCTCAGTCTTCAAGGGAGGGGGCTGGGGATTGTGATCATTCATTTACTGCTGGGATCCCAGGGAGAGAACCAAGCATTTTCATTGAAGGCAGAGAGGATCTTTCTCACTGTGCATACTCTTATGTGAAGGAACACTTACATATGTGTTTGGGTGAGTTTACCAATGGGCAAGGCCCGCACATGAGCCATAGGGTCTGTTGGTATTTTCATTTGGTACTCATTTCCAGAGTCAAGTACAAGATGATTTCACAGGCCTAAGATTATGTGCTTTGGTTGCTTTGCTGAAAATACACTATGGATACATTCATTTTGTGTTAATTAATATTGTGCCTGACTTTGTTAAAATATTGAAATAAGTGTTATTTTTGCTGTGACATTTTGTAGGCCCATTTAATTTGACTTCAGTCTTCACTGATTTCAGTAACCTTGTCCTTCTGGGAACAGAATTGTGCCAGATTCATTGCCTTACATGACATTTTCCACCTCCCCTTACAATGATGAATGTGAATCACAACATTTTGATTACTGCCAGAGGAACTTGTGAAAGCCCAGGCGAGCAACAACAGCTCGTGTCAGTAAAAGGGTCGGCAGCGCTGGAAAAAACACTAGCCTCCATCCAGCTGGTGTGTTTTTCCCCCCGTTTTTTGTGTGTGTGTGTGTGTGGTTAATACCCAAAGGGTCACGGTGGGATGTTGACACCTCTCACAGTCTACTCCGTGTGTGTGAGCATCAGTTTGCTGTCAAAAGGGCCACCACGCGGCGACTGTTGCCATTAGCTGTTAGAATCCTGATTCACACTCAGCAGGAGAGGGCTCTCAGGGGTGGAGCTGCCAACTGGCACAGCCGGTTTACTGTAGGGTCTGGCTCCATCTATACTACTCATCTCTGTCTTTCACGTCTAGGCCTTCAATCTTTGATCATCCTTTTTTTGTTGGGTTCCAGTCCGCTCATTGGGACAAAGCACTTTCTCAGTGTGTTGGTAAGCCAAACTTAACAGTGGGGGGAAATGCGAATACGTGAATGACTGGTGGATACCGGACAGTTGAATCTAGCAGGCCGGTAATACAGTGTGAACCATGTTACCTTGGAAGCAGTTGCAAATAAAGACTGATAATACATTCCGTCTGTGTAGAGCAGAGAAACACAGCATATACAGTATATCCGGTGTTTAGTTTAGCTAGGGCTGATAAGATACGGATTCAGCAAATACTTTCTTTGTTACCCCACTCACAATACATGTTTCAGGCCCAAAAGATACAATGGATACATGAATAGGCAAGGTAAGTTATAGGTAAAGAATATGTAAAGAATGACAGAGGGCAGAAAAAAACAAGGGTGGCGTTACAGATCATGTGTCTGCAGAGGACAGTCCGACATTGAGAAGATTGAGGAAGAAGAGCAAGGAACGGGACCCCCTGGTGGACGGAGACGAGCGATGAATGATGAGGGTCCATAAAATAAGTTAATGCCTACGGGTTTGACTGCACAGTGATTGCCTACAAAACCCAGACCTGACAATAAAATGGCTAATATTTCACGTGGCAGGAAGACATCAATAGAGAGAGTCAGGATGCTCTACTTTTAGATGGCCAGGTTTCGGTCCTCCTGGCGTGATTGATGAAGGTCTTTGGACGCGACAACTCACGTTATCATGGCTCTGTTAGGAACGGCCTATAAAAAAATGTACAACCTCTCCGTTCCATTCAAACGCTACCATGGCTTTACTGTGTGTGCTTTGGCAGCCATATTGTGGCATTTTAAGGGGCTCTAATCACTCGTAGCCTAGAAGAACCTTTCTCCATCGAGGAAAAGACTCTGGCCACTAAACCAGAAAAATTTGTCTATTTTGTGGGGTTATATTACAACAATTTATGGAGCCGTAAACAGGCTTTGTTTCCTCACCTTTGGGACGTGTCTATTAACAGATCTTTAAATAACAAGTCTTTCATATGCTGAGACAGGAATACCTGAGGTCGAACATATATATGAGATGCATTAAGCTGGTTTATTGAGTCAGGGTCTCATGCCATTTCATTTTAAAGCTAACTCAGCAATGCATATTTTTCCCAAAACTGCAAATGTAAAGCCCTCCAAATAGGTACGGAATAAAGAGAAGCCGCATCAAAAACTGTAACAGTCTTGAACCAGCCATGCAAAAAAATCTTGACTTACAAGGTTTACGAAACTTCAATCTTCAGTGTGGGCAACCGTGGGGGAAATACAAGATGTTTCAATTACAATATGCATGTAAAGGGCATCTCAGAAGCAGGATTGATATGTCATTCTGACAATGTCCAATTAAAAATGGAAAAAGCTTCTATTATTCATTTATTAGAATGCCCATGCCGAAACTGGAGTGAATGACATGCACCTCCCAGTTAAAGGTGAAAGTTCCCCGAGCGTGAAATGAGTACAGCACACATATCATAATTCATATATCCCCATGGCACACAGAATTTATTTTCTCAATTACATTGTGCTTTTTTTTCCAAAAGGTAAGGGGAAAAAGTATCGAACATGGCGATGGTTAGGAATCTCTCTGATGGGCAGCTCTCATTTGGTCTTGTGTGTCTGCATCTCAAAGTGCAGATGGCCCCTTACACAAGAGTTGTCCTTATCCAAGACACACCTGCATTGTTTCAACACAGGTGGCTTATTTCCATCGATGCCACCCACTTTGTGGCTTTTGAAGGACTTTGTCACTAGACCAGATCATGGTTTTGTACACACATTGTGTTGTGAGCGCTGGTATCTTTTCAGTCTTTCCATTAAGATGAACGTTTTTTTTGCCTGAGTTTTGTCTGAAAGCTGCCTTATCTGGGACTCAAGCAATTATGTTAAGAGATATGGCCTGGAGGGTCTGCACCGTGACCCAGTTAAAACCCTGCGGGGGGTGAGCAACCCCCTCAGAGGCAGCTTTCCCTTGAAAAAACTGGAAACGATGGAATACATTAATACCGAGCGGAAGACTCCATGACCTGCCTCGCTAATCGATGAAGACGAACTCTTGAAAATGCGCGGAACGGCCGGAACATCTCTCAAGTTCCTAAGTCACAGGCCCGTGAAATATCTCAAGTGCCCGACAATAAGGTGAAATACACAGGCTGATTGGCTGCAGTGTACGCCCGCCCACTCCTACAGCTACTACTTTGCACCTAATTAGCCTTCACGGAGCTGGAGGCTGGAGACCAGCTCCATTCAAACCTCCTCGCTCTGTCTGCACTGTTTTCTCACAATCTGAGCTCCTAACAGCGCTTCATCTTTTCCTCTTGCTTCATGCGCACATTTTTTTTCTGAACAGGATAATTGTCCACTTATAGGCCATAAAACGGTCATTCAATTTTAATTGTTTTCCCTAGGGGTCACATTGTGACCACTGCTACGTAAACAAAGCAGGTTGGCATCCAATGCAAGCTAGTCTCTCCACGCTATTTCAAGACAAGCCCAAATGAGTTATTCATTTGCCATAATTAAACAAGCCACCTTGACACAGTGTGACAATTAACTTTTAATCACCAGGATCTTCCTAAATCAAAATCTTATGGTGGACCTTTATAACTTCCATTTCCCTGAGGCTGGGACAAAGGGTCAGTCTCATCAAATGAGAATTGGAATAAATCAGATGAGGTAATTGAGGGTGTGAGAGGAGCAAGTCTATTCTGGTCGAACACAGGCAGTTCCCAAGATCGGTTTGAGTTCTGAGGCTAAATTATATATATATATATATATATATATATATATATATATATATATGTGTGTGTGTGTGTGTGTGTGTGTGTATATATATACGATTTCAATGAATTGACATTGACTAATTGACAGAACGGGATGGTTGCATTTGATACATACTTGGAACATTTTGAAACATATTTACAGTCCCAAAACAAAACTAGACAGCCAGCTCATTTTAGGTTTTAAAACACTGAATGATGAGTATTAGACAATTTTATAAAAGGCATATATATTATTTCAATGTGTAACTCTTCATTCGTTGGGACACAATGTTTCTTCCACTAATAATCCAAATCCCTGCACTCCAGGACAATATGGCATAATTCAATGTCATTTGGCAATCTGAAATCCCATTATACTTCTGTGACAACTGGCCATGGTGGAAATCACATTTCAAAGTAAATATCTTCTGACTTTGGTTTAACACTATTGCTTAGATTCCATTAAGATTATCTCGTTTTCTGGGGTTTTCTTTCTACAAGCATCAGCATTCAGATAAATTAGACGGCCTTAACATTTTATTCAAACTGCTCTTTGAATGGTAGTCAATACAAATAATCTTTTTAATGAACTGACTTTCCAATAAAAAATTGAGAAGACTTGAGCCAGTTAAATCCCCTATATTGCATACCAGGAGAGGGTCTTTGACAAAAACTTAGTTTTAGGCTTTGAATGAACGCTACATATGCCAGATCTCAACATTGAAATGGATTAAATTAGATTAGATTAGATTTATTTTGAACATGTAACAAATTATAAATAAGAAAACAAAATTGAAATATCCAATAACAGTAACGTATGCAGATAATTCTCAATATACAAAATAAGTAAATAACATTGTCCATATTTATTAAATGTCCGAAAGAGTAGGAAGCAGTAAACACTTACATTATCCTACCCCTTTTCTATAATCAAATATTTCTCAAATCATATTATTTACACATACATAACCCACAAGTAGGTGTCCCTCCAGCAACAACCCAGTAGCACATCATCATAAACTTCTGTCAACAAATAGATAGATAAATAAATAAACAGATAAGAAATAGATTAGATTAGAAGTATAGGGCAGTAAAGAGAAAATGATTGACACAAGGCCCGGTAGGATTGAATAAATCACACGGTGCACTCTATCAAAACACAACTCCCAAACAGATGGTTGCATGATCTGACCCCCTTCTCATAAGGGAGCCAGATACATGAACAAAGTGTCTTACTTGGTGTAGCCACCAATGACAAACTGATTTCACAGTGGATTTCTCGTCCAAGGTTTTAGATTTGTCTGTTCTATGTGCTAACATGTTCTTCGCCAGCAGGGGTCACTCTCTGTCTGGCAGAAATAGCACACCACTTTCTGAAAACAGCACAAATGAAAGAAAGGATGATTATCAGGGTGCCAGCAAAAGAGCAAGGGAGCGAGAGTGAGCCTAGTATTGGTGGTAGCAAACAGGGTGGTTTAGGTTGAAATTACACCGGAGATGAGCAGAGACAGTTTTAAAACACTTGATTGATTTGAACAGCTATATAAAAAGACAGACTTATATACAGTCTTAAGTTACAGACAGAGAAATAGAGTGTATGGAGAGTGTGAGGAGTGAGCCCACAGAGCTCAATGCTATTTGCCACAGTAATGTTTTGGCTTTTTGAAAGTGGCTGGCCAGGGGAAAGAAGTGCCAACACTTTGACCACACTGTTTTGGCAATGATTATGTTCTGATGGGAGAGATAGGATGGATTAGTCTCCTTTTCCAGGCTGGCAAACTTACCAACAGCACTGTCCAGTCATCAATCATTGACCGTACCCCTATTCCCTAGTTAGCTGGCCCTTGTACTCTGTTTCCACCATCCAAATCCTCTTTCACTTTCTCATTCTCCACGATAACCCTGCAGTCAGTCCTGAGAGAGACAGAAGACTGGTCGAGAGACATTAAAGATGAATGGGCTATTGCTATCCCTTGGGCTGTTCTATAAGTTTCGGGGGGGAAATGTCTCTCTTCTCCCATCTCTTCACTTTTCTTTGTGCTGCTGATTTTTTATCAGAGAAAAAAGTTGAGTGTGTAAAGATAGTAAATGGTACTATTGGTAGCTTTATCCGGTATGGTGTGGTCTGTCCTAAAGTAATAATAATATTAACAATTGCTGAGCTCCACATTTCCTGTTCTTTACAGAAAATGTAATCTTGTTGCAAAAATCTCATTCATTATTTTAATCTAATTCACAGAGGGCCTGTGAAGAAAAATCATGCAATGTGATTCATAGATTTTTTACTTATTCTTTATGCATTCCAAAAATATGTTTTTGATATTTAATATTGATATTTATGAGCCTTTTAACTACTTTTTGAGATAAATGAATACACAATTGGAATTCTCTTTATCTGGCTCTTCAAGTTAAAATGTCAAAATATTGCATTTCTGCATTACGCTGAACTAAAAAAACACATATTCACTACACACTTTGTTGTCTGTAATGAAAGAGAAATGCTATCCTGTTTTCTTTGTATGGGTGTGGTGCATGCAGCCTATAAGACACTTTATGGCAAAGTCAGGCTGTAGACAACTCCATCCTTTTTCCCCAAATTATTTTTAGCTCGGAAAATGAATTATTGTTTCTTCTCCAGACAGAGATCACAAAGTAATTTCACTGTTCCCCCTCTTTATTTGAAGAGCAAATCAATTCTCCATGGAAGAGACTCTGGTGTCTCCTGTCTCGATCGCCTGTCTTTGTTGCAACGTGGGTGATTAACCCTGAATGTGTCTTTGCTAAATCTGGATGCTCCAGATACTGCTTAGCACAATCATTTGATAAAAAAATTACTGATGTGCCTCTTCTTCTAAATTGAATATCTGGGTCTTGGCCGTATCTTATTTTTATGTTTTTCATTGGAAGCAGACACACACCGAACAGATGCACTGTCAAATGCGTTTATAATAATGTGGTATGTTTTAATATCTCAGTGAAACTTAATTTCTTGTTATTTTTTAGATTGGCAGGCCATGTTATACCATGCACTGTGTTCAGACAAAGTACTTTAGAAAGTACAGCTTTCTCCTCTTAGAAATGCATCACCACTAAAGTCCAGTTTGTGCTTGCTCTCTAAGACGTACGCAATCTCAGGAGTTCTTTGTGACCATATTTGTTGCAGCCCTCAAGTGCACAGCTCGACACCCATGTCGATGTTTGTGTTTACACTTATACAAAGCCAATGACTCAATTTGTCACTGCGTAGGACGGATGGTTAATCTTGCCTTGCGTCCCACTTAATATTCCTGGCAAATGATTGGATTTATAGACTAACGACTCCGCTACTGTAGGCGACTGGGGCCCAGCAATTAATCCAGCACAGTTCGGTTGGAGGGGGAATCATTCACTTGTGCCAGTCCCTATCCTGCTAGCACTCATACTAGTGTGCACACAACTCAGCGCGTTGTTCGGTGTTGTCAGCAGCTTGCACCGGAAAGTGGACTGGATAGCAAATTGTCAGCCAAATTATTAAAGTGAAATCAAGTGAGCTCGATTAGCTACATGAAAAAAAGCATGCGATTGTGTTTTATTCTCTCGCACCAAGGCTAATCATGAGGTCTCATGGAACTACGCTATTCAAACTCTGTACTCAATACTGACAGAGTGCAGCATTGTAAGAAGCGAGCCGCACATAGGTATGGCTCCCTTCTCTTCCCGCACAGCAATATTCGCTAAAATGGTGCATCGCTGTTTGAGCTCAAAGCAATAGAGTGGCTAAAGCACATATTATTTCAACGGTACCCTCATGTACAAGGTCATAGCCTCTGTGGTCATTTTGTTGATCATAAAAGTCTGAGACCCTTGAGGGTAACATCAGATCTGAATGAACACAGCAGTTCTCTTAGGACTCATGCAGCCGGATGTGAAGACTGAAAAGTGAATGTACATCAGAAGGTCAGGCACATTTCTGAATTTAGAATCATAATGATAACTACAACCTATCAACCATAGAAATCAGCTAAAGGTACAATAAGACAACTATGAATCTATAAACTATATTGCTATCAAAAATCATACACCTCAATATCAGGCAAAATTGTTGTGGCAGGACAAAATCCACCACCAAAACAAAAGTGAGTGAGCAAAAAATATCTTCATGGCGACCATGAGAGATGGATAAATAACTACTGGAATCTTGGTCTCAACCAAATTTGGATTATGATGACTCAAATGAGGACAATGTTAATTTGCCTAAATACTTGTGGTCCATGTACAGTCAATACCTTCATAATTAATGGTGAAAGTCTTCCCTTTGCCCTCCAAGTCATTGTTTGGTTATTAAGCCTGAGTACAGAGCTACAAGAACCAAAATAATTGTACTTTCATTGGACACCGTGCATGTTGCTTAAACTATTTTGGTGCAAGGTAATGGTATCCCTTTAAGTACACGTTTCAAACTTATAAACCTCAATTCTAACAGAAGTTTCTTGCAATATTTCATCTGCTGTTTGACATTCAAATTTTTCCTAGACAAGTGTAATGGCGTCGTTGTTGCTGGATGGGAGAGCCTTGCCCCATTTGACCAAATCATCCCTCACATTGCATGTTCCCTTGTCGCTCTGTGATTCCATGCGTCTGTTGAAAGACAGAGTCCATCAATGCAGATTGAGATCCAGATGTGCCTTGGGCCTGATCATTACACCTGCACCCAAAGCCTCGTGGATGGGATTTCACCCGCTGCTGGTGAGTGGCCACTTAACCAGCTGCAGCCTGGGCCTATTGTGACAAACAACCAAACCATTTCAGCTCCCTCAATCAATAGCGTTGGCTATTGCCCCATCGTTGACTGCACTTCTTAGAACCTCATTTCCTGCACCAGATAATTCTTTGCTTTTGTGAAACACACACACACACACACACACACACACACACACACAATCACGTACAGTATACACTCTCAATACACACCAGCTAGCAAGCATTTGCACAAGCATAAAAATATAGGCACACAGACATCAATGCACTCACACACTACTTACACTCTCACACACATACATACACACAAACACGGACACACACACACACACACACAAATTCATGTGAAAGGACAGGATCTGGGTGCCATGACAACATCAAAATCCAATTAAATGGAACTTCCTCCCACTTCACCAGACCGACAAATAACTTCCTCCAACCCTTCCTATCCTCTACGCATGAAAAGAAGTTAGGAGCATTTAGGTTATTCATATCTGCATTCTTATGAGCCTGATAAGATTAATTTAAGTTATCAAACTGGTGGGGAAAAAAAAAAAATCGATTTGGAATTCCTGCCACACTTTCTGAAATGAACAATTGCTAATCTTGGGCACACATGCAAATTCTTTAGACACGGTGAAACTCCACATTGTAAAAGCACTGCATGATAACATAATGGTTTAAAAAAATGTAGCATATTAGGAGTTCACTAATGTCTATAAAATCTAATTCTACCAAATAATCTTGAAATAGATTCTACATCTGTAAGACCCTGAGTATTTGTCAGATCATCTAACTATAGGTCACATTCTCATCCTTGACGTCATATCCGTCAGAAGCTCTTCTTTCACAGGTCATTTTGTTAAGCAGAAAGAGGATGACACATAATCTGTAGCGCATTGACACACATATCCAGCAAAAGATGTCCTTTAAGAGCGGTTTGTTTTACATCTCTTTGCAGCAAAGTGTGCATCTCTAGACCCCGGCTGCTGCTGCTTTTTGAACAGCGGGTTTAACCAAGTCGGGCTCATCAATCACTGCCACCCCCACAGCGGGCAATGCCAGCACCCCCGAGAGTGACTCGGGAGCTGGGCAAGAGCATGGCTCCCTGCCTCCAGAGAAGAGCAGCGTACATATTACGCCTCCGAGAGGCCGGCCCAGTAATGTCCCTCTGGAGCTGCCGCCACGCTGTGCTCAGCGGCTGCTAGGGGATGGTCTACTGCCGCAAGACTGAGCACATGAGACTGAACACCACATTAACGCCGTGGCGAGCTGTGGGAGGTCTGCCTCTGCAGATTGAGAGGCCAGACCCTCCACCACAATTAAAAAGGAAATGATTAACAATTAGCCGGCTTGACAGAAATAAACAGGCGGTTGTGGAGACAACTCCAACCCCCCCTCCCCCACCACCACCACACACCCCACACCCCTCTATGTGCTCCAGGGCCCATTGCGTGATGAGGGAGCGTTGGTGCTTGGCGGTGGAGATGGTGGAGAGCACTCCATGTGCCGATGATTGTTCCCGGCCCACGGGGCAGCGCAGGGTTGAAGCCTCCTACACCATGCCGCCCACATCCCCCCCACCCCCCTCCACTCGTCTGACGGGAGAAAGACAGAGAGAGAGAGAGAGAGAGGTAGCGGTGAGAGAGAGAGAGAGAGAGAGAGAGAGAGAGAGAGAGAGAGAGAGGGAGAGAGAGAGGGAGAGAGAGAGAGATAGCATAAGCGCCGATGCTCTGCGAAGCTCGCACACTGTTGGCCTTGCCGTTCTCACGCCCAATTTGAAGCTGCTTATCGTAGAAGTCATCGAGCTAGTTTCCTTCAAAATGGCCTTCGGTTGTCCAAACCCATCCAAGACGTGTTTTTGGTCCTTTTTCCTATTTGAGAGTTACAAGCAGCTTGCCGTTGTTTGTATTGATCGCAGGTGCGTCGTGTGTACGTATACGAGCCTCTGTCTCCTGAATCGACGTGACACTAGGCAAACGCTGATTCCGAGTGACTGTAATAAA
This sequence comes from Aplochiton taeniatus, assembly GCA_017639675.1. Classification (NCBI taxonomy): domain Eukaryota; kingdom Metazoa; phylum Chordata; class Actinopteri; order Galaxiiformes; family Galaxiidae; genus Aplochiton; species Aplochiton taeniatus. The sequence continues at coordinate 15,555,324 of CM030178.1, read as the reverse complement.
TGAGAAATAAATCAAAAGGTGCAGGAGAAAACCCACTTGATAAAGCCCTCTGACAATTGAATGATAAATATGTTGGCCCGTGCCCGAGTGTGCTGTGGGCTGCCTGGAGGTTACCGCTGTGTACTTAATCCACAGATGGTCATTCATCACCTGGGCACAGTAGCAGGCACTTTTACACAGAGAGACAGAGAGAGAGACAGAGAGAGCAAGAGAGCGAGAGACAGAGACAGAGACAGAGACAGAGAGAGAGAGAGAGAGAGAGAGAGAGAGAGAGAGAGAGAGAGAGAGAGAATTCCGACAAGTCCAAGTCCCAGCTTGAAGCTGTATTTCAGTCAAGTAGTGAGAAGTTCAGATAACAGTTGATGGCTGATTTGCAATTCTCCCCGGGCACCCCCTAAAGACCATACTTGCTGCTGTGCCCCTTTCTTTTCTCCATGGATTTTTTCCCCCACAGAAGCCAAATAAAGTTGAGAATATATCTTCAATGGACACTCCAACTTTACCTTGGTTAGTCAGACTTTAAAATGAAAGTGGAACTGCCATACCACACCTTAAATTCAATCTTTTTAATCTGATCAATTCCAGAACATATCTGAAATCTAAGTGGGGGGATTAATATTGCAGACATTTGAGGGTTTCGTAATGATAGGCCCTCTGTTGTCTGAGCCGGAACACCGTAAGATATTGCAGCATGACTGATCAGGGGCCAGCAGAACAAGCCCTATAGAGGCCCATGGCACACAAGGAAGAATTCCTCTGAGGCTCGATTGGCACAACCCAATATAGGCATCATTAATTCATGGTCTTGAGACACTCATCCCTTGTTCACACACTAAGATGAGTCCTTGGGATCATGGATCGGCATGGGATCCTGGAAGGGAGACTTTGGGAGAATTTGGCTTTCAAAGAATATTTCTCTGTAACAACATGAACTAAGAAGCTTTATCAATAGCTCAAACAGAGGGGACGTGATGCCAAAATGTAATGTAAAACGGGGTCAGCTCTTCTTCACAGCTTGGGAATGGATTCGTAAATGAGATGTCTTAGCTTGTCGCAGACGTAGCTGTTATCACTCTTTTCTATCGTCCCCAATGTATTGTTGTCTGTTAGGCCTGCCCATATCTTTCATTAATAGACTATGACCCTTTTGAATTCAAAGTCAATGTTACACTGACTTGCAGCTCTATCAATGTGCATTCCCTTTGGATTCATTCGTCCAAAAAATGTGTTTTGACTTTGAAGAATGACAATAACCCCCCCCCCCCCACACACACACACACACACACCCCACACCCATACATATACATACCAATACATTCTCCCTTGGAAAACCTTGTTCAAGTCCCGATTTTTACAGCATGCATATGCATATGATATCACCATGGTGGGGCTTCTAGATTAGATTCATACTTAGGGACTTTATTGCCGTAAACAAGTTATTATAGTTATAGTTTACTGAGGGAAGCCAGCATGTTTTGGTGATTACACAACTGAACAAAGTATATCAGAGTTTAGTTCCAGAGCTATTTCCGTCCATGCTTATTAGCAGCAGCATCCAAACAGGATTTGAATAACAACAATTGTGGGCTCAAAGCAGCAGGTGATTGCCTATGGCTCATATACCCACACCAAAATGAGACGGGATTCAGGACTCACAAGTGGGATGGATCAAGTTGAAAGTACTGTAAGGCTTGTGTTTGGCACATCGCAGACTTCACAACGGAGTCAAAACTAAAAAGAAGACAAACCAAAAAAGGAAATTGTGGTCCGCTTGCGCCTAGGATTGGTGGACGTGTCACCTGCCTTTGCAGAGACGTGGTGGCTTTTTGGGTTGCCACCCTTTCACATCTCCACCATCTGTCAAGACAAGAGTCTCAGCTTGTCGGTGCCACACTCACCGCCTTTGTCTTGTAAATTCCGCATCTTACGTCAACCAGACTGCAGAGAATTGCAGCTCGACAAAAATAGACTCACTGTGTTTTTGTGTTTCTGGTTCCAAACAACAAAGCGTCTCCATATCAAAACCGCAAAGGGCCTACTACCTTGAAGTCGGAGATATTTTTAGAAAACATGTAAATCTGGTGTGGTTAAGCATTGTGGTGGCTGTTGACAGGCATGCGTCAGATGATTCCAGAATAGGGATTGATGAGGAAGAAGAGACATGAGAAAATCTCAACTATGGCTAGCCAAGCTAATCAAAATGCTAAAGGAGACCAGGTTGGCCCTTTTTGCAGCTGAGCACAACGCATTCATTAATGTGCTTAGTTGAAAGATTTAATGGGAACTTACGTATTCCTCTTCATGAGTTTGGCAATTACCGTCCCTAGGAGTTCGATTTGGCCTAAGGTAAGAAAAGAACTCCCAGACATTTTATTTAGTATGCACTGAATTCCACTGCTCAAATGAAAAGTTTTGCTAGATCAATACGTAATAACCCAAAACTCAAGAATATTGTTCCGGTACACTACTCTGGTTGATCTGATCAATAAAGAATTGCATCAGGTTCACAGCAGGAGAGATGGAGGAGGAATCAATAATAAGCAAATTTTCAGGAATTGAAAGAGGCATCAACTATTTAATTAGCCTGCTCTTTCAAAAGGTGCATCGACTCCTCCTTATAAAGAACCTCTAACAGCCCTTAGTTTGACTTTCTGACTACAACTTGCAGATGAGAAAACTTCTTTGAAGAGCAAAGGGAGAGAGAGAGAGAGAGAGAGAGAGAGAGAGAGAGAGAGAGAGAGAGAGAGAGAGAGAGAGAGAGAGAGAGAGAGAGAGAGAGAGAGAGAGAGAGAGAGAGAGAGAGAGAGAGTAGTTGCATGAAGTTCGATCCATGATCTTCTGAGTCAAATGTGCCAAAGCAACTCAACCTGAAGCATCTATTGAGAGCAAAGACATCCCCGATATATATATATATATATATATATATATATATATATATATTTGACATGTTTCACATATTTATACGGGTTGGACTGAGACAGTATTCTTTGCATCAGTGGCCTGTTGCCAAGGCAGTTAATGAGAAATAACATCAAACAACAACAAAAATCTAAGAAAATAAAACATTTACTATAAACAAATACAAAAAATCTCCAATACCCAGCATGCAGTCCGTCCCATACAAACCCCAACAAGTCAGTCAGGCTCGGCACACGATGAATCTTGTCATTCAAAAGCAGGTACGAGTACTTTGGAGGAATGTGCAAGTTATATGGATGGATGGATTGTTGGAGGAATTGGTTTTGGGGTTAGGGCTGATCTGGAGTAGCAGCAGGGGACCATGTGTGCTATATGAGACGGAAAGACAAACGACGGTAGTGTGCAATATGGAAAGCTGCGATTTAGAACTCAAGTTCTGTACTAAGTCACCTCCTTGCAAGTCCAAAAGTCAGGGCCAGTCCTAAACAGAATAATAATCTCTTTAATAATATACTCTTTTTTTTAATCTCGACTCAGGAGTTGTAGGCCCAAACAGGTGTTTACATACTGTATGTTTTCAATGTTTGCGAATGACTGAGAACAAACCTCCATGGAGGCTGTTTCTTTTTCAACTTCACCCACAGATCACTTCATTAATTCATTTAATGCCTCCATTCTGTGGTCTGTCAGCGGCTCTGGACGAGTAAAAAATTATTCAAATAATTGTATTACATCCTGCATCCATGCATTTGTATCGGTTCGTACTGGTGTCAAACGGTGCTTCGATCAAATTAGGTCAGATCCAATTACAGTCTAGCCACATTTAGGTTCTTGCAGGGACAGGTAGATCTGGAGCCTTCTGCCTCCGACACACTGCCTCCTCCAAGCAAGGAGGGTTTCCTCACAGGAATGTAACCACCAGACGGAGGGCTAAACATAGACCGCTGCTGTGCATGCACATCTGTGGACCCACCTCCACTGGCCAACCCCACGACAAGAACAGAACGAAAACTGATGAATCATGAGAACCTGAGATAGAGAAAACAGGTAAGTCAAAAATAAATAAGTCTGATGAACGATTCTTGGTGGAAGCAAAGGGGAACAAGAATGCTTACGGTACTGAGGTTGAGTGACACCTAAGTGAGGTTAGGCTCGTTATGATGACGAGCCCCCATGATTTATTTAGGGTGAGGTTTTCTCCTTGAGAGCCTCTTGACTTTGTGCTGATGTTTGAGTTAACTGGGGGTTGAGGGAATCGCTGCCCCCGTGGCAGGCTTCCTTTTTCTTGACCTCACACAGAATTTGCACGCAGGGTAGAAGCCTGATCAATATCTCCCCCAGTTGATGTGAGATTTTCAGACCAAAAGAAGTGATAAAAATCAGTTCGGAAAAGTCGGGAGATAGCTTTCAACCCCGAAGCCCAGGGAAAACCCGTATGCGATCAAACATTCCATAATGAGATGGCGGTAGTGAAAAAATGTCCTACATCTTGGTTGGTTGATTTGAAAGACATATAGAGTGGGGGACGTTCAACAGCCAACACTTAGACACCCTTGCTTTACCCAGTTGTAATGACTAAAAGCATGCTCACAGAATGAACATTACAACCTGCATAATTACAAAACACAGTCCAATGATGCATTTCCTGGGGCGTTTGCTACTCTTTTTCAGTATGACAATGACGGTGATCTGTTTTTTAGGTGACTATTAATCCCATTGTTTATTTGTGTGTTGCCCACAATTCTTCAACCTGCCATTTTTCTTCCAGAAATGATCTTTCTGTCATATGCAAGACTAATGACAGTCAGCGGCGCCTGACTTTCATAAATCGTCGTCAACAACCGCGGGGTATTTTCAAAGCTACTAAATCAGCGTGTTCATTCGTTGATTTGAAGTATTCAGACAAGTCCCCAAGGCCTCAAGCCAATAAAGGCTTATTTACAGGGGCATGTCATACGCACCTTGCATCTTAATATCCAGACAAGGTAAATGGCAGGGCTTACATCAGTTTCTTGTTCCAGGTATATCCTGTTTCCTGTTTATATCCTGTATATCCTGTTTCACTCCACAGTCCACACCTGGACTAGGTTTGTCCTGGTGAGGTACATTACGTCAGTTTTGAGAGGGTTTATTTACGAAATAATTCATCTTTAAACATTGTTTATAATAATTTACAATGTTGATAATAATCCTTTGCTTAAAAGGGGGGTTTCTTTACAGCAACATGAACTTCATCCAAACATCACGAGTTTCACTGTCTCCCTATGCTGGGTGATATACAGTGGGATTATTTATTTTGTGGAACAAGCAAAACGATCGTTAGTCATAGCATGGCAGCATGTTCCACTTGTGACATGGAATCCAACGCTATGAAGGTCTGATAGCGGTCCAGGATTTAGCTTTGCTTCAGGCACCCCAGGCTAAATATCTTTCTGACTCGTAATCCTCAGATAGACATGCTTTTCACTGCAACAGATAAAAGCCAAGACTTAAACGTACACCTTTTTTTTTTTTTACACCGAATACATTAACACCATAATGCAGTCAAAATAGTCTTTACTTAGGCTATGTAATGGTGGTCTGAAAAGCACACTTCTGCCCTTCCATTTGTCCTGGAGATGTTTATGTTCCAAAGAATGTCCGCTCACCAGTTAACCACTTCCGATGCTTTAGTACGTGGCCACATAGCATCAGCTGGTGAGAGCTCGCCAGTTAATGAGGTCTCCAAGGGTTGGTAACATCCCGGTGGACAAAAACGCTCACGCGTACACGTCCGTACACACTTATCTCTGAAAGACTGCGGTCCCCCCGTGCGGCAAGTTCCCGAAGGCGACAGAGTTTATGTGGGAGATGACAGTGCAGGGTCGGAGTCGACTCAGTCGGGAGCAGGCGTCTTGGGAGAGCTCATTGTTCATATTGTGCTCCCATTTCAATTGACGGTTCAAGGAGGGCAAAGAACTAGTGGCTTCCCCATCTCACACAACGATGTGGAGTGACTCTCTATCTACTTCCGTGGGAGTTCATCTTCCATTCATTTAATGACACCAATCTTTTTTTTAAAGAATTGATAACCGAGTCGAAAGTCGCCTTAATTGACTTATGTAAATACACTGTACACTTCTAGGCTATTTCAATTTGATGTGATAATGTAGGCCTAATTCAACAGGGCTCTTTCCGCGACCCCTAAACTCCTAAAATTTGTTTTATTTAGAAGACCGAATCTTACTAAATCAGGACGGATCTGAGAAGACATGCGTCCAGTGCTGTTAGCCACCATCACTCGCCCAGCGTTGTCCAAAATCAGACAAAGGAGTGAAGCAACATACTTTGGATGGAATTAGGCCTACAGCATTGTGTCTGATACAGTCCAGACTTGAATTTTCGGATTAGTTGTTGAAATGAAATAAAATTAGCTGTAGTTGACTGGGCTTCTGGTGATTAAAGGAGAAGGATGATGGGTTAGAGCTCACAACCGCTTCACAACCGAAAATAAATGGGGACCTCGAACGCTCTGCGCTTTCCCTACCGTCGTCCTAAGCTCATCTCAAATCCACAGTAGACAGTGCCGCATTTGTCAAGCAAATGAGTGGCTTAGATTTACAGAGCTGTAATGTGACATAATCAAGTTATAATTTATCAATTAGAATAATTATGAATGCTGAGCTAATTTAATTAAAGTGTTGAAAAGGCGTCTGAAGAAGCCAGCCGTGCGTGAGTGAGCCAGTGTGTGGTTGTAGCCATTCCGTGTGCTGTTACGGCAAAGCACATTTTTGTCTGTCTAATGGAAGAGGGGTTTTTGAGATGAGGAGAGGGAAGATGCTGGTTTTTAACAGCTCCTGCAGCCCAAACCAGAAAAAAGGTGTACATTGTTGAAGGCAATGTCTTATGTCATTGTGAATTAGGTCTTGGCTGTGCGTACACTAATGAACACTGACAATGGCACTGTCAGAAGTATGAACTCTAGACCAGTTGGGAAGTGCCTGCTCTGAGGCTTTGAGTGGACAAGTCCAGGTGACCTGTTAAGATAGAGAAGAGAGAGAGAGAGAAACCTTGCGGTGGAAAAGCCTGATTCGTTGTCCATTCCCATTGTCTCTTCTCACCATCTATTTCAAAATAAAATTGTAAATATCCTTTCTTTTTTTTGCGTTGTAGAATCCCTTTGTATACCCCCCTCTTACCATGGGGTAACCATCCTGCTTGCAACTTGACTAGACTTGTCTTACTGTATGACAGTCATTCGAAATTGAGTGTGAGTAATGAGGTAGAGTTCTACTTGTGTCTTGTTGTGATGGAAAGGAACAAACAAAGGAATTCACCAATAGAGGAAGAAGAGGAAAGAGACAGAGTCCTTAGAGAGAATCGATTAGGTTTTGCTTAGAGTCTGTTAGATGTTGTAGTACGCTGTCTTTGAAATAGGCAATGTGGTGGGTTAGCAAGTTCTGTTTCCATTATGACAAAAGCAAGGCAGGGGCTGCCTCATGGCTGTGCTCTATGCCCTGTTTTGTTCCACACAAACATGTTGTCCACATAATCTTTGAGGATCGTGCTTACGTTCATACAGTAGATTTGTTTGCCTATTAATCCCAATAAGTCAAATCGCTCAAGCAGTCTTAAACTTGGTCACATCAAATTATTAATGACCCAACGATTTCTTTAATTTAATCAAAGGCAAGGCTGGGATCATTACATTTGTCCCCATAACACACCAAAATTGATACTCTGAGTCTCTTACTGCAACTGTTGTGCATTTCATGTCTCCAAGTATAGAAACTAATATCTTTTTATCATGCTTTTACTAGCGTCATGTGTTCATGAAGTTTGATCATCTCTGTCTTTTGCTGAAGTTTCTCAAGATTTGACGTTTGCAATTTGCTCTATTTTGAAATGAAAATAAAGAGCCTTGTCTTGTATGAAAATAAAAAAACATAACTCAATAGTTCTGTTGTTGTATCTCCTCATTGGCTTCATGTTGAGTTCACAATGAAAGATGATTTTAATAATGATTAATGATGGTGACTGATTTTCCTAAGACATGGACTAGCACCAGTTTGCATTAAGTAAACTCTTTCCCTATCAAAAGCAAATAAAAGTAGATATAGCTTGTTTTTAAAAAGCTTTGCTTTGCCTCTGTCCTTAGACTAAAGCAAATGTGGTAGGAGATTGTCCATTATAATTTTTGGGAACTGTGTACTGTAACAATTAAGGCACGCCACCTCCTGAACCTCTTTTAAATATCTTATACAAGCAGGCTTTCCACTGGTCATCATTCATAAATCTGTCTCTTATCTTTATGTAAAATGTTTAGTTTAACTTACTGTGTATATATATATATATATATATATATATATATATATATATATATATATATATACATATATATATATATATATACACACACTCAGGATATACATGTATAATTTTTTCCTGAGTGTTTGTATTGTGTCTAGGTTGCAATATATACTTTTTTATTGCTCTTTTTCCTTGCATACATTGTTGTTTTCGATGTTGTATCTTTTGCAGATATTGATGAAGTACTTTGTGACATGGTTAAGAAAATTACCTTACACAAACGGTTAATCATTATAATACATGATCATTAAAGGTCATTAAAGTAGCAGAATCAAAATCAGAATACATTTTCTGTGCTTATTGTTTTCAACTGCTGAGGGTAGAAAAGGTTCTCTGTTTTCGTGGGTAAAGTACATAATACCACAAAACAGTTCAGTACTGCTCGGCTACATATCAAATATGGTTTGTTCCTTACTAAGTGCTCACATGTTTTGGTAATGGTGGACAAGCACATGTACGTACACATGTGCGGGCCAGAAAAGAAAGAAAATTGCACAACTTCAGGTCATTATGCCTGTGGAAATAGATTTTTTTTCAAAGGAGCCTTTTTCAGTTGGGGCTTAAGGCCTTTGTTGTGTTACCCAGTCAAAAAAGGATATAGATGGATATAATGGTGTTTGATCAATTCTCTTCTCATCCATCATAGGGGATCGATGGTCCATCATGTCTGGCCAACAACTGAACGCTCTCTCTATAAAATGACGCAGAAAAGACGTGATGAGAAGAAAAAAAAAGCTTTACGCCGCTTAAATGTTTTGTTGTTGCTGTGGTTGTGAATAGTTCCAAATACACATTATATTGTCTTACCTTTTGAGTTTTCCTCTCCTGCCTCAAAAAAGAGGAGCGGTAGTCAGACCGTGCAGGACCACCCCCGCAGAGGGGAGAGGATGTCGCTGGCTGTGTGTCTCGCTCAAACAAAGCATACGGGGATTCAGCGTCTAATTTAAATTTTCATTTACCCCCTCCATTTGTAATAAATGCGGTGAGAATCCTGGGAGGCCAGAACAGCGAAAAAAGATAGCTGATACATGAATAAATGGCGTCTCCGGGGAGTTGGGGCTCCTCCTATGTGAGGGAGATTGACTCCTCCAAGATGGGACACATCAGCCACGGAAAGCGGAAACAGAAATAGAACCAGCCCACAGAAAGGCGGGCATGTAGACTTTGTGTACTGCTTCCCTTCCCTAACCTCTCCGAGAGTTGTATATAGCAATAATACATATTCTATGCAGTGGAACTGCGAGCCGTCGCATTTTCCCTGAAGTCAGCATTATTATAATGTAGAAATGTAATTAAACTCAGAAACAGAAACTTTGCCATTGTGTACGTGTAGGAGGCCTGCTGTTTGTGACACACCTCTGGGTCGAATAACGTACCTTAACTGGTTTTCCACATTTCATAACTCCAGAAGAGGACATCCTCTTATCACGCAGCAGGAGAATTTGCTATTTCAAAATTCCATTTTGGGGAACGTTTACACTACTCAACTGAATGACTGTTCTATTAACCACAAGCCCTTTTCACATGACCTTTTTTTAACTCCGCATTGATTAATTAATAAACGTTCAAAATACGTGCCGAACGTAAGATTCAAAGCGGCTTTTGAGTAAACCGTTAAACACCACGCTCGCCCCTCCTCTCTCTAGCCTCTTTCGGCAGATGGGTGAAGGTCTGTGGTCGGTGGAAGCAATTTTGTGCATGGCTGCCATGCCCCGTCCTGGTGTGACATCTCCTGCTGGCACCCCGGCTGTAGCCTGACCTTCACACAGTGTTGATGTACAGCTGTCTGGCTAGGGGAACCAACACTCTCTAGGGAGGGACAGTGGGTGATAGAGAAAATGGGGTCTGGCTTCAGCCATTTTGTGGTTAGTGTCTGTGGGGAGAGGTAACGATATCCGTTTCCGGATTAGCTGTCAAGGGTTAATTAGCGGATGTTCAGCTGATTTTTGTTGTTGTCTCTGAGCAATGATATCACAATAAAAATATGATTTCCTCATAATTATGGGTATGGAAATGTCTGATAAAAAAAAGAATGTTTTTTTCCCCCCATTTTCGATTATTTGATATTGTTAAGGGAGGGAACTATTTATGATCCATTTTGTTCACCTGCAGTAAACTCCAGTACGGATCAGTGCGTCATCACACAGCAGGATTTATGGCCTGGGTAAACCTCCATCTACCACCAAGGTTGTGAGCGGAAAATGTACGTTGTAAGTGTGAGTCAAAAGTAGAGCAATTAAGCCAACAGGTAAGGTCATGCCAGTTGCTCTCCCTCTGAATTTCCTCCATCCCTGAAATATGTTTACCTCTCTTCACTCACCTGTAGGGTTTTGTGTGCAACAGCCAGTTATAACTTCACAGTAGTTTTACCTAGGACTCCATCTGTTATTATACTGCTGCCAGGCTGCCAGTGCATTAGGTCCAATTCCCCATTGGCTAAATAAACCTAGACCAACACCCACTAGGTCTCCAACATGTGTATAATGATTTGTCGGCTACTCCTGAAGATGTATCACCCCTAGTAGTTATGTCAACATACACAAAATATGAATTTCCATAAATACGCGTTTCAAAATAAGTCAGGCATCTACATGTCCGCCAGGTAGATTTGAAGACTTTTCATGTTTTCATTTGACTTCCTTGTTGGTAAATATATATTAGCCCTACATGTGCCCGGGTATGCATAACATCTATGGCATATCCCAGTGGGTGGATGTAGTAGGGATGCCTGGCTAAATGTGACAGGTCTATCTTATAAGACACGTAAATGATGCACATGCTGCAAACAGCATCTAAGAACGATGCCTTTTACTAGTGCTTTTTCTCTCTATGGCACATACACGTCACACACTTTGATACTTAATTACATGAATGGAGTGTCAGCTGGGAAACCATCCAGACTAACATATTCTCTGTGGGGAAAGATCTCTGGTTAGCAAAGGGATTGACAGTGAGCCCAGCCTTGTCCACAGGGAGCTGGAAACGGAATCATAGAGTAATGGAAAGAAGCGCTTGACCTGTCATCTGTAACTGCATACAGACCAGGCCTGATGTGGCCCAGGAGCAGGATGTTTGGACAACAGGATGAGCAAAAACAAACATCAAGGAAGTGACTTCCCACGCACTCACACGCAATGCACTCTATAAACACAATGCACAGTTTCCCCCATCGCCCTCTACATGTTTGTGAAGATGCCATTTAAGAAAAAAAAGATGATCATACTGATAGGAATCGCATAACATGCAGTATAATCGCGCCGCTCTCCTTGTCTGGTCAAAAAAAGTTAAAATAGAAAACTGGCAATACAATTGGCTAAAAGGAACTTGGTTCAAACAACCGTTAATAAGTTCACACGTCTTCAACTGTGCCACAGGTACAACTGTAGAGGTGACCATCGGTGCCTCTCTCAAACACAAACGAAGAGACACATCGGACAAACACAGCCACCCCAATGAGCTTTGCGGCCATCTGATTCCTTTTGAATTGGAGTACGGATGCGGAGTATCGGGAAGCTGAGCTGTAGCATCTTGCCTCTCTGAGGTGCATACGTAGCGCCCTGGCGGCCAGACTCGTTACGGAGATGACAGCGTGTTTTGTTTCACTACACGGACCTCGTACTGACAGTCTGAGAGCCCAGAGCCAAACAAACAGAGGCGGTAGCGGTGCCAGCCATCTCGGATTCGCTCTCTCTCCCTCTCAAGCTCGCACACAAACACAGGCATGCAACCTTGTAACGCTCAAGCTCAAACATACCCTTTCAGGCAAGCCTGGACTCCCTCACTCCATTGGCACGCGCACGCACACACACACACACACACACACACACACACACACACACACACACACAGACCTAGACGGAGACAAACACACACAGAGACACCAACTGGGATACACAAAGAAGCAACAACTTTGATGTTAGGCCTATTATCCAACCACTGGGGCACGGTGGTACACTCTGTGGGGAATGGGCAGTCAAAATGGTGGACGGTTAGACATGTTTTTGACTCAACTAAGGGCTGTTTGTTGACCACAGTGTCTCCTCATCTTGGCTATACCTATTTATGTGCACCGAGATCGATGTTTACTACCCATATGAACTACATAATGTATGATAAACCCACGAGTCAGTTGTATAATATTATACAGAGCAAATTTCCTTTTCAACCAATATCATCCGAAGGTTTTTAATCTTTACTGTGAATGAGCACCTTTTAGACTGTACTTTGAGGCTTACTGTGCGGTAAGCACCTGTGTGCCATTCATAATTCAAGCCCATGCCTGAAAAATATCTGCAGGAACAAGAGAGACCTTGGACACATTACTTGGAGACCATGGTCCCCCCCTCGGATTCACGTGGCTGTCACGATGATTCAGATAGTACTGCACTAGTAACATCATGACGTAAAGAACGGCGCGTGGTTTGACCCTTTCCCATCACGTCCCTGCCTTGTCTTGATTGGTTCACAAAAGCACTGTCTGTTTAAAATGCACCAATAAGCCAACGGCAGCTCTGACTAATTGACTTCACTCGGCTACGGCTACAGCTCAGAGGGTCGTCCACGTCTAACTTTCTCTGGACAGTTGAATCCAGCGGTGTCTAAGATAAAAGAGTGTCTCGTTTCCCCTCCCTTGTTCCCAGCTCTTTTACCAAGTCTTTCCTCACCCTCCAGGAAGCCAGATATCAATGCTCGGTCTCACCCAAAAGCCGCTGGATAAAACAGGGCATGGATGAAATATTGATGGCGGGCCGTTAACCAAGCAGTAACGAGAGGGATCCCATCCAGGCGGTGTTAGGGAGGGTGACAGGGGGCAGAGATGGGTGTGTCGCCATGGCTTGACACATCTGAGCCATCCCTCTTGTTATTTTTAAGGTCAGCTCAATGGTGTGATTATTCAGTACGCATAGTTAATTAACACCGGCGGGGGAGCTACCATGAGCCGACGTGGTCAGCGGCCGTTCAAATTATGGCCTGACACAGAGCTACAGGACGCTTAGAAAAAGTGGCCAGGTACTGATCTATTGCTTCAGACCAGTAATGGTAAAAGAGGGGGAAAAATCGAACCAACAGAAAACTAAACCTCCTTGTTAAGGAGATGAGAAGGGATGGGTCTCGTTTAACAACTTTTTTTTTTTTCATCCACGATGAAAGCAAAGAGGGAGAACAACAGGGAACAGCTCTTGGACTGGAGAGGGAGCTATGCTGGCACACTTGTTTCTGTGCCCTGTGTTGGGGTAAAAGATTTGACTGCAAGTAATTTATTCGGAGTCTTCCCATGCCATTTCCCTTTCCTCCCCCAGTGATATATGGTGCCTTTTGGGCAGAGGGTTGGAATGGCAAATGATAAATACTGCACATTTAGAATCAGTTTCGGTGGAGTGTTTGGAACACATGCAGATATATGCCAGACTTTTATGCTTAATTCAGAGGCCTGGGGGAGTGTGGGGTTATCTGGGGATACGATTTGTAAAACTGTTGGGAGCCATGCTAATGGGATTGTGAATGCATGACCTCCCAATCTTTTGTCATACCGCAGGTATTACATACAAGCCTACAATTATGTCGGGTTGAGGACATCATGTACATGCCAATGCCTTTTTTTGAAACCGGTATATTAAATGCTGTGCGTTACGTTCCAAAAATATATAAAAATATGAGCAAGAAGCAGCACAATTTCTTTCTTGTGTCAGGCATAAATAGTCGATGATGAGGTAAAACTCAATGGTCTAACTGAGCTGATCAGAAGGTGCCTTGCCTTCTTCATTTTCGGAGGACTCACTTCTTCACCAAGCTATCTCATCTCCATTTTGGAGGATAGATAGACTGTGAAAATAGAAGGTGTTGAGGAAAATACAGATCTTACCATGTGAGGGTACAGGAGGTGCACTGCTGTCCTTTCTGTAAGCAAAACACGAAACAATCTGAAAAAGGAATAGAACCCAAACCGGTTAGGATACCTCTCAGAAGTTTATGTTCCAGAGGAAAACCACAAATTGATGAAACATTTCGATATCAGGGTTCTTCATTGGGCTCTTCAAGTGAGTTGATGAATTGCAGATTGACTAAAGTGGATGCATTTTTAGGAACACCTCCACGTTACCATTACGCTACTTGCTCTTTTAACTAAGTCTCAAATAAGACAATTCTGGCACATCTGAAGGAAGTGCGGCTTTCTCACTGCACACAAACAAGCCACATACCGTGTTGGAAGATTTAAAGAAAGGACTTTTAGAATGGGAATTATAAACAAAGATGTTTGGATCAGAGCGTCCATGAGTTTTGTTTTAGGGACAACCCAAAGAAAGAGAGAAAGCTGAATGTGCTCCATCATGATTGATCCGACACTCACCCATGGAAAACATTTTAGGCAGCACTGGTATATTGTTGACTTTGACCCACAGCTCAAGCAAATATTTAAACTTCCCCCTGCTTGGTCTTTAGATGCTCTTTTAATGTGACTGACATTGGGGTTAAATCGTATTACCCATTTGACTGAAAAGGCTTTCTTGGATGAGGTCCGTGCTGTGAACCACTACACCACTCTGGAGAATGTTCTCAAATGCATCTTCGCATATTAATAATAATCTTTCACCCACTTTCAGAATAGACATCATTTAGATTCATATGACTTGGTTTCATCATTTTTAAAGCTTTTTTATCTTTTATTTCTCTAGTTTGTAGCACCTTGTTAGATTTTTTTTAAAGGCATTTCATAAATGATGATTACATTAGATCAAATAAAAGTGTAATTTCTTGCGTAGTAATATGCTTACAATTATGGAAAAAACTTGGCGAAACCTTAGGACCAGGATAAGCTAGCAGCCGAGCAATAACTCGGACAGGTGAGAAGAGAATCCTGCCTTGGCTCACTACATGGACATCCCAGATAGAATAAGGAATGTCACTGTACCCCCCCCCCCCCACACACACACACACACACATACACACACACACACACACAGAGAGAGAGAGAGAGAAACACACAAACCAAGTGCTAAGTTGTAACACCATTGGAGTATTAAAAACCGTGTGTGATGTTCTCTATCTACTTATTGGCCACCACTTAACTATACTCTTTATTTTACTGCAACTTGTTACAGGTCCCTTTTATTCGTAGGGTACAATGGTTTTAACACAGAAAACAAGTGTTTGAAAATGCCAGTGCTGTTTTTATTTCCCCTCTCTGTGCAGCCCACTGGAACATAAAAGATGACAGCTCCCCTTGTCACACCAGGCACTTCAGCGTGGGACTGCTGAGTCCTTGGGAAAGGTGCTTATCAGACAAGGGAGCTAAAGTGGAGAGATTCGACGACTAAATGACCCAGTGAAAGTTTATGAGGCGCCTCGGCCCCCGTAGCTGCGGTAAACCGGGGAATCCCTGGCGAGCCGAAACCACTTTGTGAGGCAGAGGAAGGCCCGTGGACGGGAGAGCTACGATGGCCACTTAAAGGCATCACACTAAAACGATCAGAGGCAGATAAAATGGCGGGTAGAGGTGTTGCAGGCGCATAAGACTGGGCAACAGACATCGCCGACGGAGATTTGTGGGGCACACCGCGTTATGACTCAATTGTCCTCCATAGACTCCGGAGCAACACGCCATGGTAGAATGGAGATGGGTGTAGTTAGATCTGTTTCAATGGAGTGTGATGGACTGCTGTGAAAGACGCTGCAAGAAACAAGTAATGACAGACGTGTGTATATGGGCATCGGATTGAAATATAATGGATCTGTCTGATTTCGGTTGTCATGGCCCAATGGCTGTGCCCTTCGTCTGTTTAACGAGAGGCAATTTTTATTTTTTTGCATTGTCACTTGTATAACTGTATAACTTGTTGACTGCTGTCATGAAAACTGTTGTAATGTTCATGACGTTGCAGAGGCTATAAGCTGTACAAATTATTCATATCTTTCATACTTTCATACTGTTTAAGAGTCCATCATTTGTTCTTCAAATGAAGTGACAAAAGAAATTAAAACTTAAAGAATTACAACAAAATAATACGCTTTTAAAAATGTAAAATGCATGATGATTTCGTTTGAAGTACCAAATGTGGGTTCATGAATCAGTACAAAAGATTAGAACAGGCAAATAAGTGTGATAGCTTATAGTAAACCATAAAGATGTAAACACAATGTGCATATGCATTACAATACATCATTATATAGATCCATAGTAAGGTTTTATTAAACCGTTTCATATTACAATCCAGCTATGAAGCAATTGTTGGTTAATTATTCATGCTTACCATGCGCTTATTATATTCTTATCATACCTCAAGCGGATTTGCTCATATAAATTGTAACATAAATATTTAGTATACCTGTTTGAAAATAGGATGGAATATATTCTCCCATATCTATTAAAATCATGGAAGCTTTACTCTTCTCTGAACGTTCATGCAGCCTGCCCTGGTTTCAAACTTTTAATATGGTGACACCTGTTAAAGTATTCATAACTCAGATCCTTTGTCACAAGCATCTGAGAAACTTCAGTGGGCTCCCTCTTTCTGTTCTGTATGGACGGAGAGAATTCACACGGTTATGCTTTCCCTTGAATTTGTGTGTCCCCCCCCCCCCCCCCCCCCCCCCCCAAACGAAAGGCTATACCATACTCAAAGTTTTTACAGTGTATGAGCGCTATGAATAGAGTACCACACAGGGAATATTGATTTGATTTATTTCATTACAGTAGGCAGGTTAGGAAAATGCAACTGAACACGCTGTGCTTCGAAAGTTCTAGAAGATAAATGGTTCGGATTTTGAGGCAGTTACAATCGCTAATCTTTGGGGAACATTAGGGATTCAGAATCTAGGTTAAAAAAATGAAAGATTCGTGTTTCTTGGAAATTCATCCTTATGCCTCTCCCATCGGTAGACTTGGTGACTCTATTTGCGGGATAGTGTGAGCTTAATTTACACTTTTAATATGTTTTTTTTGTGATATTTAAATGGCATTTCACTGTTAAGTGCAATGTTTTGGAATATATCAACATCTTGCTTTGAACTTGCTACCTTTCAGTAAAATACAGCCATATTCAAAGTACATGAATGTAAATTTGCAGCAGGAGTGTGTTGACAACACTCCTTGAATATTGGTAGTGTACAGTATTGTAAAATAATAGCCTGTATAAAAACAGACTGGGGTCTCGGGTATAGTCAGCCCCAGTCTCCAGCCTGGATAGAGAGCAGAGAACCAATGGCTGTCCACCTAATCTCCAACAGCCTCTTCCAGACTATGAGCTTTCATTTCACTGGCGGGCCCAGCAATGGGCGTGTTTGTTTTATATGAATTTACCGTCAACCCAGCCCACCACAAATCATAATGAAATAGAGCAGAAGAAGGATGGCGGGGGGCGGGTGGTTGGGTGGATGGGGCTGGTAAAATAAACCTCCATCACGACAGGGGAAAGTACCTTTTAAGATCCGTCAAAGCCTCTACTAATAGGGGTGATCCATCCTGGGCTTTCAAAATGTCACATTCCAGCCTCATTCATTTGCATAACCTCTAAAGAGTACCGCCGGGCGCAAGTGCATTGATTTAGCTGATGTCTCGGGAGACGCTTGCGGTGTTGACACAGCCGACTCCGGCGAGTGCCGCGCCACTCCTTAATCCACTAAACTGGCGGCGGCACAGGTACACTCCACTGCTGCTTTAGAGCCCCGTCAGGGCCCCTTATCCATTCCTATAACACTCAGCACAGCCACTGTCGGCTCGCCGATCCACAGAAAATAGCATCGCTTTTTCTTTGACAACTCCTGTCTTTATAAAGAATCTTGACGGGTACACCCGCTAGCCACGCGAATACAGGACTGTGCATCAAGTGGATTATTTGGAAGGCCAGAGTTATGCCAAAGCTCTTTTAGGATATATCCTTTTAGATTTAGCTGCACCTCCCACCTTAAACATCAAACAACTTGGTGGAGATCTACTAGCCCCCCTCCCGCCCCCCCAACCAAAAAAATAAATAAAACAATAATGGACTGTCTGAGACCGGTGTTCCTCTCCCCACTGGGATCAATGAGTTGAGCATCCACCAGATGAATGGCGGTGGACGACGCCACGGAGCTAATTTACACAGTCTCAGACAAGGGGACCGTCCAGGCTACATTTATCCCCCCTTCCATCTCCCCAGTTGTTAATCCTTCAGGGCACTGTCTTCACAGATAGTGATCACTGTGAGACACCACTAACACATGGCTCTGGCCGGAGGAAATGAGATCGAGTGTCGCGGCGGACAGCAGCCACCACCCACTGATCTGTGGCGTGCGGACGCGGTGGAAAGCCACAAACCGGCGTTTAATCTCGGAGATTCTCAAAAATTATTCCTGTAATATGATATAATGTCATTTTACACAGTGTAACCT
Organism: Aplochiton taeniatus; assembly: GCA_017639675.1. NCBI lineage: Eukaryota > Metazoa > Chordata > Actinopteri > Galaxiiformes > Galaxiidae > Aplochiton > Aplochiton taeniatus. The sequence goes on along the minus strand of CM030178.1, from coordinate 15,536,688 downwards.
TTTTGTATTTTTAGACACGATAAAGGCGATCCACTCTGTACAATTCATTTCAACCAGGCACAGTGGCAAACATTGCACTTGGCGTGAGCTAATACTATGACAGATAATGCTGCAGTAGCGTTTGCGATGGAAACATACTGTATATCGAATGGTAAAGCGTACCGCTATTCATGGGCTCAGGGCTCGGCATCGATTTGGAGCTGTAACATCACCCAGAGTGTGGGAGCACTGCTGCTGCCGGTGATTCATGAAGGGGTTTATAAACGATGATGAAAATCGATGAGGAATAATAAATGAAAAACAACTGAGCCGATTATGGAGGTTATTAAGGCATTTGGGCATTGAAAAAAAGTCTGGTTTGAGCATTCCGAACGTAGGGTACAGGAATAGGACCTAGAGCTTAAAACTGTTATAGCAATGGCATGGCTTGCATCCCCTATTTGCAATGGCCTTGAAGGTTAGAAGGTTTATTGGATGGACTGCAGTGCTAGATAGGAGGAGGGGGGGGGGGGGGGGGGGGGAGCAATCATTTATTCAAACAATGCCTGCAAATTAAAACCAGTAGCTTCTTCGGCTCTTTATCTTTAAGGAAACATACATAGCAGAGCTGTCTAACACATCCGGAAGATTAATTAAAACTTATATTGATTACAATATGCCTGCAGAGAAACACTGGCAAACAAAACAGAAAGTAGTTTTTTCTCTCTCAATAGGATCCTCCCACTCAGACAAAAACAAACTAACTTGTGCAACTTGTCAGACAGGTGAAAAGGGAGATTGCCGGACAGGCGGCTAATCTGCATTTGACAGCCCCTCTTGAATAAGAGCAGTGGGTTGGAATAGACCAACATTTAACGAACGAATAAGGAATGAAAATCACAGTGATTTGTAGAATTACATGTATGTGTGGCTTTGGTTTCAAAACCTTGGTGGGTCTGAAAGTTAGTGTTTCTCAGTCCTTGTTTTATACAGGAAACAGTTCTTAATGAGTAACCCAGTTGATCTAAGATAACTGACCAGAACAATTTGGTCAGAACCAGAACTGACACATATTGGACTCAGCTTTGAATTTATACAACCGGTTCATGTTTTGGGAAGGTGATGGGTGTATGAAGTGAGGCACTATGGTTTTCACATGCACATATTTCGTTTTGTCTTCAGAAAAGCAAAGGAAAAGCCTCTCTATGTGTTTTGAGGTGGTGAGGCTGGAGCACCACAGAATAAAAAATCGCTCTGCAGGAAAACAGTTGCCAATCAATACCTTGCTGACGGTTTCAGCAAAATGGCCTTTTTATTCCCTGGCTATGCAGCACTAATATCGTTTAACAACATTCATAATGGTGAGTACAATCGCGTTAGCTGCAGCCGTAGGGATAGCTTCGTTACCAAGCTACCAATGCTACCTATTATTGCCAATCTGCTTCCTTTTTTATTATGTCTTTTGTATCACCCTAAGGTGAGGCACATGCATTCCATGAAAGCCCGGTTTTCAGAAGGATTATGGAATATGGCCAGCGAATAAAAGAACAGCCAAATGCTTTGATGGAATTGCAGGGCCGTGCACAGCTGGCTGTGGTGGATGGGAGGCTTGGTGGCGGGGCAGGGCCAGAACAGGGGTCTCGGAGCTGACTGGAGACCTCCCCGTTCAGGGGGCTCCATCTGTTCCCTCTGTCAAGTCTGATGGGCAGGGAGTCTTGTGCCAGGAGCATGCTGGCAGCCTCTGCCTCTGGAGGTGTGCATGCACCAACCCAAACACAAAAATACACGCACACACACATGCACGAACGCACGCACGCACGCACGCATGCACGCATGCACGCACGCACGCACACACACACACACACACACACACACACACACACAAACATGCAGACGTTCTTGCACCCTGCATAGCATCAGAGATAGGAGACATGAGATTTAGCAGGGCCAGCTGCTAAAAGTACCCACACCATTGCAATTGACTCAAGGAGTTAGAGGAACCCAATCTTCTCCTAAACCCCTCTCTTTGTTCTTTTTTATGATCAATAGCATCAATGGTGAAACAAAACAACGTTGATTTATTACAGATTTCAGTGAAATTTTTAAGCTAAAGGCGTTTTTTAAATAAAACCTGGCCTCTAACTTCAAAGTGTCCTCTCAGCGTTATTTGAATGTTCAACTACTTATCGTGCTCAAACAAGGTATGGATGGTATGGAGGAACTTTACGGACACAATAAAGTCTGTTGGTTCTCCCTGGTGGGGGAAAGCGGTGATTTAGTCCCCTCTTTAGTGGATGAGAGGATTCCTTCCTGCAAGGTACCTCTGTGTTTAAATCACTGTCAACAACCAGGTATCTCTCAGGATTAGATCTCCAGTTTCATTACGTTTGCTGAGATACCATCTCCCGCTGGTTAGAGAGAGAGAGAGAGAGCCTTATTATTTTACACACAAAATGCTTCCTTTTTTCCAACAGACTGAAATTAATTTCGAGTTAAAAGAGCTTCGGACTGTGCCTGCGCTTCCATATTTTCTTTTCAAGCTAAATGATAAAACGTTTCTTTTGAACTTTTTGTCAATCAATAAGACTTCTCTGTAGGTTTGATTTGTTGTTTTTTCAAAGGCACATGCCGGTTGAGTGCGAACCTTTATGTTTATAATTGCAAGTGTGACGTCTGTAGATTTGAACTGCTTTACAGTGTACCCTCAGAATGGAAGCCCTAATTCAAGAGCTTGGTGTTAGGACTGATATAGAAGTTCTGCTGCTTTTTTCCCCCACTGTGGGTTCTCGCTACTAATCACTGACCATGTTGTTCCCTGGATAAGTAGTACGATGACTCACTTGGGGAAAGGAAAGAGTGTGTTTGCAAAGTGCCTACGTGTGTGCTTGTGTGTGTGCTGTGTGCGTGTGTGTGTGTGCGTGTGTGTATGGAGACATTTGTATTGCTATATGCGTGAGATGGTGGGGACTGAGTGCTGGAAGAAGGACAGTAACGCAGACAGACAGGTTCAGCCGCCTTCGTTTTGTCTCTCTTTAATTTGCTTGTGCAATCTAATCTAGAGCAGAAGGTCTACGGTGCAACAGTCTGAGGGACTCGGGGATGTAAAGAATTAATAAAGCGTAGTGGACCACCCCTTTAACCGCTCTGTGATTCGCAGATTCACATCTCATTTGTGGGTCATAATAGTAACGTTATCCTCTTGTCACAGAAGCGTGATGGGGATTTGGCTGGCTCCGTCCGACCAACTCATGCATGCCAGTGCATTATCATTAGCAAGGAATTGCAAATTAATATTTCATTAGGAAGAGCTTTTTTAGTTTTTTTCGTAGCAGAGGCTTCAAGGCATACAGCGTGCTCTGCTATTCTCTGCCTTGCATCGGTCAGCCGACTTGTAGCTTAACAACATCGAGTCTGAACACAAAATACAAGAGCTATTGTTATGATGCAGCAGATTAGGAGTGCCAGGTGCTCAGGAAGACAAAGATATCTGTTATTATTTTAACTATTAAGGGGACTTATTCCCTAAGAATATGTCAATTGATGTTGCTAGATTAATATATAGACTTACTATACACTTGCACTGATGTACATGGAATGAACATGCGTTTGTCCCAATAGGTTAAATCCTATGTGGTTCACATCGATGACGATGGATAGACAGACGTGCAGATAGACAGCATGTATAAGACATGTTGAGGAGACGTTCCGGATATGGTGGCAGCTTGCAAGTCTGGTCTGCATTGGATTTCGATGTGGAGAGAAATCTCACTTGATAACAACCTGAGTGTGTTAAAAGTACCTGTGTGATGCCTGACATCTTACATTAACTCTGCAAACGTTCAAAGATCAAGCGTCGGTAAACCAGGCCCTGTTTGAAATATCTAACGGAGTGGTAAACCATCTTTCAAACGAAATGTCACCACTGGGGCTCATCTGGTCTTTTGACTTTAAGCGTGGCGCAAACGACAGGTTTTAAGATTTTTTGAACGACCCCATCAGCCTGGACATACTGCTCATATGTCGGTTAAATTGTTCTTTCAAGTTGTCCGTTCTGCCAATATTAAAAACAAACCATTGATTTGGCTCTCTTCCTGGCAGATGAATCGTCTTTGTTGACACTCCGTATTTGGGTTTGTGGAGGAGATGGAGTTGTCATGTTCCTGGGTTTTTCCTCTCAGAGACACATTGCTTCACGAGCTATCTGTGTGGGGCATGAGTTGATTTCAAGCAGTTAAGTAAATATGACTTGCCTTTACAGTGATTTTACCACAAAAAGTGTCATTTTGGATCGAGCTATTAAATAAGCACTCCCACTTGCTCCAGGGCTATGAGGCTGTGATTGAGAAGTAATTCCAGGCTACATCGCCAAGTACACGTCTTTTCTACACTGTATACTATGTAGCCTATCTTTGAAAAGGTTTAATTTGTGGTCACAATGACCTGACTGACAAAGAGGAACCGCAAGCCCCATCCGATGATTTCGCCATAGTTCAACCAATCTCTGGTTGAGTTTGGAGACAAGCCACTCCTCATTTATGCTCTATTTGCTAATGTGCCGTTATAGCAATCTCTGAGTGCTATCAGTTGCTCATTTAACTTCCCCTCCACTCGACCACATTGCACCCACTGCTGATTTCCTTTGTCACTGAACACCACGTAGAATAACTAATGGGCTTTAATTAAGTTGATCAAGCCTCCCTCCTCTCCCCTCTGCCTTGGTTGGCGTGCGGTGGGGACGAAGAGGGCTTTGGATGAAAACAGGGGCAGATTATTATGCACACAATACATACGACGGCTTCACGGCCGGCTAATCAGCCCATCAATGGCACTAATGAGCAGTCGCTGTGGTAATTTTCTGCCAGCCCTTCCCCCTACCACCACGTAAAAAAGCCCAGTTTGGAAGAGAAGAAGTCTTTTAACATAAGCAATCAGTGGTTTGTGGGGGTGATCGGGCAATTTGGAAGAGAAGGGGGCAAAAGAGAGGGAGGACGAGGAGAAGGAGCAGGAGAACAGTGTTAGCAGCAATCTCTCCTGACCCAAGGTGCCTTGTTCTCTCCTCTGGGAAATGGAAGAAAAAGGTCTGGTGTTAGATTAGAGATAGACGAGAAGAAAAAAGAGCTATACACGTCTAATGCAATTCTCAGTATCTCCTAAGACCGTGCTTTCATTACCGTTTCCCAAATTACCGTTACACGCCAGTGCACATCGGGGTAAGTGCGTCAACAATGTACTCAACCATGTGACTGCTTGTTGGGTAGAGCTTCATGTAATATGGTGTCTATTCTGGATTGTGGAAGAGCGGACAGAATCTCATACACTTAAGCCATTGCATTTTATTCTGTTCCAGTCGCATTGTGCTGACATGTTCTGCAGAAAAGAACTGTCGCTTGCTGTAGATACCGGTCTCACTCTTCAGGAAAACACACGATTCCAGCACAAATGCTCACACATTGAAATGTACAAACACACAGACAGGCACATCCAAACTAGGCATTCACACTTTGAAATAAATTTGCATACAGAGATTAAGAAAGAACAAGACAACAGGTGGGGGGGGGGGGGGGGGGGGGGGCACCTCGAGGGACGCTCACAAGCTACACCCTAGACGTGGCTAAGAGGTCCTCGGGCCAAACAAGTCTGTGAAGTTTACCTCCCCATCAAGTTGTCTCCCACAAGAAACATTGAGCTGATCATTAACAAGGACCTCACATTCCAGGCGGCTGAAGAGAGCTTGTTAATTAGAAACGGACAGAGAGGGAATTGTGGAGTCAGGCTGGCGTTCGCCGGCCTCTTACTATTCCAACACCCGGGTCCTTATCCACTGCAACTCGTCAAAGTCTGCAAAGCTGCAGTCTGTTTAACTTGAGGCGCCACACTGATCCCGGACTGTGTGTGCCGAGACTATACAGTAGGAAGAGACACCAGTGAGGCAAACTTTCTGGACCTGGGAGCTTCATGTGAAACTGTGGCACTGTCCTCCTTTGCTCCCCAGTGTCTTTCTTTTCAGTTTGACATTCAACAGAGTCCGCCCCCCCCCCCCCCCCCCCCCCCCCCCCCCCCCCCCCCCCCGCCCCCTCTTGACCCTCATGACCTCTTAACGTCTCTTTCCCAGGTCGCAAGTGACTCATTGCAACGACTTCAACCTTGAGGTGTGGGCTCAGCAGACCCCTGAAGAGTCCAGAAAATGACATAACTATCACAATCCAAGTGGGTACTCTACTTGTTGCACTAAATCTATTCTGTATTCTTATAGTTTTTTTTACTTCATACATTTTTCGTATTATTTTAAACAACCCTTGACACTGTAACTACTAATTGAGATAATTGTACTGATTCAGTTTTCGACAGTGTTTGGTTAACCCCTTTGCAACCCTTTTTGTTGATGTGCAGTGTACAATGGTGCCATTTATTTTGCAGTCAGATGTGCTTTATTATCAAACTAATAAATGCTACTGCCACCAAAATTACACTGGACACTAATTGAACCAAGCAACACGTCTTTACACTGTTTCTTGGTGTACTGCCAGTTTGAGTTTCCAAAAATGCTACAGGGCTTTGGCTAAGATTACCCACAAATCCATGTTTTCCATCCTATGGCTCAACAGCAAAGTTTTCCCAAAGAACCATTATATTAATAGCCCTCCCCAATGTGATGTCCCCTAAACTGCAGTAGAGCGGCATGTGGCAGCTTTCTGGGGCGACCTCCTCAAAGACAACCCTGGCTCTTACTACTTATTATCCCCCAAAACAGGCAAACTCCCAGGACGCCCGTCTAATACTTTCTGTGTGACTCTCTGCACGGTTGATGTAAAGGCTTCAAGAGGGTCCTGTGAAGTCCCGCGCTTCTTAGAGTTGAGGCGGCACAGGACTGGAGCCATCAGGAAACAAAGGACCCCGCGGTGCAGAAGCTCCCATTTGCCGGGGTAAGTTAAAAGTGGCCCAGTTCGCTCGAATGCTCTGAGGCCTGTTTTGGAGATATGCCCTGGCTGCTTCTTCCAGTGTCTAATGTGCACCGCTGGGCTCCATATGCCGTCAATGCTAAGAGCGGCAATTCAAGGAGGCAAAGAATAGACAACGTTCCAAACTCTTTGCCGGACAAAAGGGAGGGCCTATGTTGCCATGGCAGCAAAAAGTGTGTCTGTATTTCTGTCTGTGTATATATATATATATATATATATATATATATATATATATATATATATATATATATATATATATATATATATATAATTGATGTAATTTCACAGAAAGTACCAAGTCTGAAACAGTGCACAATAAGGTGGGGTAGCAAGCTGTCCGTAAAGTTTCCATTAGGCATCGTCTACCTCAGCTTGAATTGACGTCTCTTAAGTCTACTCAAATACATCATCATAGTTGATGGTTTTTATTCGAATACAATAATATTGTATTTGACATATTTTTAAGTGGCCAGCTGCATATCATGAGTTGCATTTGTCCCTATTAAGCTGTTGTTTTTGCATGACATACCCCTGAAAATGTAATGTTCAGAATCTCATTTATTCGAAAGTGTTTTGTGCAAACATAACAAACGCATAACATAATGCGCTAACAACAGAGAACATAATGTCCCGTGGGACCCTAATGCAAGCATCACCACGACTTCGGCTTCTCGATGACATCGCGTCGAGAGCTACACGGTGGCAACCAGCCGTGCTGACAGTGCTAACATGGTTGCAGGGCCCATGCTTTAGCGTTGATCGGGTGAAGAGAGGGGCTGAGGCAGACAGGGAGTCACAGTGTCCAGGAGAGGGCTCTGCCTGTCAGGGAACAGGCGGCAGGAAGCTCTGTGTCTACCTAGACGGCTCATTCCAAGCCCTGTTATCATCGCTGGTATCGCTAGCTCCGCACTCCTTGTCACCACAATCTTTCTCGCCATCACCATAATAGTCGTCCCTGCTGCCATTAAGATTATCAAGATCGTACTTGACATACTTCACAAAAATCAACAGCCCCCCCCCCCCCCCAGGTCATTCTTCCTCCTGCTCCTTCCCCCATGGACCGAAAATATCCAGCATTAATGCACCGGGCCAGTCCCATGGCTTCTTCTGAATATTTCAATAGGGCTCTGCCTATCTGGTAGCCCCTTCACCCTAGCAGAGAGAGAGAGAGAGAGAGAGAGAGAGAGAGAGAGAGAGAGAGAGAGAGAGAGAGAGAGAGAGAGAGAGAGAGAGAGAGAGAGAGAGAGAGAGAGAGAGAGAGAGAGAGAGAGAGGGGCATGGGGAGAGAAAGAGAGAGAGAGAGAGAGAGAGAGAGAGAGAGAGAGAGAGAGAGAGACGGGGCATTGGGGTGAGCTATGGAATGGAAAATATAGAATTATATATATGTGAAGACCAGCACATGAATACCAGATCCCACCGCTCTCTATTTGGTGTTGCTGGGACTGCTCCAGAATTCCAGGGGAATGAAACGGTGATGAAGTGGATTAGCTCCGTCATCACGCAAACTAGCATGGATGAGAGTCCTCAATGGGCCGAAAAACTCATGCCTGACCCGGCCCGGTAGAGTTGTGACCCGAACTCAGCCCGAACCGAATCCGTTGTCTAAATTCCCGACCTGGGCCCAACCCGAGCCTCAGAGGATAGTCTGGGCGAGGCAATCACGTAGGAAAGTTATGCGGAGCGGAGTTGCTTATAGACTAATAAATGGCGGGGGTGAGTGCGGCTGAATAGTGGACAGTGAGGCAATAGGAACATGAATACACACATAACTTGATGGTTCTTACGCCCTAGCTAACTGAAACACAGTCTTTTTAATTGTGGTCGAGAGTCTTGAGATGTCTGTTGAAGACAGGTTGAAGAAAATGGCTTGACCCTCTTTCTGTGTTTCTCTGTGCTAGCATGTCGCAGGAGCACTTTACATATATTATATATTATATTTTCATTTAGAAATATGCTTGCCTTGAAAAGTGTTTATTTGGATAGCCGATCAGGAAGCTCCAAGGGAGGAGTTGGTAATTCCTTGACAGTGCTAGAAAGATGCCATTTTAGGCGAGGCACAAAACAGGGTAGAGTTGAGGGTAGAGTTTTGAGAGAGGCCCTCACACAGTTGCCCCTGTGCCGAGCCCATACAATAGCAAGTGGGAATGTTTGGAGGCCTGTTGTAGGCAATTTTTGCTTGTGTTGTTTGTTTTGGGGACCTGCCCTTTGTAAATAACCCACTTAAGCACAACAACTGCCTGCGTTCTGCCTGCATGTTCACCACCTTTGAGCCCTCGAGAACAAAAACATTCAGAAAGTACAAGCCTACTGCTATGTTTCTTTGACAGAGAGGTCCTGAGATGCTTTGTTGACTTCATAAACAGATCACCTTTCTTTCATTTTATCGGAGCATAGATTAAGAAGTTGAAGTTGGTTTGGAAAAATGCTCTTTTGGACTTTTTAGTAGCGTTTGAATACATTTTAGAGAAAGGGTGTAAAATGTGTCAAGTTAATCACAACTATATTAGTTCTTACAGCTTAACTTTGCACGTTTCTCAGACATAGGTCAAACAGTGAGTTGTTGATGCAGGCAATACTAGTACACTGGATTGCAAGTTTCATTAAAAAAAAAAGACTACCTACTTGTCAATATTTATTATCATCAGACAGGGGATTTTGTAAGTGTAGCTTAACTACAAAACTGCTCCTGTCCTTGACTTCTGACAGGCGTGCTTTCCCGAATGCATAATGAGACTGGGAAATACACTGACCATCCAATTCGATTGAAAAGCCCCAGCAACCGCCACAAGGAAGCACCCTGCTAATGCATTCGACAGAGCGGTCAGAGATCTAAATGCCATTGTGGTCCGTAATAAATGGTCTCGGTTGACCGCTAAGTAGCAGGTTGTCAATGTTAGGGTTTGAACTCGTCCATTGCGTGCTGGAGCCATGGTGGAGAGGAGGAAGTTGTCCCGTCCCGGATCCAGAGGGGGGCCACTCCCCAGGGAGGGATTTTACACCAACCCACACAGAGCAGTTAAAGGATAAAGGGACAGCGGCGTGAGGGGAAGTGCAGGTTGGGTTGAGTAACCCATACAGCCCCTAATTGGTCTGTTTCTGGGGCACCCGTGCCCCCTTCTGCTGCTGTGCTCAGAAAGCCACAACAAAGCTGTTTGGATTTAAAGGCACTGTGTATCTTAAAAGGGCGCCACCATCGGGGAGAGGGGCTACCACCGCCAGAATCAATAATTCATAAGGCTCCTCCTTATTAAGGCTCTAGAAGAGCTATGGGTAGTTCAGCCCGGCTCTGTGTCGGATGAGAGGCTTCTTAAAGGGGCAAAGCCGGACTGGACCCGCCAACGCTATCGCCACCTCCACTACACTCGGCTCCCTCCATCCGTCCCGACACAGATTTCCTTTGTCATTCATGATCACTCGCACACATCTGAAACGCAAATGCAGGCCTCTTAGCATAACAATGAGAACGTTATAGAGCCCTTGACATGAAAAATAAGGCACTTGCATAGGCAAAGCTGGCTGTTTCACCCACATACGAGATGGTAGCAAAGAAAAAAAAATATTGGGTTAACACTTCAGTCCAACGCGGTGTGTGGGAGTCATTAATTGCTCTGGTTTCAGATAGATCAAGTGAAATTGAATTGAGCACATCTACATACACCTGACCTTATGTAAACCTTATCATCAAGGTCATGTACACGTTGGAGTTGTTGACTTATACTTGTGTGTGTGTGTGTGTGTGTGAAAGAGAGTTTGTGTGTGGTTGTGATCGTGGACGCATGCGTGTGTGAGCAGACCCACACAAGGTGACAAATAACCCCAGTGAGAGGCACGGACTGAGTGGCCGGTACTCTTCTGCGGCCGCGGGTCATTAGAGCACAGCTGCAGTCCATTAAGAGTTGATGAATGACTCATCATGCACCGTGTGATGACTTCTCATCACGTCCAATCAGCTCGCTCTAAACTCCTACTCATCTGCTCCGGCTCCCCGAAGTCTCCTCCTCACTTCTGGTTAATCTCAGCATCCAAACCCCCGCGTCTCACCTGAAGTCCCACACCCACCCACCCCTACAGCAACTCATTGTGATTTTCTTTCATACCAGAAAGTTTTAAGAGGTACGTTTCTTTCAGAACGGTTTCCACTGACCTTGTATTGTTGTTTTAGTTGGAAAATATCCACAGTGGCAGTGCTAGAGGTGATATTTCTTTAGCAGAGTGAATTCCGCACATTGACTGAACGCAGCTGGATTTGTCTGCTGTGCAGGTAGTAGTCATGATAGAAAACAGATAAGCGGTGATTAGGGATACAGTGATAAATGCAGGCCAAACTCGCCTAGGTGAGCAGTTTTACTCTCCATAGATCACAATTTGTAAGTGCTGCTTCACTGCTTGACTGGAGTGGGCCCAACACTCACCCGCTCATTTCAAAGAATCAATAAGCTTTTAGCTCATAACTACATTAATAAAAATGTGAATGCAAAGCAGAATATCCAACTAAATCTTTGTGATTGTGGGGCTGCATTAGCTTGATAATTTTAGGTGTAAAATGATATTTAGCTGTGTTTGGAGTAAGTTGGTGCATTTTGGTCCATGTAGACTCAGAGTGAGAATGCCAAATCTATCACATGGCTGACTGTAGTTCTTGTTGAAAAATCTAATTTGAATAGCTGCTCAGGGCTCGTAAGTGTATTTGTATAAAAGTTTTACACTCCTACACACACACACAAAACAACTTTTATTTTTGTTTTTTCGTACTGTACTGCTCAATATTAATTATGTAACTGTATTCTGAGTATTTTTGTGAGCTGTGAATATCTTCTGGTATTTACACAATCTTTACATCGGTGTGTTCATTTCCTATGGAAATTATATGTTGTTTTGGAAAGAACATTTAAGCAATTCAATTTTTTTTGCTATTGCAATCATCCACTCATTTCTCAGACGTCCAGAAGGCATTTACTATACCAACGTGTGAGATCTGGGAATAAATCAGAATACTCCATGTTTCTGTGGCAGAGAATAATCCATCTTTTCAGGAGCCACGGTCAATGAGTGCTATGAATCTACCAGTCATGAGAAGAAACTGTAACCAACCAGGGGTCAAAGGTCAAATCACTGAGTTCCATGAATTATTTTCTTAAAGACTCATGCGGACTGCCCAAATATGGCAAATTAACTATATTCTGTAACTAGATATATGCTGCATCAAACACAGGAGTCATGAGATGAAGAGCTTCTCAAATAAATGTCCATTACGGTCACACAGAATGGCTATAATTGAAGTTAACCTCCATAGTTAAGTTCTTCCGTTAACAATTACCTCTTGCCATCAACTGAGGCCTCACGATATTCACAAGCCTGTCATGCCACTTATGCTAGCTTTAACGAAGGAGAATAGCTTTAGAAATACCATATATAATGACATACCATTGAGGGACAAGGATAGAATTGTTCAGTTTCACAGCATTTAGGGCAAAACTAAAAATAGAATTACCGAATACAGTAGTTGTCCATATAACATAAATATGTAAATATCTAATTTATATCAATTTAGCAAAACGAGCTACCGTCCACAACATACTCATTTTCTTCTGTCAAAGGGATCTTTGGAATTTAAATGCACCCCTCTTTGGGCTCACATACTATTACAATTTAATGTATTCTCTTTGTAGACCACACACCTTTAGCAAGAGCAGTGGAAAGGATGGGGCACTGGTGAGGCCAATGTCGAGAGAAAAGATTGCCAGATTTATTGAGCTTTTAATATAATGTTTATTTCTGTATTGCCATAGGCTTGCTTAGATATTTTACGGATAGTATATTTTGAGGAGATTGCATCAGTAACAATATATATATTTTTTTACTTATCAAGTGGGAACCTTTTTAGAGAGACCAAGGCACTTTCTCTTTTAGCCAGTTGAATACACTGTATGGGGTTTGCAACACTTAGTGCTTCATCTTTGTTTCCTACAGCCATTTATTTCAAACAACTAGTAAATAATTTGTTTTTCTAACAACTCTTTTTGGGGGATTTAAGGGGAAAGACAGCATGAAAGGCGTTTTTTGGCAATTGAAGATATTCAAAACTAATCTTAAACACCACAGAGCAATTAGACTTTGTTTACCATGGAAAATCGTCAGACTTTGTTGATCGAGGAAAGAATGTCTTAATGCCATATTCTCTTTGAAATAATGAACTGCAACAAGATGAAAACAAGTTAATTTCTTCACCGTTTTCCCGTTTCTCATTGGCATATTACCCTTGGGCATTAGTTTTCTTTTATTGTTCTTGGATGAGCAGACAAACAAAATGGCTGTAGCTCTTCAGAATTATGTTTCCGCTCATTTATACCGCGTTATTTGTTTATAAAAGCCAAAGTCAATACCTACAAGCTCCTATTTTGGTATTATGGAAGTACTCTCTGTAATAGAATTTTAAAGCAGGAGATTCACATGTCGTTTCATCTAAGAAAGCTGCCTTAGCAGCAAGAACAAACAGAAACATGAAATATGATATATGGTGAAACGGTAAGCTGCTTTCCTGTTTAGCTATGGTCTCTCAGTGTCAATGTTCGTTTACGGTCCACCCAGGTCCCCCCCCACCCCCCACCCCACCCCCCATGTCAGCACTTTGGCTGGCCCACTGCCAGGCTCTGGAGCTGGCAGAGATGGTCAGCCGTGTGAGAGATGGAGGCCCATTGTTCTCCGGGCAAACGACACAGTGTCCCTTTGTAAAAGCCTCCTTGGCATTATCTGTTAATAGTGTCTCAAGGTTTATGGCTCTGGGCCCCCTTTCCATTAACCTGATATCCCTGTTTTATGACAAGTGCCCTGCCGTTAGAATGCCCTGCCCGAGACACCTACGTGACAGGCATCGGTGGCTCGCAGGTGTTTCGCTTCAATTAAAACAGATGGCTTTCATTCCTTGTGTTCAGCAGAAAATGATCAACAACGTGTCATCGGCTTTGGTTTACAGCTTGCAGCGCCTCTTCCTCTGTCACCTGGTTGGGGTTCGGCTCGTATAAATAGCTCCGGTACTGCAGCAGTGCATTGTTAGTCAGTGTTGCTGTCACAGCCTGTTTACGCCAACAAACAGCCTCTCTCCGAAGGTCTACGCCTCCCTCCCTGTCACATGCGTTCGGCCGTCCGCGGTGGGATGGCCCAATCGGAGGGGATTGGACGCAGCGCTGAGCGGCGCGTGGGCCACTGTGATGTGGCAGTCGGACTCGGGGCTCAGCAAATCAGCGAGGGCGGAGAGGATTGATAGATGACACGAGAAAGAATAGGGGTAGGGTCGGACAGAGGAAGCTGACGACGGGGAATGTGCTGGGGGTTGGAGAGGTCCTCTCAGGGCCAGCTTGACTCAAACCACACATGACTAACCGCCCCCGGGGCAGGTGGAGAAAGGGCCCTGTCACCGTCTATTACTGTAGCTCGGCTCTGCAAGCAAAACGACGCTCCCCAACCAAGGCAGCTGGATCTGTGTGCGATGGGGGGGGTCGGGGTCGGGGGGGGGGGGGGGGGTCGGGGGGTCGGGGGTCGGTTTAGAAGGCCAGTTTCTATTCCATTCTATTCTATTCACACAACCAAAGGATTCTACTGGACCAGGCTTGCAGGAAATGCAATTGAATGGCAGCCCGCCACCGAACTCCAGCTTTGAACTTCAACTTGCACAACATCGATAAGACTGAGTGGCGACGCGCGCCATGTGATACTCGGTGAAACAATTCAGAGGCTGTAAACAGGATGCCGCGTCCAAAAGACGTCTGTTGGTCGGTGACAATCTGCTCCGTCGCGTCCCACCGTGACGCTGCATCAACAGCAGTCGCCCCAAGGAGCCCCCCCCTTCGCGGTCTGACAGACCGTTGGTAAAAGCCTCCGTCTGGCTGTGAGCGCGGCATGCGGTCCGGGTTCAGCAGCCGCTACTAGTCACATGTCCATCTGCAGCAAAATGTGCAGGACGAGGAGAAAGCACTCACGGCGTGCCAATTTCACTAACCTGAATGCGGGTTGATTGAACGAAAAAAGAGGCCTGCTGCCATGTTGCTTACGCCATAGCTTGACAGCCTGTGCATTGCTTATTAGATCAAGCAATACGGGATTTGCCCAAGATTTATAATTTGCCCTCTACGATGACTGTGTGAAATGTTTGTGTCATAACTGTCAGGAAATTCTTGTCGGCCTATGAGGAGACAGAAAAGTGTGAGGACTCGTGGCTTACCTAAGAACACCTTTGATCTCACAGTCTGTCACTCGAACAGCACAAATGACCACGACCTAGGGGCAGGTTTCCAATCAGAAAGTGCCTTGGAGTCTGAGATCGCGATTTCCATCAGATATTAAAAAGAGACCACCCCACCTCTTCCTTCAGTCTGCCCACGCCGGGCCATACACTCTCAAAACCATAAAACAACCCATGCAATCAAGAAGCATAAAAAAGGCAATTTCATTTGGAGTGGATTTCCCTGATAAACATATTGGAGATGGGCCAAGTCAGTTTAACCTTTGGCCTTCCAATGCAACGGCATATATCCAACAGAGAGATTCTCGGCTCTGGTCAATAGACTAATCTTTAGTTTATTGATCCCCCTTTCCACTAGTTGAACTTCATGGCAGTCATCAGGGTAGCTCAAAACTTCTCTCTGAGCCAACGTGTTGTGACTGTTATCATCTGTATTACCCCTCTCTGTATTTCCTTATCCAGATGGGTGCATTTTACTGATCCATGAAGTGGTCATTGGAGTGTCATTCAATGGGCAGGAGGATGATCAAGCAGAGGCGGTTGCCGTGACGACGGCCTAGGGAAATGCAGGTAAGGGCACGCATGATTGGCTGAGCTGAAGAGCGCTTGATGAGAGGCCCGGGCCACCGCACAATCACAGCCAGTGAACCCGCTGCTTAGTGACGGACAGAAAACTCACACAGCCACAGTTTGGATGCAGCACTGATTTCCAAAGAGCCAAAAGGCGCCGGTAATTTGTGGGCTCAGCCGGGCAGATCGCCGCTTTCTCGCTGCATTCTGACAGCCCGGTCTTGCAGGATTTTCAACAACGCCGTAGAAAAAGATTCATTCATATTCCCCGGTCCATCAACCTCCTAAACTATCGACAACGTCGCAGCAGACAACCTTTCAATAGATTGAGCCATGCCCTTGTACGTGTTTCAGATCTCTTCTCTGTGCCCACGATTCCAACAGTTGTCGTTTCCACGTTTGGAGAACAACCTTGTGCGGGTTGTTCCTGCCGATGATCTGGGAATCGGCCGTAAGACGAATGATGCTTTGTGTAAGATTATGGTTCTAATAGTCCTCTACAGCTTCCCCTTTATCGATTTCTTACACAGAGCCAGCGGTGGGTTTAATCTTGCAAGGCAGTGGAGCAGCGCCGACATCATCCAGCCCCTTCACCGGCATGGCTCCCAGAGATAAATGTCCTCCTAAACAAAGCAGCTTATTTTTAGGCTTCTCCCCTAGCTGACGGATTAATTGTAGCTAATAAAATCTGCTGACCCCCACCTCCCGTTGTCACGGGGCATTTCAGGGGAAAAGTTTGGAGGACAGGGAACATGTACTCCATCCTAGACAGTAGAAGTGTTATCTTGTAGTGCAGGGGGCTGGAAGAGCTTGTTGTGACCATGCTGCTGTGTAAGGTGTTTGTGCCGGGGGGGGGGGGGGGGGGGGGGGGGGGTTGGTGGTGTGTGGTTGGTGGTTGACGACCTTTCAGAAGGCTTTCCAAATCCCTAACAGCCTTGGGAGGGGAAATGCATATCAATTAGTTAATGTAAAGGAAAACATTTCACGCAAGGACGTGAGAAACATTGGGTGCTTATAATCCGGGAATGGCATTGCCTGTTTTTATAATGGACATGTAAGTTAGTGACCAATTTAGGGATACTTTGAGTATGGTTGGGGGTGTCTTATGGTTTCTGAACACTATTATTTGTGGCAGGAACACACCCGATTAATGCTATCAATCTCTTGCAGTTCAGAATATGGACCAGCGTAGAATAAATAAAATCATATTAACATTAAGGAATATTCATATTAATGATATGCTTTACATTAGTGACCCCCTAGCCAATTTTAGGTGACTGCCACGATTTACTAAATTCTGAATTGAATATGGAATTAGGATTGATGTATAATAGTGATGAATAACAGTAGTCTAAAAGCTTGTTCACTTGTTGATTGGCCTTCATATTTTCTAAACTAATATGACTGGCTGACCATGTTCATCGAGCAATAAGTCCCATCCAAGCTCTAAAGTAATTGGCTGTAGATGAAGGGGTCCACTTATCAAACTGTAACACCTGTGTCAATGCCTAACAACCATTTCAATGCATTCTTGTTTTTTTTATATACTTACCTCACAAAACGTTGAGATTCTGTATGGACTTAATGAATAAAGATATACGAGTGCGGTATTTTACCATTTCTTTCTTCTCTGCTTATCAATGAGTTAGTATATAATGGAAAATGAGGATGTGGTGAGTTATATTATACTTGATTGGAGGTTGAACATGCTGTCCGTGTTAGCTTGGCTATTAAAGGGCTTCATTTTATTTTCACTTGGTGATCCATCCAGTATGCCATGGGTGAGACCCTCCTCCAATTAGCAGTTACATTTGCTTATTGATCGAATACTGATTGTGCACCCCCTGCGTTCTATTTACAAATGGGAAGTAAAGGATTATATATAACATGCCATTCGGGTTGTATTTTAGCAGGATTACTATTTTAAAGGCCACACCACTTTAATGGTACTTGTTAAGTACATAGAATGATCAATAGATATTTCCAGAAGAGCACATACAACTTTATTTCACACTCTTCGGGAGACACACAATCGTAATATCTATATTTAAACACAGACTTTGTGGTATTAACAGTCAAAGATGGAGCCTGTGTGGGTGCTTCCACAGTAGGAGCATAAATGCTCTAAAAGACAACAGCATGATTACAAAATTATTTCGGGGTCTTGGAATAACCGAGGAGTCAAGTATTATTCCCACTGTTGTAGTTCTGTGGCGGGCGTGTACAGTAGTTGCTATCCGCCTCCTCTCTCTGGGCAATCACCGGGGTGTCTGCCTTTATCCGCTCCCAGAGGTCATATTGCCTAGATATACACTACAGACAATTAATCCCTGAAGGATCGACCCAGCGGCGATCACTCAGCTGGAAACAGCCCTCTATCCCATCTTCACATGAGGAATGTCGACCTGCACAGACGTTGTATCTGGCCGCAGCAAAGATGAACTTCCCACCTCCTTCTATCTTCCCTTTTGTTCAAGACACGTTTACCTTTCAGCCACACCGTGGACGCCTGTGTTCACCTACCCGGTGGTTCGTTTTGAAAGGAATGGAGGTTCCTTTAACACATGCATGAATTGATTGTTGGCAGTGGATTCATGAATGAAGGCGCATTTCTCTGCGAGGCTGCTCGTTGACAGAGGGCCAATCATTAGAAGCCCGGTGGGAGCGTTGATACACCCTTCGCCTGCTGTAGGTGATTCAGCAGCCTCACGAGAGAGACTGGACGGCGGAGGGTCCCAACCTGCAAATCAACCTGCTTGACCTGCAATTTGCACCGAAGAAAGTCCACCACAAAAGGTGCCCCTGGAGTGTTCCACTACTATTGTTTTTCTATAAACACGGTTTATTGTCAGGTAACAGCTCATCTGCACGAGCTGAGGGGTCTTAAAGACAACCTTAGGCTGGCTTTCATCTGGTATTTACACACGTAGGTCCTCGTATGCCCAACTCTATGGTAAACAGACAAAGTCGTCCTGTATTTGTCTTAATATCCTGGGAATTCTGCTATTGAGGATAAGTCGTAATGGTGGTAATAGGATTTGTACTGTTCCCTTGAGCACCTTACATTCCACATTTGGTGTTGGGAATATGGAAAGTCAGCTGGAGCACTGCGGTGTGGCCCCAATTGAATTAAGCTTACAGAATAAATCACTGCTATTTATTTGCTGTCATTTGTTTCTCTTCATCTTTCTGCCCACCTTCTAAATGATTTATGTGTATCTGTTATGACCAGAGAGGCCTACTGTGGGCCATGTTAGCTCAATAAAAAATGATCACCTCTGCCGATATCAATGAAGGCCATATTTCCCCACTTGTATGTATTGGCAGGCACATAAATCTCATAACTTCAGTGTTACACGTGTAATTAAGTGAAGTGCCAAAACCAACCCGCATTCAAAGCTTTGCATTTCAAATGACCTCTCCTCGAGCTTCCGCATTTATAAACAACGGGAAAGAAAATGTGTAACTCCATTGATCTTAGCCAGAGTGCATAAAAATACAAGCTACAGTGAAGTCTTGTGAAACCAAGTGTCCCCTACACATTACACACCCTGTTAAAGGCTAGTGACCTTTATGAGACAAAAGTACCTACACCCCATTGACTGCAAGGACACAATGAAAGGTTTTCAATGTTTCTGAGAGTACTATCTTTTGGAAAGCAGAAAAACCGTGGTGAGAAATCAATAGACTTCCCCTATATTGTCAAATGGACTGATCAACGGGCCTTGGTTTTGGGGTTGGCTTTTCCCTATCGGGGCAGGGCCTGACAAACTGTGACACTACAAGGCCACAAATCAAATGAAGTGCTTGATTGAATCATCAACCACCATTGATTTCTTAGGCCCGGAGAATGATCCCAAGTCAATGTCCAGGCCTCCTGATTGAACATCAATGTCTTCTGTGACAAAAAGACGGAGGTTATCTGGGTCACCCTTCACACTGGGAATCCATAGAGGAGAGGTTGAGCCTAGTGGTTCTCTGCCATGATTAGGGGACCATGAAATGGATCAAGTAGGAGCAAAAATAACTAAATAAATGGAATTTTTCTTTTTTTGCTGTTTCGGTTCAAATGAAGATCTCGCGCTGATTGAGTTTAAACTTGAGTCTCATCAATATTTGTGCAGCATGAAGTGAGGGCTTGATTTTAATTGAACAAAGCCCGATGAACAACAAGCACATTTGAAATTGCCTGTAGATTTCTATTAAATTCCTGCACCAGGCGTAATTTTTCGACGTAAATATCCTCGCTTTTTCAAACCAGGTGCATTACATGAAAAAAGAAGACGAAGAGACATGCCATGTTCTGCTGGACATAGTCGTCATGAATCGTCTGTAAATTGAGATAATTTAGCGCTCCAGTGGCAAATACTATTTGTGCCCATCACTGTCAAGTGCTGGTGACAGGTGTATTGTATCTCAGGGACTCTCAGGGACATTGGTCCCTATAACATTTAGTTGTAGGCAAGGTATGACAAAACACGCTTTGTAGCACTGCTGCACACTTTTCATGTGTTACTTTGCACGTATCTATTTGAAGTGATTTTTTGACGGGTCATCATTTCACGTATGGATGTGCCGGGCTCAGAAATGATGGGTACCCCTCATTCTGTGATCTGTGCACCGGTCATTGTCCAGCTCTTGTCTGGAACACCGAGTAACGTGTGGGGGAGAGTTTTCCTCCCAGGTAGAAAACTGGGGGTCTGGGACAGAAGATTTGGGGGAGCAGCCGAGGCTGACTAATCAGAGGCTGCTTGGGAGAGCATTAAGACAGACGTGTGGAGGGGAAATGTGACACCTGGAAATTACACAATGTAATGGAATCAGCCAAGTGGTAAATGTAGCTTTTAAATAGGTTTTGTGTTCTCCATTAACTTGCCAGACACTGATTGGTTCCGACAGCACAGGAAAGTGCCGGTCAGCATGTTACTCGCTCCCTCCTCCCAGCGCACTACCACTACCACCCCCCGGCAGACACACACTTGCACACATACACCTTCTAACCCCGACAAAGTTCTGCACAGTTAGTAAGGGTGCTGAGGCCGAATGACAATCCGGTTAGCTCTGGGAGGGAATCATAAGTGATTGCACCAAGACTGCCTTGGTTCAGCAACAGTCTGGTTAAATGGGTACATTTCACACAAACACAAGAATAATGAACATTATATTAAACATGAATTATTGAACAGACATAAAATATTGCCCTTTTAAGGTGGAAGTTCCCATAATTATATCAAAATATTTCTGATGACTTATTCTAAAAAAAGCTCTGTGTATGAGCAGCAATAACTTCAAAATTCATACGTATATGTCCCTTTTTATGACACTTGTGCCGAATCCAGTTGGACTTCTTCTTTTGTCGATATAGATATGCCCTCTAGTTTTATGAAAACATTCTGTAGCGTCGATACAGCAGTTGTGTTCAGCTGCTCTGCTGCGGAATTTCCCGGCGCTGTCATCGGCGATGCTCGATGTAGCACAGGTCACTAGATGCTGATTTCCCATTTAAACTAAGGTGGAGACTATTGCCGGGTGCTTAGACAAATCTGCATTGGGAAATAGAATGGGTTATCACCTTCATACTGGCCAAAAATGAATTACAGGGAGCAGATTTAACGTTAAAATAAAAAACGTTGATAATGGGCCATGTGAAAATTTTAGTTCTGGGTAGAACTGAATCCAAATCAATCACCAAGCTTCCTTAGACTCCATTTTTAGTCTCCGTAACCAAAGCCATGGTAAACGAGTAACGTTGTTTTGTGCACAGCACGTTGATATAATAGATTGTTAGTGCTTCTCTTCATAGATAGCGTGGAGTTCTATCGCAGAATAGCAACCCTCTGAGTGTGCTACGCCACATGAGATGTGTGAGCTTGCAGAGAGGTACAAGTTAGAAGTCCAACACCAATTACTGTGGCTGGTGGACTCAACTAGACAACTCAAACTGCGCAACATATCCAAAGTTGTGGTTTGTCACAAATTTCACACAATAAAATTATATATGGTTTTCAATCAATCAAAACAGTAGTGTTTGTACCCTTGTATGATTAACCTAGGAATTCATAAGAGATGGTGAGGGAACTTAAACAGAAAGCGCTTCAGACTGTAAGGTAGACGTTTAATTTGGCCTCAGACTCGTTTTCAAGACAAGAAAGTAGGACAAATTCATTCATTATTAATCAAGCTTTTATTTCCACAGCTATCTCATTTGATTATCTGCTTTCTGAAATGCCGGTGCTTGATGCAGTTCATGTTATCAATAATTCAGAAATGATGCCAGCTTGTCGACACACATATTTTGACAACCATGCTGTTTTGTAATGGCAAGGGTTGTTTCATTTCACAACTGCCTGTTTAAATAACACAGACTGAGATAAGAAGGTGAGCATAATGTTGTTAGAGTTGCCTGGTCTAAACATAGTTCTTTAGTGAATGGAAGCTTTAAATTCATCACTTCGGAGTTCATTCTCATCACTTCAGTATCATGAAAATAAGTACTCAACATCCGTCATTTCAAAAAAAAAAAAAAAGTATTCTTTATCCTTGCAAATCCCATTGAGATATAGGCATTTCTTTCAGTTTTTAACAGCTGCCCTGATAAAATATGCCCTAACAAAAGTTTCCTGCAACTTGCTTTCGACATTAACGTTTACTAAGGGCAAGAGTAGTTAGGACAAAGATTAAACAAAGGAAGAGCAACATTTTTAAAAAGACATGTCATGAAGTCGTCTCCTGGTTCTAATTGTGTTACCTCGTCATGTTTTTAACCTGACAATGTGATGTGACTGAAAACTCTCGGGCCAAACATTTACTCTAATGTAATCTTTAATAAGACAGGTTGCTATTTTATCTCGTTACCCTTTTTGAAGCATCAGTTGAAATTGTCCAACTCCTCTGAAAATCCAGAATCCACAGCACAAGACAGGCCTTATCAGAGAAGACAGATGGGATTGTCGATAGTTGACAGACACACTGATAGTAGGATTTCCGTTTTTATCTCACGTCACTTCATACGATGGAAATCCAGACAGTCTGCATCTTCAAAGCCACAAAAGGCCAGCCACGAATGCCGGTTTGCCAGACGGTGAGGCTGTGTTTTTAATAACCTCAGTGCCGCTGAGGCCTTTGGATTAGGCTGGACATGGGGGGGCCAGCCCGGGAGGCTTCACCACGGCTCCTGTGTTCACAGGGGAGCAAACAGGACAAGCAACGGCAGGTTGCAACAGGCGGTAACTGTCTGTGTATGTCCACCAGTACCACACGTCCAAAGAGTCAATGTGGGAGGACATAGTGCCACAGCTGTGACATTTTGCTTCTTCTATTCCCTCTG
This sequence comes from Aplochiton taeniatus, assembly GCA_017639675.1. NCBI lineage: Eukaryota > Metazoa > Chordata > Actinopteri > Galaxiiformes > Galaxiidae > Aplochiton > Aplochiton taeniatus. The sequence continues at coordinate 15,513,614 of CM030178.1, read as the reverse complement.
CGACATTTTCTTTGAATGCCCGGTGGCTTTGTATTGGCCACGTTCGGCCAGCAAGAGAAAGCCTCCATGTCCAAAATTGTGAGCTCAGTCCATGAGGAGTCACTGTCAACATCTCTGGCAACATTCTGCTAACCTGCTGGGATGTTTAAGGAAGTGTAAGCCATTGAGAAGCCCACCATACGATTTGTTTAGAGTCCCTTTTTACCAGAGGTATGATGCACATACAGGCAGGCCCCCTGGTTAGTATGACCACTCTAAATGACAAAACCTCACATTATTATCTATGCAATCTATGTTTATAGTATCTGTCATGTTTATCTGATACTTGGAACAAGATAAATCTGTATTAGATTCAGATATTTGCTTTTCGCATTCCTGGACACAACGCTCAAACTTGAATCGAAATGCCAATACATCTGGTGAGGACTGTTTGAAAATGACTATTGATATGCGGATGAATAATACATAACTACACTCTATACAATACCATAAGAACGGCAGACTAGCAGCTCTGTTAAGTTCTCTAGTTTTAATGGGAAATTTTTTCTGAATGCAGTCCTGCAGTGCATATACTTACATACTTACTTCTATGATTATCTTCAGCCACAAAACCTAGCAATGCATTTTCCATAGTAACAAAAATAACTGTAAATGTCCAGCAGTGAACACTTATTCAATCCTGTAAGTCAAGTGAATACTAGCGTTCTGGCATACTGGGTTAAAAAGAAAACAATGGTGAAGAACATCTTTTGTTCTTGATTGGTAATTACGTTGTATTGTACAAGAATGTACTCCCCTCAAACACAATTTTCATTTTCTCTGTTGTTGTGTCTGAGTCACTTTGTTTACGTCTGGGAAGGCCAGCTTGGGACAAGTTGGGCATCTCTCTCTCTCTCTCTCTCTCTCTCTCTCTCTCTCTCTCTCTCTCTCTCTCTCTCTCTCTCTCACTGTTGCAGATTGTGTGTCACCTTTTCACCACTAGTAAATGCACAGCTGTTGCTTGCTGCTGTTAGTCCTCCTGTAGGAGCAGAAAGCGAGGCCTGCTGTTGAGCACCCCGGGCTCCGTCTATTCGCATCTGCCAGGCCGGTTTAGCAAAGCAGGCTACATTATTAATGTTCCTCCCCTAAGAGACCAGCCGGAGGCCAACCCTAGAGATGACATCTGTCATACAGCAGCACATCCCACTACGGGTCGAAAAACTGTCCCGTCCCAGGTCTTGACGGGCACCGAGATCCGCCAGGGGGCATTCCAGGCTAGATCGGGTCCCAGTTGGAGAACCTTCAAAAGGTGACTCTCCTTGCCTTGATCTGGCTCAGGGATGGAGTCTGCCGCCCCTATCCTTCTCAGCACAACCGTTCTGTCAAGCACGGCGCTTGAGGGTATTTTACAATTCATTAGCTTAATTGGCAATAAACTGCAATTATTTCTGCAGCTGGTATCACCTTTTTTTCACAGGACTACAAACCTTGTTGGGGTATGAAAAGCAGGGAATCGGTGGCCTCAATGAGATTATCCTCCATCAGCCGTGGAGTTGAGGAGACACAAAATTACGCACTGTGGAGCCAGGCGAGTTCATCTTTAAAGTTCCTTGGCACTAGAGAGTCAATTTCCCCTCCCTGGTTTAACAGCAATACATTTATGGGTTTGTTTATGGCTTTCCATGACTCAATAACAAATAGATGAATAAATAATATGCTCAATTGGAGGCACTTGCTGTATGCTTATGGTCCTTTTTCGTTCTCCTGCACACACACACACACACACACACACACACACACATATTGCTCGCCCTGCACTGCATGATTCATAATTCATACAGTGCATTTATGGAAAGTGTCTGGCTGGACACCAACTGGAGTGGTGCATGATACCACAAAATAACTCATATACTACTGAGCAAAGGTCAGGATTAAAAAAAAAAAAAAAAACGACTGTATAGTAAAAACATATTGTGAAATGCATACACGAGAGTGAGTTAAATCTAATATATTTTAGAAGTGAACAGTCACACATCAATGTGATGATTTGTTTACTCAAGACAAAGTCAAATGTAGCTTTTGTTTTGCACCGTAGACTTAAAAGATTTCCTGAGTGCATAGGACTTGGTGTAGATGCATTAACGCGTACCATACGTTTGGTCACCTATACTGGGTTTTGCAGGCTTGCTGTTTTGCCAGACGCTAAGATCTCATTTGAAATGACAGATCTCTTGGGAAGACCTGAAGAGCCATGGGTTGGTGTACTGTTCATTTGAGGATGAGAGCTTGGTCAGGTGTCACCAACATCAGCCCACTCTAGGCAATAATGCGTTAAAAGGGGCTTAGTACACAAACACCTGTGGTCAATGCGTGTTTGAGTTATGTACATTTGTTTCGGCACATGCAACAACGTGTGTGCGAGAGTGTGTGTGTGAGTGTGTAGGTGTGTTCCGCTTTACGTCTAAGTGCGCGTTCATGCATGTGTGCGTTCACCCCAAGCGCCTGTGCGCATACATCTCCGATGCAATGAAACCTTGGACAAGAGAGTAATTGATTTATAGAATCTTTGAATCAATTCCTGGACAGCTGGGGCCGAGGAGATTAGAAGTGAGCGCGGGCAGCTGTGAGTGCAGTCACACAGGCCCCAGAGCAACCAGTAATCTCAGGATTATAGACCTCGGGGAGATGTACCTGTTTTCTCTCATTCCATTCCCTCTCGCTCTCCCAGAGGTGACAGTCTAGATTCACTAACCACTTTCCCACCAGCCCCCACCCCCCCCTCTTTCCTTTTGGTGTCTCACAATGAGAAAAATTACTAAGGCCTAGTTCCTTTATTGATCCCCAGGGGATTGGGATATCATCAATCGGCCATCAAATAGCATTTAAACAAACTAGATAAAAATTAAATAAATACAAGAATCTAAATAAAAAACAAGTTAAAATGAAATCAAATAAAATCCATGCTCCATGCAGTAAATTGCATGAGATTTGTTGTCCACTAGTCTAATGGCTTATAATAATAATAAAAAAATGTAGTTGGTTCAAAGAATTTTTCTGAATATCTTAAGTTATACAAATAGGAATGTGTAGTTGACGGAATACATAGACATTACCAAAGTTACTGCCACCTTAATGTACTGTAGGTTGACCTATTAAATCGAATTATTTGCTCCACTGAAAGCCCTGCCTCTAAGTAGTGTTTCTTTTACTGGAGGGCCTGTTACAAAGCCTTGGACAAGTGGGCATTTCTCTTGCTGCGTAACTCAAAATGAACCACTTAACCTAATGATGGAAATCGTGCAATGCGTTCAAAGGTCATTTGTGTAATTGTTTTTCGCCTGACCATGTGTCCGAGAGTTACGCAGACCTTTGACCCAGAGCTGGAATACACCACGTGCCCTTTCAGATAGATTGGATTAAATCACGAGAGTAAATCTGTCAGCTCTAACGGCCAACAGTTTGGCCCGCCAACGGAAAGCCAAAAGCCAAAAGCATCAAAGACGAAGTAAAGAGGAGTCGTTTAAAATAAAGAAACCCTCAGAGTGTCCGCCACCAGAGGCCACAGTCATCAGGGAGATAAGGCGCTTTGTCTCGTAAATCGGCCCGTGATCGCAATCAAGTTCTGTGCTTTTTGCGTCTCACGCCCTTGGAGTGATCATCAAGGGGTAAACAAAGCTCTAACTTCCCAGCGTTGGCTATCTCCTCTCCAAGCACAGTGCAAAGGTTTCATTGTGAGGGGCAATCAAATGTCATCATGCAATATGAAAACAGTCTTCAAAAGTTGAAGTGGTCTTAATTAATAATATCACATCTTTACAAAATGGGTTTTGAGGCAGTGCCTTCAAAATAAATCCAATCATTCCGATAAAATGCTGAAAACGGGAAAATGAGGAGTGCAAATTGGTTCTGCTAACTTCAAATATATCTCATCTCCCACAAATGAAGGACACCTCACAAAAATGTTTCCCACTCACACACTATGAGTTATTTATTTATTTATTTATTCTCTGTGCCACTGTGACAGCTTTCCATTAAGGCTATTCATTAGAAACAAACAAAAAAAAAAAACACTGGTACAAATGGTACAGATAGACGGTGACACCAGCTGGCCACACTTTTTTTTTTTCTCCATGGGAAAAATGTGTCATGCTGTCTTACTGAACCGGCTGTTTATCAGCGCCCCCCCCCCCCCCCCCCCCCCCCCCCCCCCCCCCTCTCTCCATCACGGAACCATAGAAACCTCCTACTGACGTCATTACCGCCTTGCGGCCTCCCCTTCAGTCCACAGCTCCCCCTGTCAGGGCCACTACCGAAAAGACAGTCAAGAAGAGGGCCGTGGTCCTTGGCGTGTGCAGAGCAACAGCCCGTCCTGCTTCTCTGGAGCACGCTGCATCTGACAGCCACGTCGCAGTGATCTCATGCGGTGGTCCTGACAAGAGCGTGGATTACACATCACAACGCTTTACAGTGCAAATTAGGTCAAAGCTCACGGTCTTCAAGCCAATTATCTTGCGGCATCTGAACTCCAGGTTGCTTGGAGACTCACTGACTGTACAAAAGCATTCTGTGCTGTAAGTCTGCCGGGACAAAAAAGAGGCAACGCGGACTGCAGCACTTCCATACAGCCTCTTTCTCAAAGCCCCGGCCGCTGTATTGAGGGAGCCCACTAGCTCCGAGCTTGTTGACCCTTGCACATACAGTAGCACTCGTTGCGCCGTTTCACCCCTGCTCTTCACAACCACTCAAAATCAAGAGTCTTGGCTGCAGTCCACCCAACCCTCCGTGGCCCCTGGAGCTCAGTATTGGTCCATGACTGAAATGAAGGGCCAGGGCCTCAGCCTATACTACGGCATCCTCCAGCCCTGCACGGTGGCACTGTAATGAGAGAGACGGCCCCCAGCCCCTCTCACTCACCAAAAGAGGAACCCTGTCTTATTATCACTGCAAGATGCGTTTGTTTTGGAAGTAATGGGTGCACAGCAGCTCTCCCATGACTACTGAGGATATCCTGATGTTGGCATGTGTGTCACCCCTGTAGCCTTTCCTTCGCTGACTGGTCGGAGCAGGGGACACTTATTGTCAAACCCTGGATTGGGTGCTCACTCTTCACTAAGTATAGGGCTCATAAGTCACTGATGGGTTCTGGAAATGCCAGTGTACGTTATTTGTTAGAACCCCAGGACTTAAAAAAAACAAAACAAGAATAACACAATGTGATGTCATGTTGTTGTCAATTTAGCTGTCTCCTGAGGGAAAAAGGCCGTTTTTCCTGAGGCTCACCATCTCGCGGGGTTCGTTTGTGCAGCTGCATCCATCAGACATAACACTGTGCATTCAAATTATGCAGATCTTTTTGCAGATGCACAAAGTGTTTACTGTTGAGCTGCTCTCCAGTGACTGCTCATGATATCCTGAGGTTGGCCTGTTCCATTGCTGCATGAGTTAAAGAGGGACTCTGGGAGGGATGGCACAGGGAAGGTCTCCTCCGGCTGTTACATGGACTAGGGAGGTAATTGTAGGTTGGGACTGGGCACCGTTGGGTATACCATGTAAGCACTGATCCAGAAGATGGCAAACGGACTGGATCAGAGGGCAGGGGGAGGGGATGGAGACGGGGTGAAGATTCTTAGTCCGTCTCTTAGCCCGATGCCTGGGGTTTGACGGAGCTGGCTAATTTATGCTTGTCAGAGTGTGTAACAGCTGCACTACATGTAAATTGGGCTGACAACGATCCCAGCCACTGGGCAGTGGAGACGAACGTGACAGAAGGCTTCCTAGGAATGTTCCAGAGCAACAGACATTGAACGGGGAATCTACTGTGGCCAAAGGGCGACTACATTTGAACCAAATCTCCTTTACAAAACAAAAACATAAAAATGCTGGATGACATTTCTGCCTCGCTTCCCTAACGGCGCCAGCGGCAGTGCTGAAATCAATCGATCCCAAATAAAGCTCCTGTGCCGCCACATCTGCCACGATTACTCCCACCTCACCAGCAACTCCGCTAAAGCCCTGTTGTTATCCGCGCGGTCTTCGGAAAAGCCGTCTCTTCGTTTCGGAAATGACCTGCCACATTCGCTCTCTCTAAGGACCCCTCATATGTGCCCTGCAACGTTAAAAAAGCACAAGAGCCGCGCTATCTTCAATCCACCACACGGCAGTTCCTCATCCACCTCCATGGTAAGATGATGCACCGCAAACACACTCTAAGTCCTCCAAGCCTTTGTTAGCTGTCGAGGATTCGCTGGCTGATTTATTGCTTCCTTTATCAGCGGCCTAAAGGAGTTTGCCTGCTCGCCGTGTAAGCCTGTTCAGTCTTGCAGGTTTGGGGATTGGGATTGAGGGGAGGCGGAGTTTCCATCTCGCAGACAAGCATATGCTGGCCGACAACAGCATGGCACAGCGGGATTCTGGGAGAATTGCGCTGGCAGGGAGAAGTGGCAGGTAGTTCAAAGGCTGTGGGCAAAAATCCGCCACACGTTTTTCGCGATCAACACAAGAGGTCCACCCTTGCGGCTGTAACCAGCGTTTATGGCAAGCCAGAATCAAAAACAATTGCAGTGATAAAACTACCAACGTAAAGGTGGACTTTTGAATTTCATTACAAAAAAAATCATAATAATGTATGTGTCATTTGTAGTTAATCAAAAATGTGCTTTTAGATAGTTAATTCCGTCAGGATTTTCTGACATTAACATTTGTTCTGGACCTTCTACACTTAAGGGAAAGGCACGCAGTACTCGGATTAGCAGGTGGCTTATAACGTTGATTAATGTGATTTATTACAGGGTGATAATTCATCCCCGATGCCTAATATTTGGCTGTTTCAAAAGACAACAGACATTAATTGTCATCGTTGCACATGCTGCAGGCATGAAATGGGCTCAATACCTATTCCCGTTTAATTTAACACCAGGCTAGGCAGTCAGAACGGAGGGAGGCAGTAGTAGTGGGAGGAGGAGAAGCAGAAAGGGCGTGAAGGAAAGACTGAGGGAAGGAGGATGCTTACTTCCACAGCACAGCAAGAACAAGTGTCTCACGAATTATCAATGACAATGGAAAGGCTGCTCAAATGTCGATTGGAACACGGGAGCCCCTTCTGCATCAATAAGTAAGTTAATATATCAGGGAGCCCTGAATACTATAGTATAAGTAATACAGGTAACAGCCCCATTTCAGAGGTAAACATGCCCCTTAAACTACCATTCCACCAATTCACAAAACTATGTGTCTTTATTCAATACCATTGTATAATATGTTGCTAACAGTCACTAGCCTATATCTTTAGCAACCCATTTGCTAAAGATAAAACAAAGCTTTCTATGAACAAGACGTTTTGCTCTTTATTGCCCCACATTCAAAATGGGATTTCTTACATGAAACACAGACTTGTATGTATGGACTGTATCATGAAAACGTCACACTTTTTTGGGGGGGTTGGGTGGGGCTTTTGTGAAGTAGTTACTTGCTTGCACTGATCTGGGCTCTTTAGCCTTTCGTATAGTATAATACATGATGTTTGGATCTGGATTAGGACAGGAGATCCTGAGGCAGGGCTTAGAAACGAGTTCACCATCAGGCAGAGCAACGTGAGACCTTTCAAATGGTTTCTTAGGCAGCGTTCGATAAAGAATCACGCTCCGGCCCGGAGCACAGGTGGAAAATTGATTGGCGTGAGGCTTTGATACTGTAGGTTTCTCTGTAGGCTTCACTTTCACGACATTTCCGCATACCTTAGAGAAGCCCTTTAATGGCGAGTTCAGCCACGGGATGCTCAAAACAATGACGTCGACCAATGCACCACGTTCATTAAGGCCCAGGAGAGATACACACCAGCACAAGGACAAACTTCTTTCGAGACTTTTGCATAACAACCAACCCAAAACTAGCTTCTGTGTGTGGCCTCATTTTTCTCCAATAACAGGAGGAAGATAACGTACTTGTTCGTTTAGATCTAGCCCTACGCCTGTTTGGATGTCTAGGAATGCATTTTTGGCATTTATTGACATTTATTGGAATAAAGAATAAATTGGAATTTGTCTTTTTTTAGCAATATCAAATGTCTGGCTATGATCATGTTAAAAAGGCACAAATGGGAAATGTAAGTGTTCATTCCATTTTTTGGTAGATTCAGACCGTTGCAGAGAGAAGCACAAACTGGGATCCATCAGATTCTGTCTAAGTGGAACAGACTCTTGTAACTCAATATATGCAAATGTCAGACCGGGCAAGGTTCACTTGAAGCCATTATCCACGTACACGATATGTGATTAGGCTGATGTACTGCCGTGTGCTGTTGATTGAAAGACAGCTTCACCTCTTTCCCTTGCTGCTATCTGTGGATTTAACATCAGAAAATGACATGGCAAGTCAACGCGGTGGCCATGTTCCACTTAGCCATGGCCTAAACATTCAAGCATTAAAACGTTGTGAAATACTACAGGTTGCCTTCAGGTTGTGTCTTCTCACTATTGACCAGTTTTCCAGATGTGCTCTGCTGATCATAAAGCGACATATTTGAATCATAAAAGCAGACCCGCATTAGAAATACAGGGCATTTCTACAGTCATAGTCTCTTTCCAACTAAATAGCAATGTAGTTGTTATTCAGAAGCTATGTGGAAATAATGTGACTCCAATTTAAAAGTTCTGTAGGAAATTAGCCACAGTGTCAAAGCCATTAAGCATTTGAGTTTCACGAAGAAATGTTTATCTGACTAAGATGATAACGACTGGTGCCATTTGTTTTCAATAGTAAAAAGAAATGCAGCATATCTGTAGCACTTCGTGTCAAAGGTGTAATGGATATATGAACAATTGTATACTCAACAAGCCTAACATGTTCTGATATTTAGCCAGGAGGTTGGAGGGGCATTTTCTGTGAACCCTGTGACCAATCACTGACCTCTCTGAAATGTGTCTAATGAGTTTGGGACATGATCAATCCACACCCAAAGAGATGACCCATTGTCTATACTGCTGGATGATGGTTCCACCCCACATAGCAACCTATTGTGGTAAAGTGATAAGGCCCTCCAGAAAGGACATAATTATAAGGGGAAGGGAACATGAAGTTTCAAGGACTCATTTACCATCTGGGAATTGGTGACTATTCTCTGACTACATATTGTAGCGAGACTGAAGGTGTGAGTGTAGTTCTTGGGTCATGAAGTACAATTAACCACACAAAAAGTTTATGAGGTTTATTAGGGAAAGGCAGCAGCAAAAAACACTCCATGACCAAGGGGTCAACCTCAAAACATTAGAGAAGGAAGGAAGGAAGTACTCAATCGCAGAGGAGATGTAGGTGTCCTCAGGTGAGAACTTGACAAAAGAAAGTTCTTACTCTTAAGTGAGAAAACATAATAGGCTTTACTTCAATTCATCACAGGCTCTGATACAACATAGATTCAATAGAGGAGAAACTAACAGTCAGGCTTAAATAGGAAACCATATAAACAGGTGAGAACAAAAAGGGTGATTAGGAGCGCTTCGACTGTCTGCTCGGCTGAGCCCTGGCGGCCGGGGCAGAGGACCCTTTACACCCATGACACATAGTTTATCCGACAAGACTGTGCGACGTAATATATATATTTTTAAAGGGTCTATGTTGTAAAATTGTGCAGAATCTGTTCCACAGTAAGCGTAGATTCATTGTTATAGATTCACATTTAATTAAGTTTCCCTCTGCATCTACTTCACACACACACACACACACACACATACACATACACATACACATTCACATACACATACACACACACTGACTCCATATTATCACCTGGGGACAATGGTGTTCCACAGGTTGACATTGGATTTCATGTCTTGTTTCCATGTCTTGGTTTGGCCAGTTTTTAAATAGGTAAAAAAAAAACGCGGACAGGCAATCACGCCTGGGGCTGCTCCCTGACTCAGGCGTGACCGCATCCAATGGATGGACTCGTCCGGCACAAAGCCGTGAGTGACAAGCTTTTGCTTCGAGTGTGCTTTACTTCACACTCATCTGGTTCCATGATGACAGTCAGCGCACACATTTGTCTCCACAGGGACAGCTGTGCCAGACAGAAGCCATACAAGACACTTGATGATCTGCAGCGCCTAAGGAATAGACACTCCACCATTTCTATTCTGGTTAGTAAAAGCATTGTGACCGTGTGAAGGATATTAGGTACAGCATCAGCATAGCTGTTCAACATAAAATAAATAATTATTTCTTGTTATGGCTTTTGAATTTCTTACTTATTAGTAACATAAATGGTGAAGGGAACTTTGCGGGAATTGTGAAGGTCCCAGAAAGCCAGCAAAAACAGATAACATTTTGTTATTTAAAAAAAAAAAAAGAACTGGTAAAAATACAATAACCCTCCAGTTCAGGCATGAATCTAGGAAAACAGTACACTTTCTAACATAATTAAAATTCGGCCAGGATTAGGGAATGCTGCAGGGTGTATTTAGGCCTAACTGCTAATATGATAACATAAAGGGTAGGGGATCGCTGCATTGTTTGAATTCGTAAATTAGCCAAGCCTTTTAAAAAATGGTGAGTAAATGCTCATTATTAACAATGAGGCAGGACACAACACAACACCCACACCCACACACCCACTCACTCACTGTAAGGGTACGTTTTGTGGTTCCCGTTTAAAACCTGTGTTAGCAGGCTCGCCATGTTTTTCGTAGCATGTCAATTTGCGTCCTCTAAATCCAGCTTCTGTGCTGTGTGTGTGAGCACACGTGTCTGTTTGTGTGCACGTCAACTGTGCATCAACACAATCTCTAGGCCAGACTGAGAGCTACATGAGGAACAATCTCATGTTTATGTGTGTAGATCCAAGATGCTCTAAACAGCCCCCTTCAGACACCTGTTTCACCCATTTTCATTGGTGTAGTATCTAATGGTCCACTGATTTGGCAGCTGCAACCACCAACAGAGTGGAATTGCATTCTAAACCATTCCGGAATTGATGTTACATATAATTAATATCTCATTGTTTGTTTTAGACAGGGTCACCCAGGTTAATTGAGTCTTACTTCAAATTCTTGGCAGCGAGCCACGTGCAGTCTGTACAGTATATCCATTTTAATTAATATAAACGGAGTTGGCAGACGGCTTCGCCAAGCCTAATGATGAGCAAATGCAGTGTAAACAACAACAAAGGCTGGTCTGTTCAAGACGGGCACGGTTCGTTTTTGCCAGTGTAACGGCTAATCGGACAGTGGCTGTCACCGTTCCAGCGGCCTCTCGGTCAGTGACACGCGCTCGGGTAAAAGGAGGGAGGAATTAAGATAAAGCCTATAAAATCATGCAGTCGGGGTGCTGGCCGTCAGAACATTTGCCAGTCACGGCACGGCACTTCGCCCCACTGGTTTCCCTCTAGAGCACAAACTAAGCCCCTTGGTGACGGTGTATGTTGTTCGATGACTTTTCAGTCAATTATGTGTTTGGCTAACCAGCATCAGTTGGTCAGTTCGATTTTGAACAGCCACTCAGAGGTAGCTCACTAGAGCACCATCTAAGACATACAAACTAGGGATTTGCCGTTAGACTCAGTCGAATTAGATAACATAAATGAATCAAATTTCAGTTTATGTGAATTACCTGGGTGAGCTATCTTAATTGCTAACCCCGAAACCTGGCCTACAGTATCAGAGCACACAGAATGGAAATATGAAATATATGAATCATTCGAAATTGGAACATTTCATCTTGCCTCTCGCTTAATCTTATAATGCTGGAACAATTTAATCAAACTGATTTACCACTTCCAGAATTCTTGGTGAGCCTCGCTCTACATTTTCTCAGACAAACTTCTCAGGGAGCAGCCTGTATCAGGAGATTTGGACAATTGGGCATATCACAAATCTTTTCTTCAATCAATCTCAGCTGCACCAGTCTGTGTTAGGAGACTTGAACGCTCGGTAGCAAGTCTTCTTTCCAATTAGACTGAACCATAGTAGTCCACCACCTAGTACTACTGTGTTACAGTCGTCAGTCTTCGCACAGAAGCCCACACGTCATGCAATGTACAGAGCACATGCTGGCTCAAGCTGTAAGTTCATGAAGGAGTTATGAAGGCAATGCAATATACATTTTGTTTTGATCCACTATGATGGTAAAACATTGACTAAAAGGTTTGTTTTGTTCCAGGCTACTGGGACCCCACATGAGATCAAATTTTGTGAAGTAAAGCAAAACGTTCAGTGGTGAACCAGGCTAAATTGCATGCAATTTGAGGCAAAATAAATAAGCAGAACTAGATTAATACATGGTAAATTCACTGTCCAAGGTCTAGTTCACTCCAGAAGAGCAGGGTGGCAGTTTTGTTTTACTATTGAGAGAAGCAAGAGGTCCAAGTAACAAGTCAAGGCCAGTAATTGAAGAAGGTTCTTGAATACTGTACAGTGGGGCCAAAAAGTATTTAGTCAGCCACTGATTGTGCAAGTTCTCCTACTTAGAAAGATGATAGAGGTCTGTAATTTTCATCATAGGTACACTTCAACTATGAGAGACAAAAATGAGAAACAAAATCCAGGAAATCACATTGTAGGATTTTTAAAGAGTTTATTTGTAAATTATGGTGGAAAATAAGTATTTGGTCAATAACAAAAGTTCAACTCAATACTTTGTAACATAACCTTTGTTGGCAATGACAGAGGTCAAACGTTTCCTGTAAGTCTTCACCAGGTTTGCACACACTGTAGCTGGTATTTTGGCCCATTCCTCCATGCAGATCTCCTCTAGAGCAGTCATGTTTTGGGGCTGTCACTGGGCAACACGGACTTTCAACTCCCTCCACAAATGTTCTACGGGGTTGAGGTCTGGAGACCGGCTAGGCCACTCCAGGACCTTGAAATGCTTTTTACGGAGCCACTCCTTCGTTGCCCGAGCGGTGTGTTTGGGATCATTGTCATGCTGGAAGACCCAGCCACGTTCCATCTTCAATGCTCTCACTGATGGAAGGAGGTTTTGGCTTAAAATCTCACGATACATGGCCCTGTTCATTCTTCCCTTAACACGGATCAGTTGTCCTGTCCCCTTTGCAGTAAAACAGCCCCAAAGCATGATGTTTCCACCCCCATGCTTCACAGTAGGTATGGTGTTCTTGGGATGTAACTCAGCATTCTTCTTCCTCCAAACACGACGAGTTAAGTTTTTACCAAAAAGTTCTATTTTGGTTTCATCTGACCACACGATATTCTCCCAATCCTCTTCTGGATCATCCATATGCTCTCTGGCAAACTTCAGACGGGCCTGGACATGTACTGGCTTAAGCAGGGGGACACGCCTGGCACTGCAGGATTTGAGTCCCTCTCGGCGTAGTGTGTTACTGATGGTAGCCTTTGTTACTTTGGTCCCAGCTCTCTGCAGGTCATTCATCAGGTCCCTCCGTGTAGTTCTGGGATTTTATCTCACCGTTCTCATGATCATTTTGACCCCACGGGATGAGATCTTGCGTGGGGCCCCAGATCGAGGGAGATTATCAATGGTCTTGTATGTCTTCCATTTTCTTACAATTGCTCCCACAGTTGATCTATTCACACCAACCTGCTTGCCTATTGCATTCACTCTTCCCAGCCTGGTAGAGGTCTACAATTTTCTTCCTAGTGTCCTTCGACAGCTCTTTGGTCTTGGCCATGGTTGAGTTTGGAGTCTGACTGTTTGAGGCTGTGGACAGGTGTCTTTTATACAGATGACGAGGTCAAACAGGTTCCATTAATACAGGTAACGAGTGGAGGACAGAAGAGCTTCTTAAAGAAGAGGTTACAGGTCTGTGAGAGCCAGAAATCTTGCTTGTTTGTGGGTGACCAAATTCTTATTTTCCACCATCATTTACAAATAAATTCTTTAAAAATCCTACAATGTGATTTCCTGAATTTTTTTTTCTAATTTTTGTCTCTCATAATTGAGGTGTACCTATGATGAAAATTACAGACCTCTCTCATCTTTCTAAGTAGGAGAACTTGCACAATTAGTAGCTGACTAAATACTTTTTGGCCCCACTGTATATATCCAATCCAATACTGTCAATACTTCCAATTAGGTTAGATCAACATAAGGTCAAACACTTGGCTGTGATCACATTCAGAGGACAACCTGAGTGGAGGTCAGGGCCAACGACCTCGTTCTGAAGCCAATTTATGCCAAGGATCGTGCTTAATTTCCTGAGAGTTCTCGGAGATAATTCAAATCTAATTGATTAACCCGGACCAAGACTTCCGGCAGGAGCTAGCGGGTATGGTATCTGTCTGCCCAGGTCTTGAAGGCTACTGCTATGCAAATTTCATTCACTAATGTAAAAATTACACAAACCAAGTTTTACTAACAGACGCTGTGCCTGATGTTTGAGTTAGAAGGTCAAGAGAAAGATTGTATTGCCTTGTGAAAGAACGTTGAAAGACATTTATATTTACAAAATAAAGCCACATTATTTCAAGATGCCATTGAATTAAACAGAGACAAAGACACAAATTCAAGTTCATTCAATTTCAATTCCATAAATACCCATGGCTAGCCGGTAAGCTATTATTAGCGGCATATCATCTATAACCCTTGGATGGAACCCCCCTAACCGTAATTTCCTATCCCCTGGGCTGTCTGGATGACTGATCAGTCTTGTGATCGTCTCCCCTCTCCGCACTCCACCACTGCCTCATACATCTTCAGCAGTCTCCAACTTGCAGCCAGAATGGGCCGTAGCCACAGTAAATGTTGTGATCAGCGCCAGAATTGGGCCAATTCCTCATAACCTCGTCTGCACATGGCACTTTGCCTTGAATCATAGAGTACGAGGCCATGGCCGGCATTCAATCTGTCAACAGGCAGCAAAGCAGCAATGCTGCCCTAGTGCAGCTGGAGAGGCTAAATCGACATTTAATTATCTATGTCCCCCTACAAACGCTGCAAGGACTTTATAGTCCAGTGTATAGAGATGCCAGGAACCCACTGCCATGACAACCGTGTCTACTGACCGTGCAAATCGCAGTGGCACATTGTAACAACAGTACAAGATATATTTGATGGGGGCGCTTACATGCAACTCTGGAGCGTGACCAACAGTGGACATGAGAGTTTTGAAAGAGGCACATCAGAGGCCAATTCATGCCACCTGAGTGAGAACTATCACACCATGTCAAACATGGTCAAACAGCCATTTGAAATGCCGTGCCATTGTTTTTCAAAGTCTCGACTTCATTCTTTGTACTTTTCATTCTTCTCTCATTTGCTCTCTCCTCTGTAAGCCCAATACAATTTCCTTACCGTTTGAAAAGCAGATTTTTCAGACTTTTGATGAAACCAATCAAGATATTGTGCTTTAATAACACTTCAGAGAACCTTTGAGAGCCTTGCGATCAAAAGAGTGGTTTCTATCAAAGAAAAACTTGAAAAACAAGACAGCAATTCATAACCGTAATAAGACTTCAGGTTCCTATTCACCTTTTATTGTTTGGAGATCTTCGATCACATTCGCTATCCTCAGCCTGGTGGCAAAGCCCTTTGTGTTCCTCCACAACAGCGAATGAAAATCAATGACCAAATGTTTCTTTCACACGATTCATATTTTTTTTTGTCTCAATAGCACCATGGCAATTTCTCCAAATAATTATGAACAATCTCACTAGGACTGCACCTCTTCTCTAAGCCAATCAAATTGGCCAAGATTATAAGCAAGGACCGAAAGGCGCCTTGCATTGATCAGGCTTTTCTGTAGTTACCGTCGCTTTCAAAAAGAAACGCAATGTGCTGATCAATCCCGTCAACTAAGTGCTACACTTGTCGATGTTTCTAGTTTTACAATGGGTACTTGTTGTTTACTGAACCATTAGCTATGACTGACTTGCCAGACGGGCAATTGATCGCTAAGGTTGGCTAGCTTGTAAATTCACAAGCAATCATCTCACAGGGGGAAAAAAATAAAACACGTGTTGTCACACACACTCTATACTGTCGTCTTATTGGGTTGTGTGTCAGTTTGAATTAGCTTTGTATTTAAGCTAGGAGTGATTGGACACAGGTCAGTGCAGCAAAGCGTGAGGGCAATGCTCTTGACACCTAGCTGTTGAGGCAGGGTCAGCCTACTCATTATAGCATACTGAAGCTGGTAAAACAACAAAATCTGGACCAGTTAAACGGCACAGTTTGAAAAGGTCAGTGAACAGTGACTATTGTGAAAGAAAAACATATAGGCCATTAGACAACAAGAAATAACAGCTGACTCATATTATTGATTAACACATTGAGTTAAGTTGATGAACTTTGTTTGGTTAACTAAAATACAGTCTTGTCTAATATTTTGGGAGAGAACTTAAGGATTAACTTTAGGCACTTTCACTTAACTCAATTTGTAAATTCAAGAGCTGTAATGTTTTATGATGTAGGTTAACACACCATAGTTTAGTTTACTTAAAGCTGCAATAGGCAAGTTATTTTTATAAAAACAAGATAATGTAATCAGTAGGCCTACATCCCTGTGGCTATCCATAAACTAAATTATCTGAGAAAAAATTTGCTCCTATCACTGTCCCAGACCTTGTATTTGTCATCTTTAAATTCGCATCGCGCCCGACCAAACTAACCAATCAGGAGAGGTGTACACAAGGAAGCAAATGCACTACTTACCTGGTGCTCACAACACTGCTGGTGTAGAACCAGTCACGTTTAAGGGGGCAGTGGTTCCAATTTCGTTTCCCTGCAACGTCACTCCTCAGGTGGAGGGGAAAGCAAAAAAATAAACAAAACAAAAACAGGACGGATGGGGCTAGCAGGTTTTCAAAACAGAGTTTTTTCTAAATGTACCTGTTTGGGGCAGATTGACAACTGCAGCATGGCCTCATAAAGTAATGTAGTATAATAGTATGGTACATTATCTAGTTTAGCTACACAGCTCAAAATTTCGTTTGGATTACACAGCTCAAAAAATCTAGCCCATTACAGAATAACTCTTTTGGGTTCAGACTGACAACAAAGTAGATGAGATAGAGATTGCATACCCTGCTTCTTTTATAAAGGACACTCTCAGAGGGCTTATTTTCTGGTAGAACGGACAGGCATGTTTCAGCTGACAATCCAACCAAGACAGGTTTAGGTCACTAGGATAGCTCGCGTGTGTCCCATAGCATCTGTTCATGTAATGGCACTCACCTCCTGGACATTGATCAGTGGCATCGATCAACTTCGTGTATCACTCAGAATGATGGAGAGCACAGTCACCGGTCTCTCTATAGAGGGCACCCACACACCCCGAATGTCTTGTTTGCAAAAGCTGTGTACATTTTCTATTTGAAAGAGCAGCAAGTCAATGAATCTTGATAATGCGAGAGCCGGGCTACATAACTCAAGTTGATAGTCCTTACATTGTGCCAAGGGGTTATAAATCTGCTCCAGGAGACATGAATATGCAGTGGCAGTCCGTTAGGGTTGCTCTCGCTCGCATGCCCTCTGATGCAAGCAGTTTGCTCCACTGTCTCTCAGGGGAGAAAATAAAACCAATGGGCCACAGCTCTCTCTGATCACAGCAATCTTGTACATGTCCACTCTCGAAATATTGGTTTTGCCCTGTTTAGGACAGAAACTGTCAACCTACGGTGTGTTCGAGAAATACCAGCTATCGGTATTCAACAATGTCCTATTCATCACCAGGAGGGATTTGAATAAGCTGAACATATTTCGTTTTGTTAGTAATGCATTGCCGTTCCAGCCCGCGTGTCACAAACGGAATACACTTTGATGTGATTTTTTTCTCTTCCACATAGCCTCATGCTTAGTTGTGATGCAAGTGCTGTGGGCAGAAGGAATAGTCTCTCTCTCTCTCTCTCTCTCTCTCTCTCTCTCTCTCTCTCTCTCTCTCTCTCTCTCTCTCTCTCTCTCTCTCTCTCTCTCTCTCTCTCTCTGATTGCACATTTAAACTGCAGCTAGCAGCTGATGGGTCCATAAAAATCATGAACAATGGACAAACAAATAGGCACTGAGCAGTCATGGTACTTAATGCATGCATCGACAAAGAATACGCGTCTAAAATAAGGACAAAAAAAGCCTGCTTTGTCGGTGGCCTAAGTCTCATCAGCTGACACATATTTCCTTTAAATATCTCAACACAAGATGGGGGGTTATTACGTTTTATATTTTCATTTGTCTGTATTGTTTGATTCTATAACTTGAAAGGAGGTACAACAAGCAATGTATTCACTTCCCCCATGATGATTATTTACCTACAACTGGTTTTATTGCATGGCTGAAGCTATACATCAATTATACATCATGAGATTACCACAATACAAACAATTATAATGGAAGCATGCCACAGTAATCAGATCACAATAACTGTATGAGTAAAAGTGTAAAAGTTATAAAAAATGTGGGACCTAACTTCCCCTGATTTATTTGTCGAACACATCTCCTCTGCGCAAGGACGCATGCCTCTAGTGGCACCACGAAAAAAGGCTGGAGGGTCGCACTGTGGTCCGTGTTGGCACAAAATACCAAACTCGTATTCAATTCGATTTGATTCAACTCCGTTATTTTTCTCCTAAATAGCGTCTCAACCCTTTCGAGAAAGCAACGGCAATTTGCAACGGATTTGAGTTGTTATTTCAATAACCAGCTTTGATTTCACATCTATGCGCACGAGACGGGAGCGCAGCAAAACGCTTTCCTCCGCAACTCATCGACATGGCTGCTATCTGAACAGTTTTTATACCTGGAGTAATATAGCTCAAAGAAAGGTTGGACTGCTTGTAGGCTTCTTGGACTTTAAATTTGGTAACTTTGTTTGTTGTCTACAGATTTGTTGCAGCCTTTTATTTTATTTTTTCATTTTAAACTACCGTTCCAAAAAGACGTTTCAGCAACCTAAAGTTCCGCAGGCGCAGTTATCCTTCACATTGGTACCGGGATCAAGCCTTGTTGTACGCGAGCCAGCAGACAGATAGCATCAACGGTAGGAGGGGATACAGACTACTTCAGGCTAATTGTAGCAAGCCAGTTTTTGCAGGTGTATCACAGATCCGCGTCTGTGTGAGGGACTGGTGCTTTTTGTTAAGCGCATTACTAAGACTTCCGAGTGACAAACTGGGATAATGTTGAAGCAAGTACAATGAGAGCATATTTGTCGCAGACACAAACCTCCTCATATGTCTACGTCGAATTTAAATGTAATGAGCAATTCTGAAGCCTTTTTGGAATCTTAAAAAGTGGATCCCGCACGACTTTACAATCATGCGAAATACTTGGTTGTCTCCCCGGAGTTCGATTTGGGAATACTGGACATCGGTCATTGTATGTCTCTTTTGGATTCAGCACTGTTGTGGGATGCCTCATGTAATTCGGATAGGTAAGTGATATACACATTGGTAGCGAGTAAATTGTAAGTGTGTCATTCTTGAAAGTTGCAATGAGGTATATCTGATCAGTTTGCATTGCTTTTCGGAAGTTTCAACTATAAAGTTTGAGAAATACGCGTTATACAGCAGATGGACAACGTTATAAAGATAGCTGTACATTCGGCCCACTGATTAGGTATACATGCTTACTGGTCGTAAGGCTCAAATGCATATGACTGCTGATTTTCATTACTGATGCTTTTATAAATTAAAATGACATTATATGATATGCCTATGTTTTGGTAAAGTGACCTTTCCTATTTATAACTTAGTTTAAGGATTAGACAAAAACATTTGGCAGACTAAAAAAAGTCAATTTCATAGTCTTTTTAATTATTAAATATTTTGAATCTTTCGCTATTTAATGGGCCTTTTTCTTAAAACAATAAGGACTCCACCTTCGAAATTATGTGGATTTACGATTTTATGGATTAGTGTCTTTTTTCCATTTCCCCTAACCTATTACCTTTTTGTGAAAAGTGAAGTAGCCAAGGCTACACACGTGGTGCTGGCTCTTTGAAGTCACCATAAAAAACAAATGTGAGATTTGCCATTCGCAGACCGGTGATGCGATGAAATATTTTGTGCAGCGAGCAAACAGGAGCAGAATGATGATCAATACGTTTTTGTTTCTAGGCACACTGTTTTTGACAAGCCATCATGCAGGGAACTGCCACTTATCGAAATGGTATCACAGGACATTAGCTTACATTTATTAAATGTCAAAGTTGTGGACATAAGTGACCCTAAAAATATGATGTTTCTTGGAAAACGCAATACCACAAGTTAGTAAAAGTATTATGAATTTAATCTTTCACAAATCAAAAAAGATAATTGAATACCAAATAAATCTGCTAAGGGGGCCTTTATAACTAAAGACACCATTAGGAATCTTATTTAGACCGTTTTTAGAAAGTTTAAAAGCACTATTCACTGAATACTGAATAAAGGCCAGTGTATTGCTGTTTACATTTAAAAAGTAAACTGAATAGATTTCAGTTTAATAAAATTCCTCTTATGCATTTTAATCCTTGATGGAGTACCACACTTCTTTTAAATTATGTAATTTCCCTTTAGAACTGTGATGCTCACACAGAGAGAATTATGTTGGCACCGACTATCATATATGCAGTCCCTCGTAACTTGTGCTGGCCTGGACATTGTCCAATTTACTAGTGAAGAGTTATGTCTTAGGTGACATTGCAGTGTGGATGTGTGGTTTCTTTGAAATGGCACACAGAGGCCTATTCCTCAGACTTTGTTTTTGCCGACGAGAAATATTTAGTCAAAAGGAAATATTTGTCTTGTGACAGGAGCATATTATATTTGAGATCCAAAGAAGACTGTGACAACCTTTTTGTAGGATAAGATAAATAAAGGATTAGATGCATTTACCTTGAAATATTCTGTAGCTCCCATTTATTTCCTTTGTTTTGTCTTTTTTTTCAGTTCAGGGGTTGCTCACACTGTCACATGTTGTTTTGACAAAGGGCAGAAATTGAACAATCTAAGACAGGGTCTCTTGATTTGCATTTCAATTCTGATATCATCCATGTGAGTCTGATGCCTGTGAGAATAAAATGTATTAACTCATTCTAATTTCATAAAAAAAACGACGTATATTATATAAATATTTGTCTTGTAATTTATTATGAATTGTTTGTCCTTGCGTCACAGTTTTTAGGCTACTCTTATTAATGAGTATTCCATGTGTGTGTGTGTATTTTGAATTGATTTTGTTTTTCAACTAGTGTGTGGTTTGCCTGAGTCTTTGTGAGAACAGGGTGGGCGTCTGCATGTGTGTGTGTGTTTGTGCACGCACCATGTCAAAGCTATTTATCCTGACACCACCAGAGGGCTCTCTCCCAGTTCACACAGTACGGCCCGCAGTAGTTTCTCCTCCACAATACAGTGACCTCCGAGTTATTACGCGAGCACACCAGCCACAGTCGCCAGTGACTTAGAGTGCTAACTGCGTCTGTGCAGCGTCTGGTACTCTCCGAGTACACCATCTGTGTAATGGTGGGCATCCAAGGTGGAGTTGTTGCCATTGATTGGAGTGTTTTTACAGTGCACCGCTCCTTACCCAAGCCAGATGGTCGATCAGGCCCATTCTGCAGGCCAGTAAATGGTGGAAAGAAGAAAAGATAGAAGTCCTATCCAGCCTCTCTCCTGCTGTGCTGTGCTGTGCTGTGCTCCTCTCCTCTCCTCTTTTCACCCCCCACCCCTTTTTTCCCTGTGTCATTTTGGCGGCTGTGATTATGTGTAGTCGTTGGTTATTAATGTTAATGGTTATTGTGGTGGGGGAAAGCGTTTGTGGAGCCACTGGTTCACTGCTAAATCAATGCTTGTACCCAATAATACAATTCTCTCTTTCCTACTGCGTATGCAGAAAAGGAGGGATTCCAAACCAAATTCCCCCACAACAATAGCAGTGACTTGAGGTGCCTGGGCACAGGGCTCTCTGTCTGTCACTCTGATGCCTGTGTTGTGTTGTCATGACAAGCCTCAAGGAAATCAACCCAGACCAGCCAATCAGCTTGCCGGGGGCATGCACTGTACGTGTCTGAGGATGACGCACAGTTTTGGCCCTCTTAGTTTGCCGAGCATTTTTAGAGGGAAGGTGTTGAAAGCCACGTAAGCACTCTGACAAACTACAACTGGGGAAAGCGCACCAGAAACCACAATAGAACAGGAAATAATTACTGTATCTGCCTGGCTGCTGAAATGATTGACCAATTATCACAACTCTGCACCAAACGAACGTGAGAGATGGAAAATAAAGTGCATGTTTTGTGTGTGTGTGTGTGTGTGTGTGTGCGCGTGTGCCTTTTTCAAAGCAAAACAGTAGCCAATTAAATATCACAATACATCGTGTGACACAAAAGCCACAGTGCCTCTATCATTGGATGGAATGGGGATTGATGGAGCTAATTTATGGTCTTTTGTCTCTTTTATTTCTGAACGGGGTCATTCAGCGCGAGACAGGATTTTATTGAAAAATCAATTACTTTATCTACCTAATACTTAAAGTACTCCATCATTGCCAGTTAATCAGACCCCCTCATGGTCTCGTTTCCATTGCGCTGCAGTTTTACTCCAGAAACAGCTGCAGCTTTATTTGAGTCGCGCTCAAGAAATGTGTGAATATGATAAACAATCCATAGTCCTGAGTAAAGAGGGCTTCCATTGGAAAAGGCGATGACTATGCTACTGAATGCAACGCAACCACTCCAAAGCCTGGCTTCTGTAAGACAAGTCAAGGCTGCGGTGGCTGTTGCTCTGTGGAAATCTACAAGCGCGGAGCTTCTTCAGAGGCTTGTCTGTATACGTCCACCAGCAGAAGAAAACGCGCTCCTCATGTGATTAGCCCTTGCAAGCAGGCGAGATGGAAAGAGAGACCGTGTTCTCCCTTCACATTCTCCCAGAGATCATTCTCGCCGGAGTTCATACAAACGCTCTCATTCGAAATGACTCGGAAATACTTCAAGAGGCTGCAAAAAGATTCTAACAGTACACGGGAATCTATTTTGAAACGAGTGAAGACCAGTGGGGGGCCCCCCCCCACACGCGAGGAGTCGATCCAGAGGATGTGCGTTACGGAGGCACGTGGACAGACAGAGTGCGTTTGACCACGAACGACAACAGCGGAGAGGTGCAACATCCAAAGCTGCATGGAAAGGCTGAGGAGAGGTGAAATGTGAGAGGATGGAGAGGAGGCTACAGGTGGAGGCCGAGGGCCGCAGAGTTCTCCTGGAGATGAGGGTACACTCAGAGGGTTCATGTAACAATTGGATCCCGCCAGAGGGGTCTTTGATGTGGGAATTCGTCGGTGTGTCTCAGCAACGCGACGGAGACACAGGGAGGGATTGAAGGGACGTAAGACATCCGTTGCTTTCCCATTGCCAGCACACCAACACACAGATGGCGGCAAATTCTGGAGCGTCCCTTCTTTTTATTTCTCTCGAAGCTACCGCTCTCATATCCCTCAACTCTCTATGCATGCACGCACAAAGTCCAATTTACACTTCTTAAGGCACGCGCACACACACACACACCAAACACGACACTAACACATCCACACGCAGAGACCCATCCTCATAACATTCTGGAAAACATATGCCTGGCCTCGCAGGGGCTCTTGTACACAATCCAATCCCATTCTCTCTGTCAGCACACTCGCGGCTTGTCATTAGCTTCAATATCGCTGATGAGCGACGGCAGATGTTCGTTTTGTTTTCGCTCAGGGCCCGTCTCACAATGTGCTGTGGCCTCTTTTCGCCTGTCAGCGGGGTGCTAGCTTTTTCACAAAAAATATTTCATTTCATTCGAACAATAAACGGACCAAGCGCATCAAAATGGACCAGAAGACACACAGTAGTAACAGAAGATTTCATGCTTTATCTCAACTTGTAGACTGGGCCAGATGAGGAGACTCGGTGACAGTACGCTGTGCACTGCACGTTCGAATGTGTAAAATCACATAAGTATGTGCTGCACACCGTCGCAGGCTATATAGAATATTCTTTGGCTGTGCCCTCATAATTACGAGACGACAGTTGTATACGGTTTTGCCTCGCACAGCCATGGCAGTGTTGTAATGCTCCCCACCGGGGACTGGCATAACGTATCCCCCCACCAGTTAGGTCATCCTTTGACACAGCGGGGCCCTCCCTCTACCCCGGATTGCCTAGCACCGCTCCCCACGCCAGATGGTGTTTTCATATCGTACTACAAAGTGTGAGCGCCAACGCTAAAGGTCTGCGGGTAGCATATGCTCCTGTTAGTGATTTCAATAAATATAAAACGAGAGGCAACCTTATGGTAACGCGTTGACCTCCCTAATGAGAGTAGCGAGTAGGCAATGTTTGCCACAGGTCAGTCGGGCCCACTGCCGCAGGGTTTCCAGACTGTTGTGTTTTGTCATTGTTTCGACGCCCGACGCAGGCACTTGCCAATGCGTTCTTGTTGGATTTATCCCCGAAAAGTCCGTCCAGCAGCCGTCCGGTATCGAGTCGACAATCTCTGCCGCTTGCCTCGTAGTCTCCAGGGACTCAATGTCATTACAGCCGGACGGGTGCTTTCCTGGATTTGACAGTGTTCCAAAATTCATGGCTTGTCAACGTTGGGCTTTTTTTTTTTCACCCCGACACCCCCCCCGCCCACCAGACCTCTCCCCGTGAATGTTTCTGTACTGAGGCACTGAATCAAATTTCATGCTCTAGCCATTTGTCTTTATTATGTGCCCTTGTCCTTTCCATTTGACTCGCCCTCTCTGCCTCCGCAGGGTTCTGCCGGAAAAAGTCAAATAACATTAAAACAGTCAGGGTAGAAAACCTTGATGGCAGGCCGCTCTGCTTCCTGGGTCATCCTGCTACATAACGTGGATAATTGGAATGGTCTTGTTGGAGGAAATGTGGCGGTTATTTTTTTCATGTGTCTGCACAGGGAGCAATTCGTCTTCCTATTAGACGTGCACGGGCCGACATTACGCAGACACGTGTGCATGTACAGACACACACACACACACACACACACACACACACACACACACACACAGCCATGCCATTTTGGGGTGTACAGAAACACACTCAGTCACACGCTCACACACACGCCCCCCCCCCCCCCCCCCCCCCCCCCCCCCCCCCCCACACACACACACACACAGTATCCGTCTCCGTCTCCCACAGCGCCCCTACCCACGTGGCAGCCGGAGAGGAGGGAGACTCTTATTTAGTTTGTTAATTAGCTCCAACCTTTTTGATCCCAATTTTAAAACCCGCCACGTTGCTACGCCGCCTTTTCTTTTCTGAGCTGCCCCGAGCCAGATAAAGCAGCGCCTTTATTCCTACGCCTTTCAAGCGGCGTGCCATTCATCAGAGAACCAACCCACCCCCCGAGAACGCGTCCTTATGCCTCCCCAGACACTCTGTGTAAACGGGTGTTACTTCGCAGAGCGACACGCCACGCCGCCATTACAATGGCGAGACCTTTTTCCCTCCCTCTCTCCCTTAAAGTAATCAGGAGTTGACACTCCAGGTATCTGCGGCCCAGCGCTGGCTTAAATCCTATTTAGCCACGGCTTAACACGGTTTACCGGGGGTGCCACCGTCTCAGTCTGGCCCTTTTAATTGCGCCCTCATTGTTATGGGTGCGCCGCAAATGTCAGCCCTGGCGTTGTGTGATCCCTCGCATGTTGAGGGCTGCGACTCGGGTTGTCTGGGCATGGTATTTGTGTGTGCACAGTGAAGCCTTGCTTTCAGATGTTGGGATGTATCATGTATGTGTAAATGTGAGGGTGTCCAATCGTGTTTTATGTTAGTGTGTGTGTGTGTGTGTGTGTGTGTGTGTGTGTGTGTGTGAGTGGGGGGGGTAGAAATTGCGGAAGCGTGATTTGGAACCAATTCCCTATAGCGACCCGGTGGTTGCTAATCAACAGTGAGAAAGTGTGTTGGCATGGGCTCCCTTTCCCTTTCTCCCCCCAGAGAGTGGGAGGCAGTTCTTGTCGAGGAGCAGACAACACAATCCTCTCTGGGGGTCCCGAACCCGCAATCGCTGCTCATATCTCTGGGGGGAAACCGCAAGATCCCCACGGCTGGACTCAGCCAAGGGGCGCGACAGCCACAGATACCTCTCCAGTGCCTCTGTTCATTTCTGCAATGATCGGGCCGCTGGGAGGTTGGAAGCCAGTGTCACTTTGGTGAACGCAAAGGATGCCCAGAGGATGCTCCCCCCCCCTTCTCCGCTTGCGTGTAGGCCCGGCAGTCTGGGCCAGGCCCTACTTCTGCCTGGATGTGTTACCATGTGCGTGTGCCCATCCACCGTCCGTTCCTCCCCCCCTGGGAGCACTGTGGTTAACCACGAGGAGCCAGGGCTGTGAATCACTTCCAGACAGCCTGTCTGCATAGCAGCGGGCAAAGATATATGGGCCGCGAGATGGAGATTACCTTTGACGCGGAGGGGAACAGGGAGAAAGGAGAGAGGGATAGCAGGCGGCCAGGGACCAGAGCAACCTTTTACCAGAGAGATTAGGAATGCACAGATGAATTAATCATTTAGGATACTGGGGAGTATAGGTTTTGTGGTAGGCATTCCTCAAGTCTCCACTTCTCGAAAAATAAATCACAACGGAACCTTCCAAATCTGGCCTGCTGTCGTAGTAACATAATCTGTATACACTCCTTTAGATTGTGATTGGTCGGAAGAATGTCTGTGGCGTTGGATTGGTCTCTCCCCTCCCCAGAGGGTTTATTCTCCCAATCAGTCCTCTGTCAGAATGTCTGAATGAGGAAAATTGAGTCCCATCGGGTTCGCGCTTAAACATGTTTCCTCCGGCAGGTGTTCCTTGATGGACTTGACTAATTCATCAACGTTTCGATGTTTTGTTCTTGTGTTTTATCAGTCTGGTTTCATTTCAGTAATAAGCCGTGGACCATGTCCAAGTGACAATGTCCATTCCTGGGTTGGCGTGAGGCGTGTGTCAGTTGAGTGTGCAGCCCTCTTTGGCTTAGCTGTCGCAGCTCCAGTCATAAGCATGTTGTAAGAACTTGTGATTGCACTGGACTCGAAAAATACGTTAGGGGCCCTGGTGGTAAGCGTATTCATAATGCATGATATACAGGTGGATCATGGGTAGCGGTACCAGATCCTGTCCTGTGGTCTTTCGTGGTTTGCATATGGCTTCATGGGAGCTGAATGTGAAGCAAATGAATAATAAATCACTTGATACAAGTTTGGCAGCAATGGGCTCAGCCAAGCAGAGTTAATTCAATCTCATATACACAGAAAAAGCCCCCCCTTCAGCCCTTCAAGACTGGCGTCGACATGATTTTTCTTACCCTCGGAAGGGACCGGGGCTACGGCTGCTTCGGCAGAATCATAATTTTGAGAGTGGTTTCAAAGGAAATTAGGTAAACTAAGAGCTATGGCAGCTAATTGCCCATGGGTGAGGTTGAACTTGAGATCATCGCATTTGCATGTGCCACAATAGTCCGCAATCAGCCAGCATTATTTGGATAGATGAAAAGAATCAATTGAAGAGATTTCACAACAATCAAATGTAAATTTAAGGAGACATCTGCCGCATATTAGGTTGATTATTTCCATTTCCAAAATAAACAATGCCGTCCTATTCGCTGTGATTTATGCTAATCATTTACCAGTTCAAATGTAGTGGCGTACTTATTTTAGCTGTTAGGATGCCCTGATGGTTTGATTAGAGATACAGAACATGGTATGTACCACCGAAGGGATCAAATATGTTTTTCTACGGTCTGTCTATTACGGATCTGGAGGTTGTCGGGAGTTCAAACCCAGCAATATTCGGACTGTCTGTGTTGATCTGGTGGAAATGTCACAGGCGGTAGGCTGAAGGGGAAGCAAGGGGGGAGAGGAGAACAGCGACCTTGCTTTTCCGTTACATCTTCCCGGTCATTAAGAGCTAAACACGTCCTTACCGCTGCAGTGATTCGGTTAAAACATTACACCCATTAGCTTCGGGTGGCCATTTTCTTCCGACATTTTGAGAAGCGTCCCGCTTGAAACGAGCTGCCCGGCCAGGCCTTCTTCCTCCCACAGAGCGGGTGCCGAGGGAGCACCGCACGCGCTACCGATGACGGACAGCCCGTCGACGTCTCAGGATTAATGCTGGCTTAATGTCCTGCTCAGCCTTCCCCCTGTAACGTCCATGTATGGATCGCCTGTCTCTCCAACGCGGGGGCAATTAGTTCCAGTGTTCCCCTTCCAATGGAGGGCGTAGCGGGCAGCCTATTGTACGGCGAAGAAACGGCAATCTGCTGATGACGGCACTCGCGAACGTGCCCCGACCTGCCGGCGCTGGACATAAAAGGAGTAAGTGCCAGACCGAAAGTCTCCGAAAGGGCAAAAAGCATGAATTGGACGTTAAGGAGGATTCTAAGATTTGACCATTGTTAGCCTTGAATAAGTCTGGCCCCGGCTGGCCAGAGAGATCCTAGATTGAACCCCATGAGATTGCTGGGATGGTTGAGAAATGAAAGGAGGCCGTTGTGGGTCGCCCCGTTGGGAGTCCAGGGGACAATCAGCAGGGTTTTGTGAGCAGTATTTCCAGCCCCTAATGATGGCTGGCACGGGCTGCACTGGGAGATCAGAGCACACGCGTTCCCTGTCAATATTCAACTCAAGCTGTGGCGGCTGCCACGCTACAGAGATGATAAGGGCAGCCGTGTGTGTGTATGTGCTCGTGTGACAGAGAGAGTGTGTGTGACTGTGTATGTGCGTGTGTGACTATCTGCGTGTGTGTGTGTGTGACTATATCTGCGTGAGTGAGCGTGTGTGTGTGTGACAGAGAGTTTATCTGAACGTGTGTGTGTGCTCTCAGGATGGAGCCTATTAAAGCACAGAGTTTCTGTAGCCACTGTCAAACTTTAAATAGGGACAGGAGAAGATATTACCTCCAATTATGAGCTTTGGCGTAGCCGCCACGGCTGAGCTCCATCAAGCTATCACGGTGTCAGACTTTTACTCATTCATTTATCCGTCCTTTAACATTAGACACGAGCGTGATAGGACGAGCCACCCCCTTTCCCTCCCCCCTTTCCTCCTCCTCTCCCACGACAGCTCATTTTGAAACTCCTTGTTCCTTTTCAGAGGGGAGCGATAAGCTTTTGTTTGGGCTTTCATTCGCTCTCTGTTTTCTCGTGTCCCTGTCAGATGAGGTGCGGGGCCGCTTCAGAACATGCTCATAGAGTACTCACGCT
The DNA here is from genome assembly GCA_017639675.1 of Aplochiton taeniatus. Taxonomy (NCBI): domain Eukaryota; kingdom Metazoa; phylum Chordata; class Actinopteri; order Galaxiiformes; family Galaxiidae; genus Aplochiton; species Aplochiton taeniatus. Next base: position 15,484,522 of record CM030178.1, on the reverse strand, counting down.
AACTCCTTTGCCAAGGTTCAGTGCTCAATCCTGCCTCGCGGTTGACCTCCGACCCAGTACCCTGTATCCGTCCCACACCTTCACCGTAGGCAACACATTTTCTCTCACCAGTCCAATTAATGTGTGGTTGTAAGGCAACCGGTAACCATCACATTCCACCCCACAGTTTTCAAAGATAACCCCCCTCCCCACCCCCACCCCAGGCAAATTTGTTTTCACGTTGCACCCCAGCTATTTCTGAAGGCACTGCAGCCTTGCCTAAGCTTGGACGCTCGTTCACGTCTCTTCAGATTGCATCATCCCCTTCGCAGCGTTCAGCCTTTCACCCTAAGCCTTCTCACTGATCTGCACACCTTGAGTTGATGGGGAAACCCGAGGAAAAAAGGAAAATCACATGGAAATAGGCCGTTGATTGCCTCGTCCGTGCCATGATAGAGGGTTTGAGTGATCGCCCCCCCCCCCCCCCCCCCCCCCCCTGCCCCGCCTGCTGATGGATCCCTTCCTTGGGGGTTGATTAGCCACGAAGCCCTGGGGCTCCACACTGACGTGTCGGTTGAGCAGGCCCCGCCTAGCCTGTCAGGGAGCCATTGATTGCAGGGTGCTTCAGAAATCAGGCCCGGTTCAGCCTCGGCGTCCGGGGCCCTCTGTCGACACCCGCAGGTGAGGGACGGAACACGCCGGCACGTGACCCTCCCTTGTCCCCGGTGCACGTGCGCAAGATTAAAGGGACAGTTCGGCTGTCGAAAGGGTTGACCGCTTGGTGCGACAAGCTTTTCAGCCAGCCATGTGACAGAACATGGCCATGTTGCCCATGGCGGGGCATTCATCATGCGGCTCCGTAAATGTCAGAACACATCCCCAGTAGGAATACACTAGTCCTCTCTTTGCAGCCCATGATATATCATTAAGTCCCTGTTGTTTATAGAGGCATAGCGACGGCCCGCTGATTAAATCTCTCTTGATGACATTATGCCGTAATGTGATATTGTACTGTGGGAAACGGGAGAGCGGGAATAAATGAGTTCCTTCCAGGCGGGTGTCTAATGTTGAGCAATGGATGTCAAAGAGGGGCGCCTTGCTCTCTCTCCCCGCGCCGCGGCAGCGTCTGGTGAAAATGGGGCCGCCGTAATGACTCCTTAGACGGGCAGTTGGGAGGGAACATCCATAATGGCATTTACCGTCATTTGATCAGGGGACGTGATTGAAAGCGGCGTGGCACCGCACGGAGAGTTCTGGCACTGGTTATTGGTTCGTGTTGCTCCTCCAGGGAAGCCACTAGAGAACGACATTTCATCTTATCACAGACGCCATTCGCCATTCATTTCTCGGGGGCGGGGGACTCGCTGCTTCCGAGGCACTTATTACTCTTAGGTTTGTAAATCGGGAACATGTTTCCTTAAGCCTCTTTTCGGAGCGGGGCTCAAGGAACACGCTAGATTTGAATGTGGGTCTTTAGGCCTTCTAGCTCCATCCAGTGCCCCCCACCCCCCCACCCCCACCTAGACCAGGTTGTGGAACTCCTGTGGAACCGTCCTCTCTGCTCCCCCGCCGTCCATCCTTCTGCCTTCAGTCAGGGGTCCAGCCGTCTGCCTTGGCCACCCGCAAGCGTCAGGCTTGACAGACACCTGGGCTGACCTCCAGTCCAGCAGCTGCCCTCACTCTGCTGAGACAGGACACACAAGATGACACCATCCTGCTGTGAGCGCTCTCACGAGCCTCTCAGTGCCCGCAACTAGTAATGACACCTCGAAGCACAAAGGACGACCTTGATTCCGTCCAAAACGACTTTGCCGCCTTCTCTTAGTGTGTGCAATCTCTTTTAGGGAGGCCACTTGCTTCTGTCTTCATTTTTCATAAAGGGGTGTTCACTCTGTGGGGCTTATTTACGCCTCTGCCTCTTGTCATGCTGGGGAGAAAATCACTCGCATCAGGAAACCTTACATTTTGCCTTAAAACGTTCAAATAGGTATGCACGGTGTTTTGGGTGCTTTTGGTTGAAATTCAATCGTAACATCCTGGGGCTGTGTTATTTTGTGCACCCATTACCACGTCAGTCATTTTACCCTTTCCCTCAACACAGAGGTGCTCCTCCCCAGTCACGCTGTTAAAATTCATGCTCCATCCCGGCTCTTTGCTGCTCGGATAAAGATGATAGTGTCATGGCACCGGTGATTAAAAACAGTGTACGCCGCCTCATTGGTCTAGACCCAGGCCAGAGGACGACGGCAGGTGTCCTTCTTTTCGACAGCCACACCGACATTTAATTAATTTATTCGTTTTATTTATGTAGCGCTTTTCGAAGACCCGAAGACGCTTTACAGAAAAAGAATAAGCCAATAATGCTCAGACGGAGAGCAACACACTAGAGTACAACAGTTAAGACAGAGATGGACCGAAAGGCAAACAATAAGGCAAGGACAACTACAAATAGACCAAACAATGAGTCGACAAAGACATAAGTAAAAGGATAACTGTGAATTTGCATGAGAAGGGCCGTCGCAGATGATTGGCTTGTTGCAACGTGGCACCGTTGTTCGGCAGAGGAGTGATGAAGGTTGTGCCTAGTCTGACAGTCTGTGGATCGAGGGCCTGTGGGGAAACGGTATGATTCGTCAAGGGCCTGGTAAGAGTGTGGTGATCAGTGGAGAAATACCACGTCGCTTCATCTCATTACTGGGTTTCTGCGAGAGCATGCCGGGCCTAGCTATTTACTGGGGCTCGCTCTACCGGGTCAGAGTACCAACCGCAGGTCTGGCTGTGGCACCCACGTTGATTAGCTTCTGTCTCGCACTGAGTGGTATCTGGGTTGCGGTGGTCTCTATCCTTTTCTCCCTCTCTCTCTCTCTCTCTCTCCGCAAATTGAGCTATGAAAGTGATATTTTTTCACACTGTGAACCTATGATATGATAAGTTGACGTTTCACTACACCCTCCGTACTGTATTTGTAGTTGCAAAGTTGCTGACCCATCAAATAGAATAGATAAACAATTCTGAACAAGTTTGCTGCTACTGTACCCACCATAACTTGCAATTTAGCCCGTCATAATTTATCACGCCGAAGGTTAAAGGAGCAGTGACCACGAAGTCATAACACATCACCGAAGGTCATTCTGCAGCACCCACTCACTGACCGCAGAACCTGTAACATAGTTACACATACCATAAATAAATAAAAAAAGGACATAAATAAATAAACATGTATTTTCCGCAGCCAAACATAAACGTCTTAGGCACAGTGCATGCTACCAACATATAAGCAAGTATAATTCAGAAGACCTGGTTACAAGGCATGATAACAAAATAAAGCAATGCACGTTTTATACTTACACATAGAATACAGTCTGTTTTAGTAGATTTACGAGTGACCCCGGGGGGCAACTGCATTAGCACGCTCTTTCGCTATGGCTTGGATAACAGGCGGGAGTTGCAAAGCTACACATGTTTGTGTGCATGCCTCCCTGTAGGAGATGGATACACTGTCTGCCTGAGAGAATGTGTGTGCCTGTTCCCTATTTTATCCATTCTTAGTTCTAAGTAGTTTGATTGGGCAAACACTCGGAACAGCTTAGAAATTAGCAGAAGTGGCTGTCGGTACATTGCAATTAGCATGTGCCAGAGCTTAATGAACGGACATCAATTATGTTCCAGGTTGTTTTAATGTGAAGGAGAATCAGAGATTTATAAGAGCCAATGGGTTTTTTCTTCTGAATCAAGGCTACGGGCAAGGATCCCATGCTATGGATACCGGATAATGACTAATACGTGCAATTAATGCATCTCAAGTGATCAAAAATCTATTATGTTACATTGTACATATTCAACAATTTATGATTTCTTGTGGTTCAAGCGATTCACAGGAATTACTGCCAATGGAACACTGTTCCATCCTCTAAATGTAGTCCCTCAAACAGTGCACTACAAGTGATACTAATAAAAAAACACACATACAATGTGTCACATTGAGGAGGTCTGTGTATTGCTTCTTTTACCTAGCGTTTGTGGTAAACAGTATGACAGAGAATGCTCTTTATTTACCGAAACTTCCCCACCACCTTTTCGGATCTTTTACACAAACGCACACACACATATGCACTTTTTGACAGGGTGTTATGCAGATAATTAGGTGCAACAATGAAACACATTTTCCTCTTTTCATTTTGATTGAACAGTATTTTATATATTTATTCATGCTGGGCCGACTGAGGTTGCGTCTCTTTTTAAGCATTGCCCTGTTTATAAAGCACCTAATGAAAAATTAAATAAAACAACCAAACAAAATAAAGAAGATAAAATATTTACTATACTACATGTGTTGTGATCCAACGCACGTTTACAGTCCGTCCCAACAAAACCCCACGGTCGGTCCTCCACACAGGGGGTCAGCACACAATGCCTCTGCTTTGAGCTGCTCCAGAGTAGTGGCGCTTGGCGATGACCGCGAAAAAGCAGCTGAAAAAGGGCGTAGTTTCGGCCCACTTAGCCCAGCTTCGGTGGAGATCATGTCGACAGTTTGGCAGCAAGACTTTGGGCAGGTGCCAGTCCTTTCTCGGGCAACTGCCCCTCACCTGCAGCGCATCAACAACGTACAGTGCATCTAACAAGGTCATGCCAGAGAGACAAGTAGAAGAGAATGACTTCAGCTAGCTAGCTAGCTGGCTAACTTTATTTCGAACCAAAACAGCTGCACTGTGTCATCGTGATCGGAGACAGATTCAAAATAATTTGTCAAAATGTGAAGTTATAAAGTTGTTTTAGCAAATATATGACTTGATGAATAAAACATTAGTTACCTATCCCGATTGAAATATGGAAAATAATGTCCTTAAAGACATTAAAAATAAGAAAAACTAAATTCTATGAGCTCCACTCGGCATAATCTGCCTGTAAGAGCGCCATAGCAACCATGGAACAGATTCATAATTTTCTTGTCAAGCATAGCAGACAGCTTAATATGAGAGGGCAAGTAGAGTGTAAACAGTGGGCACATTTCAGTTGTATCCCTGTAATGGAGTAATTACCCATCAGTGGGGAACTGTACCAAGCTTCTGCCCAACAGCTAGCGAGAAGGGTCAAACTCTCTGAAGATGAGAGAATCCCCGTACCCTCTGTTTTTTTGTTAAGGTTATTGGATCTGGGGTAAAGACTTTGGCTGTGTATATTGCTCCTACCGGGAGCTAGAAGCTTGGGATTGGCCTGAAATAGCTAGACCGCTCACAGTTGCAGGCCACCGCTGTATTGAAAACAAATTATTAGATTTAATGGTATGTTGTGGAGTGAAAAGCAATGAATAAATAACAGGTTATACAGTGGTGGAATATAAATTAGCCGTGGATTCAATTTGTCCACAGAATGGTAATAGTGAGGCAAAAGAGAGGCGGCAGGGAGCAGTGTGTGATTCTCGCTATCCGCCAGCAGCACACCGTGCTAATTCACGTTTCATGCCCTCCAAATACAGGCCACTACGCCATTTTCCTCCCTCCACCCTTGCCTACCATTACAGTTCCCATTCCCACCTTCATTTTTATTTCAAAGGGATTTTTCAGAGTTCTCACTCTTTAAAAGCACTAACCGGTCATTTTACGAGGCATACGTAGTTAAACGTCGAGAGCTCAATAGAGCAGATATTGGACAGAAGTGTGCCGAGGCGATTTTTCTTGGCTCTCTCTCTCGAGTCTTCTCGCTGCTCACTTCAAAAGCACTTCCGAGCCAATGTGCGCCGGAAAAAAAAAGTGTGTGACTAAGAAAGACGCTGCACAAATGGCCCCCCTAATGACTCTCAGCAGGACAACCCTGTATCATTTATGAAGCAGGCAAAAAAGGCGGGCATCATTATACCCAGCTGAAATCTTTCACAGACTGATGCTCAACAAAGGAAATCCCCTCCTGGCGAATCGTGCATAATGGGCCACATTAAGGTATCGTTAGCCTGGAGGTCAGACACTGGCTGCCATGTTTCGACTGGCAATGCCAGGGGAGCCTGGTAATCCATTCCTGAACAGAGTCTTGTATGTGTCTAGCTGACAATGGCTTTGTTCATGGCTCAATCCTTTATATCTACGTTGTATGCACACAGACACTTCTGTCACGCAACTTATGACACTATATGAAAATCCATTAACTTGACCATCTTTGTCCAACACAGACATTTATTTATCAAATGTAAACCAGGTAGTGATTCAAGGTAGACAACTTCCATAGTTGAATTCCAGTATAGGTCAAACTACCATGTGTTTCACAAATCTGCCAGATCCTTTCATGGCAATGGTATGTATTTGTAGTGCAATAAATAGAAGGTACATTCTCCAACCTAACACACCCCACATAAGTAAGCGAAATGACAATGAACCTAATATTATTTCTATTCTCACCTGTCAACCGCGGCTGGGGAATTATAGGTTTGTGTGCGTGAAAAGCTCTCAATTGGTAAGGCTATTCAGGCAACATCCACAGGTCTTTGGCTGCCATTATGTTAGACCTTGCATGAATCTGGTCTGAATGTAGACCTTTTATATGGTACATTTCAGAGAGGCTGTGTCCATTGTTAGTCCTCTCATCATTCCTCATATGTCCCCTTAAACCATGAAAAAACGGAGCTGCAGCAAACACTGGCACCCAAAATGTTTGCCATTGAGGCTGTAAGATATTTTCAGTCTCCCAAGGCCAATAAACTAGCGGCTGCACTTGAGTTTTTTTGAATTGTCTATTGTGACTAAATTAAACCACGTAAGCGAACAAAGCAGGCACTGATCGACTGTCCGATAACGTACAGTGCATTTTTGTTCTCTGTAATCCTTACCGCTACCTGAATCATAGCGAAAAAGATTTTAATGGGACATAACATCATAACGGCGCTGTAACATTTCATGGCGCATACAGCGCTATTATCAAGGCAGGCACGAGCAACATAGCTGGAAGAACGGGTAGACCGAGGGAGAGATGGATTGACATGAAGATGGATTGCTACAGGAGTGGAGAGAGAGAGACAGGTGGACAAAGTGAGAGATAGATGGACGGCGCTAGGGGAGGTGGGGGCCAGCTCGGCCGCAAATACCAATAGCTCCACCTGTCATTCATTTTGCGATTCGTTCAAGATGAGGTCACCTGCTCAAAATATCGGGCGCATATGATTTAATGTGCCTCTGAATTGACGCGAGGAAGGAGAGGCATGACAAAGAAACGTTATGGTGAAATGATTTCATATAAGCAAAATCTGATCGCCTGCTTGGCTCCAGAAACTTCATTTTCAACCAGACGCCGTCTATTGCTAGGTACCGATAAGTGCAGCTTCAACGATTGGCTGTGTAAAAGAAGGGGTTGGAACTAAGTTTCTGTTGAAGTTGTAGGGAATGGTGCAGGGTAAGTTGTGGATACTGTGAAAGTAACCTGTTAGAGATGACTATCAATAAAGGTACTTATAGTAATATTCAACGCAGGCCCATTGTGTGGGGGTGCAGTACCCGGGTGGGGCCTCACACTTCAGACATTTACCGTATACTGTGGTAATGAACTTATCTACCGCCAATAAGTTTCAAGGTTGAACAAAGTGCTTTGTGATTTCAATTTTAGTTTTTCGTTTTTTTGTAGTATGAGAAATGTATTGGGGTTGGTTTGCCGTAGTAGGTGTTTTATCAGCTTGAAGCTGTGAATTAGCATTGGCTTGACATTAGTAAATATAATATGTCACATAAAGAAAATATTGTTTCACTAATCCCTCTTTGTTTTGAAGACCAAAATTTACCTGCATGCTCCAATTGGAAGTTTTGTATTGTTTTGTTGATTGGGCTTTTTACTTGAAGTGACCTAATGTAAAACAAAACCAGTTATTAATGTGCCCAATTAGTACATATTCAAAAATCTCGTCATTAAAATAAATTATATGTATTGTAGATTTTCGTCAATGGACAAAATGTTAAAAATCAAATAAATAAGGTTCTCCTTCAATTGTGCAACAAGCCCTTCTGGTTGTACAATTTTATGTAACAGTCATTTCTTAGCTGGATAAAACATGAAACCACTGACACTCCACCTATTATTATCACCGTTGGGTTATTTAATTATCTCCTGAGCAACCTGGTCAGAGCTGACCTCCATTATCCATCTGGGGCACAGGTTAGCCCCGCGTTGCGTCAAATAAGATGTACTTCCTGTCAGTCTCACACGCCAGGCCAAAGGACACACACGGAGGGGCGGAAAGAGGCCCCTTCAGATTTAACAAAGGGAAGCCTCCACACCAACCACTTCGACCTGCTCCATTCACAGACACTACCATGTATTTCCCCCTCAGATGTGTTTGCTCATGCTTGCAACAGATTTTTGAAACACATTATTTATTGCCTCTGCGGGGCATCAGGAGCCTTTGACCTCTTGAAATGCAAATGCAATTTCCCCGCCACCAAATTCCATTCCCGACTTAACTATGGCTGATGCTGTTCCATTCAGTCACAGCGCATCACTAAATTCTCTAATTAGAGGGTCCAGCAGCAGAACAATGAGCCAGAAGTTACAGCAACTTTTCATCCAAGGCTGTGAAATTAGAATTTCAATGTTCAAGGCCAAGGGTGTTGCACAATAAATCATGTTTTTGTCATGTAAAGGCATCTATAAAGAAGTGAAGAAAAAAAAAAACAGCCTGTCCGGGATGCATTACTCAGGACTAATTACAAGGCTGTATTACCATACGGTCAACACTGATTTACTGAGACAACACTTTCGGTTCTCTATCAATTCCTGTTTCGGCAATAAAAAAGGTGTCGTTTTTCCGTGGCAAAATTGAGTCGTTTAATGGTCTGTTTGAAGCTTAGCACAAGGTGACTCAATATAGTCTAGTTATGTTGTCACACAGAAATGTACCTGCGTATAAATCATTTTATTTAGCGTTTAAAATAACCACATCTCTCTCCCTTCCTTTTCTATCCTTATCACCATGCTCACAACCTCCCTTCCTTCATAGACCTAAGGCGGTCTATTGCTGTGTAACATTGGGGGTCACACGGTGTGGGCCACGGTGTAATATGTAGGGTCCAACATGGTGACTTGTTGAGTTGTTTCAGGACGGACCTCTGACAGTGGGGTTGGTGCTCAGAGGTTAGCCATGCGTACGTGGGAAAAGGCCCTCTTCCATTACTTTCTTATTGGATTTCGCTCCATGTGACAGTCGACAGCAATGGCACACCGGTAGAGCTCCTAGAGGGAGCCGAGGGCTGTCGGCTGAAAGACAGCTCTTGCAGTGTGTTGAACGGAACAGTAAAGATTTATCTGAAGACTTGTAAAATCCATTTCAGACCTGACATCAGAATTGTAGGTAAATGCTTGCGACATTAAGGCCAAGGCTCTCCCTGCGCTGCGACCAAAACTCAGTACAGAGCACACTGGTTTGGTGCACACTGATCTTTTGCGAAGACACATGCTCTAACCATTGCAGAAGGAACGTCTGCTTAAATGTGCCTTTTAATCGTCTTTGCCGAAAGAAATGTCCACTATTATGTGCTTGTGTTTACCATGAGCACAGCAAGCCTGGAAGTGAAGGTGTAAAACAGCTGCTAGTCTGTACACATGAATTCAGTATTGTTACATTTTGGCAATGCTTTATAAAAATTGAGCTATGCTTACAGTGCATTCACGAAGTATTCAGACCCCTTCACGATTTCCACATTTTGTTACATTAGTTCCTCATTCTAAAATGGATTACATTTCTTTTTCTTCTGACCAATCTTCACACAATACTCCATAACGATAAAGTAAAATCAGGTTTAAACTGAAATATCACATTTACATTGATTATCCTTGAGATGTTTCTGCACCTGTCTATATAGCTACAATCACACTGCAGTCAAAAGTGTACCCAAATCCAATTTATTTGCTCATGTGAATTATTTCATAAGTGAAAAGCACATCATATGGATACTGTTGGATTTTCATATGTAGTCCTAAATACAGATACAGGTCTGATTTCTTGCAATGCAACCTCAGTCTGAACAGTCGTATCAGAATTCATGCAACTTATACTTAATTGAAACTGTAAATACTGACTTCAGTTGCCTCCGCATGGCAGCGTGCTGCGTGTGACGTGTTTGTTGTTGTTCAAGGTCGTTGCAGGTCAGTGACCAGTTCACACTGGAATTGAATATTGGTCACATTTAAAAATTTACTCGAACAGCCAAACAAAAACAAAACTGATCCGAGCAATAAATCCTAATTGAGCACTAAGGCTTGCAGTGTGACCGTCGCCAAAAAGGTCACACAGTTGGCAATGCATGTCAGAGCAAAAACGAATCCATGAAGTCGAAGGAATTGTCTGTAGACCTCCGGCAAAGGTTCACCTTCCAACAGGACAATGATCCTAAACACATAGTCAAGGTAACACAATAGTGATTTTGGGACAAGTCTGTGCATGTCCTTGAGTGGCCCAGCCAGAGCCCGGACTTGAACCCAAACTCGAACATCTCTTTAGATAGCTGAAAATACCTTCCCATCCAACCTGACAGAGCCTGAGACAATCTGTAGAAACAAATGGGAGAAATTGCCGATCTTATAGCGTATAAAAAGAACACTTGAGGCTGTAATCTCTACAACAGCTGCCTCAACAAAGTCCCGAGTAAAGGGTCTGACTACTTATGCAAATGTGATTTTTGAGTTTTATAATTTTCATAAATTTGCACAGATCTTCTACGAACCTGTTTTTACTTTGTCATTATGGGGTATTCGTGTGTAGATTGATGAGGAGAACACATTTCATCCATTTTAGAAAAAGGCTGTAATGTAACAAAATATGGAAAAAAGTAAAGGGGTCTGAATACTTTCTGAATGCACTGTATACTCGATGTAGCCTACAGTAGCAATGGAGAAATTGCATTTACATTGTCATCTGAGCCAGGGCAAGTAAAGAAACGGATTACCCCTGCTTTCCTTACTTGGCTTGATAAAGCAGAGACGTGGAACAAAAAACACTCTTCTGAATGCATTCAATATTTTAAAACTTGAATATTAATATTAAACTTTTCCTGGTTTTATTTGCACCAAGAAAATGTCTACTTGGGCTCTGCCTTTTAATAGATATAATGTAAATAATATTAATAAATAAATAAATATTGCTTTTGTGGTGGAATACTAGTTCGCACTCTAACAATGTTATGGTAAACTGTAGTAATCAATAAATTACTGTTTATGGATCATTTAGGTATTGTAGTAAGGCTGAGTACTATTTAAACACATAGTCTATGATGCCCACATACTCACACCTACGAGTCCACCCCCATGTACACAATACCGTATACAAATCTTGATTAGCACCTACACACACTTACTCCCAAAATATTTGGCCTTTCAACTACATTCCATTGCCCATGTGGACAGGTTCCAGGTTCCTCCTTTCCTTTCTTATTACTTATGCGCATAGTAATATGCACATCCTCCCTACCAGATTTATTTTTTAAAGTAGCTATTATCTGATCTTTAACAATTTAACAATGGCTCTAGGCCACACTGTTACCATATTGTTAAGGGGGTTACAGAGTCTGATTTTGCTGTTAATATTAGCTTGCAGATGATCTGGTTGATAACTGTATACTCATTAAAGAATCCCCCCAAAACAGATCATGCATTACAAGGATGATCTCATTTTACCCTGCGGAGATTCCTTCAAATATGGCCGTACCAAACACTGCTCTATAAATGAACATAATTATCACTTCATGTTATATCCATTTATCATACAACATCCTTCAACAAAAAACAAATTGCGTGTGTATTTTAATTGAGCCTTTTCAATAACCACTATAACTGCACATGGAGTCTTAGTGTCCCCAGCAGAGCTCATTTGGCACCAGGGTCCCCTGCATGCTGAACCCTGGCCCTGGCCCTCACACCAGGCTCTAGAGAGGCAGCCCCGGGCACCTCCCACACCTGGTCTACCGGACTGCGCGTGGCTGCTGCTCCTCTTCCTCCTCCCACTGGTGGCAGGGCGGGCGGTAATTCATTTCCACATTTAACTGGGAGGCGAAATGCTAGCGTCCTGGGACACGAGCGCGTGCGCCACCAGCCTGCATCCTGGATTCCAGGGATTAAGATAATTAGTCCCCGGAAGACGGTGCCGACAGATGGAGGGAGGAGATGGGAGCACGTTGTGGCCGTGCGGGCGCATCCCTCGTCTCACCCCCTTTAGGTTATTGTGAGGAGAGGACGCTGTAAACAATGGCTTCACACCCAAGAGAAGGAGAGAACAATTCTAAGGCTTAGGATAATTGTGCACCTTGTTATTCAAAAAAAAAAAAACATTTCAGTTAATTTCCTGTTTCTAGTGTTTTGGCTACGCGAACACCTACTTAGTCTGTGCTGACTTGTTGCAAACATGCTAAGGTACGTGGATCTGTCAGTGCACCATGTGTGTCTACCTAGTGTGGGCTGTGGTGGTTTACCACATGTCCTTATATGAGACTCCGTTGGGCAAGAGTGGACTTGTTGCAAGGCACCAATGCAGAAAACAGATTAGCTCAACTCAGCGCACCAGCCAGCACCAGGCATCACCTGGGGCGTTGGGCATAAGGGGAGAGAGGGAGAGCGAGAGGAGGATGGAGGGAAAACAAGGGGCCGTTAGGTTGAGTCTGTGCGTGTGTAGATATTCTGGCCCTTTGGGCCCACTTCTTCAGCCCTTAACCCTCCCCAAGCTTACACCCCCACTTTTAGACATTAATGCTACAAGCTCCCAAACATGTGTAAGTCTTAACAATTTCTCGCGCTGGCAGAAAGCGGCGGTCGCCTCTTTTCGTCATTTTTCCACTCTCTTTTTTTTCTTCTCTCCTTCTCATGAAAAGTACCAGAGGAAAGAAAAAGTGACAGCTAGCTCCAGAGACTCCAGCGCAGTGGTGCGCTATGTCTGAGGCTGGCATCTGACAAAGCACAATAGGGGGCCTGCGATTGTGAATCAGCTTGACTGGGGAGGGAGGAGGGTGGGACAGAAGGGGGAGAGAGGGGTGCTGGTGGAGTACAGAGAGGAGCCTTTTGACAGGTAGACAGCATGTGTGAGTTAAAAAAGGGCCTCTGTTGCCGCACAAAGTGGTTGGTGTGTTGGCTGGCTGTTAACCAAGCACACTACTGTCTCAACATTTCATAACATAATACCCACCCCTCCATACAGCGAGTGTGGGACTCCATTGCTGTTTGGGGTTTTAAAGGACCGCAGGACCCTGCCATGTGCAACACATCAGCTGTGGGCCTATTAGAACCACTGCTCACGTCCAGTCTGCGTCCCGCTTGGTGAACCCGCTCGTCAGTTGTTGTAGTCCCCCCTCCTCTGCATGTGCAGACTACCGAGGGACCCATGCTTTCTTTGGTGCACTCCAAAATGACATGTGGTTACAAGCTAGGGAGGCCTTCCTAAAGAACCTATCGTTCCAATCTTCTCATTGATATGATTGTTTTTTGTCTCAGAGCAAGTTGGCCTTGAACCTGTAACCAACGTCTGGCTTAGGTACTACAGCTCATTATACTGAGGTTGCTTTTCGATTAAGCTCTAACAAGGAAATGTTTTTTCCCAATTTAGCGGGGCTTAGTTCACTTTCTGTGAGGCCACGCTAATGAATAAAAACCTTTTTCTTTGCGCGCTCATTATCATGAGTTTAATAGCGAGTCAAACAAATATAGTTCAAAAAGTGCGGTCAAAGTAGATATGGACTAAAAGGACTTTCTGGTCTTTATTTGTTCTGCAAGTGCAAGCAAAAAGAATTCAACAAAAGTGTTTTTCTGTGCCTTATTGTACAGTTTAGGTTCATGCAGGTGTTCTGTGCTAAATGTGGGTTACTGTAAGGTAGAACGCAGTCTTACTGAGCAAGCTCAACCGGGAATAGTCCTTTCAAAGAGCAGCTCTGTGGGCTTAAAGTGCAGCGGGCCAAAACTGAAAAAAGCGAAACTATTCTTTCCAAATTACCTGGCGAGAAACGTCTCAATTCTCCCTGTCACTCTGAATAACGATGAATTCACATTGAAATATTACCAGATAAATAATTTAGCCACTTACTTCTCATGGCAAATTAGTTATGAGGATGAATAGCGTGTTCTTAAGAACAGAATATGTTTTCCCCCTCCACGCTCACACAAGCGAAACCACACAACAGGGATGACTTGATCTCCGCTGCTGGTCCCCTGTTGAATCGAGGTTACATAGACAAATAAGAGATGTCACCTCCTCAATGGAGCGAGTTATGATTGCGTAGTCATTCAGCCTCTTAATTAAGTGTTAACGGACTATGACAGTGTCGGAAGCCTACCACGTCACATCTAATGAGTCATAAGCTGTTCCCACGGATTCCTCTCGGCAGGGAAACATGATTTAGTGAGCCGGCCTTCGTCCCCATCACCAAACTGTAAAGGTGATGAAGAGATTGGACGATGGTACACATGGCGGACTGTGCCAAGGCCTGTGGTCACCGCGGCAAGTCCTTCACGCTGTGGCCTTTTCGATGGCTCGCTGATATCTTTGCTCTTGCAGTCTCAAGGACTGCCATTGGAGGGACTGTAACCGAACTGGTGCGGCGAGGCAGTCCTCAAAGAGGCAAGTGTGTCGCGGCTGATTCATCATGTGCATACTCTCTCTCTCTCTCTCTCTCTCTCTCTCTCTCTCTCTCTCTCTCTCTCTCTCTCGTTCTTTCACAGCCCCTTTTCCTCTCTCTCGGTCATGACCAAGCGTTAAGCGTGCCTTGGTCTCTTGATCCCACAAGCTCTCTTGAGATTGCCCACGTCAATATGAAAGTCGCCCCAACGGTAGACATCCTAGACTTAAATCTGTCAGGCCTGCAGGGAAAACAATTAGGCCTCTCAGTCCCAGAAGTATTCCAGTGCCGGCTAACTTCCACATTTAAGACCCAGTAACCCAGTGCCAGACACCGTATAAAGGAACAACCATGAAGTTCCTCGTGGTAGCTAAAGTCCCTAAATAAAGTCTGTGTATTCTTCCACTCCATCATCTCTCCAAAAAAATGGACTCTGCTTATGACAAAGTTGAAACGAGGATTAGAGACCCAAGTGCAGAGCCGAAGAATAACTGGGGACACATACAGTGTACCGTAACTGAGAGTCACGGGGCAAGGCAAACCATAATGGAACTGTGACAAAAGCAAAAGGCAAGTCTTAAATACCCAACACGACAGGTGTAAACGGGGAAACTAGAACGATGCTGATGAGTGGGTGTGGCTGTGGCGCCTATGGCACTGCGTGCTTAGGGTTTCAGAAAACTCCATACATTAGCCAAACAACTTTGTTGGCTTGCTGTACAACAGCTGCCATATTATATAAAAAGGCTAACTGAGTAGGGGTGAAGTGCAATTTATTAACTTCAAAACTACAATCTCATTTTGACACAATGTCACAGTGCTGGGGGGGAGACTGGGGGTGGAGCACAAAGTTGCCGTGTGTGCAGTTATTGTTGAAAGGTTTAATACGATACTTTCACAAGAAGAACATTTCAAAAGCAAGGCCATTTTTTTGTGTGGTGGTAATGAACTTGTCAGCTTCGAGGCTTTGGAGTTTGGGTGCTTTGGCGTGGTTGTTAATATTCAATTCAGCTCGGAGGTCGCTCTCTCCTCCCTCGACTGATTTCTCAAATGCCACGCTTGGCCTCTTGTTTTGCACTAGGAACACATTTTACCCTTTCCCTGTGGACCCCCTACGTATTGAATTGCCTCTCATTCAAAACAAATAATCTGCTCCTGTAATGCCAGTGCTGTGCGTTCCCACAAATGCTAAGCAGCCTAAACACTGCTGTAGCAGGGGGTTTTCATTTCTTCTTCAGCCTGCCATCAATAGTATTAGCGCTGCAATGAAAAAAGCATTAGGGACTTGACTGCAAAGGAAGGAGAATAGGTGGGGCTACGGTTCCTAGTCAATCTGGGAGGGGAGAGTGTCATGGGTGTAGGCGCATGTCGCAATGAATCGACATGAATTATTCTGTTGCACTCTGTGGATTTGAAACTGAAATGGATACGCAAATGGTCAGCTTAGTTCATTTTGAAATCGGTCAATTTTGCTTTCAGTGCTGTCAAGGTGAAAGGTTTTCATTTTTTTTACTTGCCCTCTTAACATACCTATAGCAATCCCAAATCGGGCTCGATGTCAACTTACCTTTCAATGTGCATTAAACTTATAGGTGGTCTATAAGTAGATAGATGACAGCCAAGGTCAAGTAAATATAAATATAAACACCAACATGGATAGCTTGCACCACTCACTGTTCTCTTTCCATTTCCATTTTATGGTTCACACTTAGAAACATTATTAACTCGAATGAGAGGGCCCAGTCATGACGGTGTTTTTCGCCCCTAGAAGGCATTGTTGGTTGCCAGGGTTGCACGTCATGCTGCCTCGAGAAGGGTTCTGTGTCCATGTCAGGGATCAGAGAGAACAGGTCCAACGATTCATGCTGTGCAATGAGCGTGACCGCGCCTTCAACCGAAAAAAGGTTGGAGGAATTGACTCAAACACGGAGGAGTGCAGGGAGGGAGACATGTTTGGAAGGCAAGAAAGTGAATGGCTGTCAAACAGCTACAAATACAAACTCTTACCCACTTTGAAACGGTACAAGGCAGGCTATTTTGGACAAGGATGTTAAAATCGTCTTTGATCATATGGCTTATTGTTCTTTTTGCAAGTTACTGCAGACGATCAAATATCAGTTGGTTTATTTCTTCGTTAGTTACTGCAGAAGACAACGTTGGATATTTCTCTGTTTGAATTACTGCAGAAGATCAAAGGTCATTTGGCTTATAAGGAAGAGGAGGACTGTGCAGGTGTAGTTTTATATTACGTATTTTAAGTCAACTGGGATGGGGCGCTCTGAATTATTACATCACTATAATAACGGATTTAAAATGATACATTATTGTTAAATACAAAATATATTAATGTATAGTCTGAAAAAAAACCAAATATAACAAAAACAGTAGTAGCATATTTTGGATTGCAGCAAGCTATAGCTTCATGGTGTCAAGGACAAAGCATTGATTGTCAACAGGATTGTAGGCCTGTAATATATGACAACAGATACAAATCTGAATAATTTTTCAGAAAGCCCTGCCATGGACCTATGTCACTGATTGTGTAATGAACAAGATGCTGAATGGATTCGTATAATGTGGCCTAATGGCGTTTTTGGTCCTTGTCCAAAGATGTTCAGAATGGCAATACAATAATAATTCAGACATTCAATGTTGAAGCACACCTTTTTTTGTCAAGGGCACTGACCTCATTAGTATTACCCACGTACCCCGTGGAGAGGGCTGTCTTTGGAGCTGTAGCTTTGTTTCTCTGCGACTTGTTTCTTTGATTGCGATTTCACTGAGCCCAACGGCGGCACGAGGGAGCGTGCCGTTCTGAACAAAGATCAGTGATGAGACTCGATGCACCTGTCAGAGTTGACCAGATCAGGTAATGAGCAAAGTCCCACCGGGTGCTAACGAAGCCATTAGGCACTCATGTGTGAAAAGTGCTAGGAAGCCGGGATGTTCAATCGCGGCAGGCAAATTAAAATGCAGGGCACATCACCCCGAAATGTAAATATCCTGCCATTGCGACGAGGAGCTCGGGCTCCTTCTCCGGCTCTCTAATCGGCTTTGAGAAGACAGTGCAAAGTGCTCAGGAATTATGCTTGTGTGCTGTGATAAAACAGCTGGCTTGTATTACTAAAGCTACAATAGTCAAGCCGCATTTGAAAAGGGACTAAAAATCTAAGCCCTGCGCCGATTGTTCTTCGCGTCATAGTTTATTTAGTGTGCAACTTGTATCAACACACACACACACGCGCGCGCACACCCACACGAACGCGCGCCTTTGTCTGATACTATCTGTCCCAAGACAATTCAGACAAATTGACTATAGTTCTTGCAGTTGAGTAAATTTGTTTTCTTACGGAGACATAGAATGACTATAGTTATTGTGACTATTGTTATCCTTTTGTTTATATTTCTTTAATGTTTTGAGCTGACACTATAGGCAACAGACACGTAATTATACTGATCTTCCCGTAGCCTGGAAAGTAGGCTCAATATTGATGTTCAGTACTTTAATGTACAGGATATTATTGAATTACTATATGATGTTGCATACATTCAGTTTAATTAATGTAGCAAAAATTCCATAGCTCACTGGCCAGTGTTAAACTATATAATAATATTAATACATTCGACTGTTCAATGTACTGCCTTCAAGTAACTCAAGGACACAGAGTTGAAACGTCCATTGACTCACTGGCAGGTGGATTACTTTGTTAAAGTTCTCTGTGAGGCGAGTCACTTTGGTTCCCAACTCTGAGCAGGTACCCATTTATGATCACTTCCATTTTTGGAACAGAAAGTGAGGAAACCACGCGGTAGGGGAATTCTGGCGTGGACATGAACCCCGATGTTTTATGATTGGTCCTTTTCCAGCTGGGGATACGAAGGCGCTCAGACAATCAAGTTCATTTCCATTTGAGCGCTCCCTGTCCCAGAAACTAGCCAGGGTGTCCCAAACGGTCTGCCCTGTACCTCCTCCTCATTTGTCTACATTAACTTTGCACGTGTGCGGCCCTGGCCATGATAACTGGGACAGATCTTATATTTAGCTCTGTCCGCAAGCACCTTGGAGAACAGGCAAACCCAGTCGCCTCAAACCCTGCCACACATGTGTATATAGAGTCAGGTATATCTCCTCTACAGTATTCCGGAATGGCCATGAATCTGGTTTATGACAGATTAGGAAATGTTTGCAGACTAGGAGATAACACACTGAAGTTAAAATGTCCCCTTTCCTTGTTGTACTTTAACACACCATACAGGACCCCTAGTATTTATGGCCTTTTGGGAAAGTAAGAGAAGCAATCGCAAAAAGAAACGTACTTTCCGTTTTCTTTCCCACCCCTTTGGCAAAACACACATATTTTGGGGAGGGTGGTGGCAGTGTTGGATGGTTCTATACACTGCTGGGATGTGGAGCTGCTGTTCTAATTTCGTAAAGTGGTAAACTACCTGGAGGGGTTTGAAACAGTGCTGTAATAATCCAAACCAATACTCACAATGCCACTCCTTCTTTGTGTGAGTGTGTCACCCGGTTCCGGAGGCTAAACATAATCCAAGATATTAATTGCCCGCTTAGTTGTAAAATCAATGTCGATTGCGCCACCCCAAGTCTCGGCAAGCCACGGCCCTTATCTAACCTCGTGAGCTCGGCTTGAGAGCCATATTGGCCGTGTCAACCCTCCGGGTATGTCCTCACTTGCGACAGGTTTGCGACACCGGAATTAAAAGGTTGCCTCAAGTGGTAGTAATAAAGAAAGAAACCCTTAGGGGTCCGATTGACCCGTGGTATGGCCGATGGACATAAAACCCGTCCTGTTGAGGCCTGCACTGGGGAGATATTACTCTCCAGCTCCACATGCCCGTCCTATACTGCTGCTGCTGTACTGACCCCCTCGTCCCTTTTTAAAAAAGCTCTTAATATTACGGTATGGTAAAGTGTGTGTGTGTGTGTGTGTGTGTGTGTGTGTGTGTGGGTTGGGGGGTCATCGGAACGCTGGTCCTGGAGATTTTAGTGTTCACTGGCCAGGAAGCAACGCTTGCACAGGAAAAATGAACAGTTTTAGCACTTGGCTCCATGAAGGAGGAGAGTGTGTGGCCTGCCGCGTGGTTTCTGTGGTGGCAGCTGAGCTGCGGAAGTGTTCATCTGCCAGGGCTTGCACGGGTCCTGGTATTCATAACAGGACCTGGTGGAACAACCCTAAAGATGCTTCTTGGATGTCGTCCGTCTTTTCTTCAATCCATGCGTTGCCATGAGAGGTCACCTGACCTGTGTGACGGTGACATCACGCAAGCTAGCCCCGCACGCTATCACGAGCAAGTGATCCAATAAAATTATCTGGCAACTTGATCTGGTATGTGAAGTTTTTCAACTTGAGTCATATGTAGTTTTCTGTTTCATCCTCTCCTCGATATGATCTATTGCTGACGTCATTTTGTGCAGCATTATATAACACATTTCAAAACATCTTGACTGTTCTACTCTGTAACATGCAAAATTGCAAATACAGAATTCTATGTTGGTCACCATTTTATTGAGTCAGGGGTGGGGCCAAAAGGGAAGGACTGTTAAATTATCCAGTTTGCTTAGTTCATAGTCTAAATACTTCTAGAACAAATACCATTTATATCCACCACAGAGAGTAGTTTACCCAACTATCAACTATCATAGGTGGCTGTGCAGACGTCTCAACGAAAACAATCGCATGATGTATGTGATAGGCCCTAACGACTTTGCAAAAACCAAGCCAGTATCTTCTCCACCTGCCTGTGTTTTTAAGCTTCCCCAGCTGTCGATGCTGGCTTTCTCTCCTGCTGGCCATCCACCTTTGCGTCCTGATGTGAGACGGTTCCAAAGCTGCAGGCCTGCTCCTCCTCGTCCCCGGCATCCAGACAAAGGCAGCCGGCAGTCGGGGAGGGGAGGGGAGCGGGTGGCGAGGAGTGGGGTTGGGGGTGAGTTGGCGCGGCTCTGGGACCCCACTCACCTGGCTATAGTGGCCATTGTCTCTCCGTCTCTCCCTGGCACAGGCCTTGATTGAACTGGCAGTGAAGTGAGGCTTTGGCACAGCGAGCGTTTACCTCCACGATAACAATGGAACTTAAATAAGGGGGGAGGGGCTCACAGCACGGGGGGCAGAGCTGGATTGGGAGTGTGCTGGGCATGGTGCAGTGTTTCTGGGGGATTTGAGGTTTGCGCGAAAGGGCATCTGTGTCCCTCCTTGGAGTGCACCATGTACTCACACACACTTTAGCTAATAAAGGGTCCGTCCCCACTGGACAGTCCCAGATTTGTCATTGCGCACACGCAGGTTATTCACGCCATGACCTCTCTGTTGACAAGAAAGAGCATTGTGTGAGTAGTTAGTGCTATACATGTAGCATACCCCCCCCCCCATGGAAAGCCAAGGATGGGGGTGCGTTGCGTGCACGCCCCCTCACCTCCTAATCAGGATCGGGGTGTCCCGGGCAATGCCAAGCGCCGGCTGCCGCTTCGGCAGATGATCCGGTGTGAATGTTTGAGAATGATAATGAGATCAAAACACCTCTAAGCTGGGACGAGCAAGTGGGGAGAGAGGAGGGGGGGGGGGGGGGGGGGGGGGGAGGAGAGAGAGAGAGGGGGGGGGGGGGGGGGGGTAGAGGAAGAGCTAGAGGTAGTAGGATATCTTAAGAGAAAGCTAGTGAAGGAGGAGAGAGGGCAAGGAATTGAGAGAAACAGACAAAATCCAGGGAGAGAGAGGGGGATAGAACAATGCGTCGAGAGGTTGGAGGGGTGGAGGGAGGAGGGGGAGTGATGGAGGCGATAAATTGCAGGCGCAGAATCACTTGAGCATAAAATTAGATTTTACAAATGTGTTGTTACCTGACAGTCCTCTGACGGAGGAGATATCTCAACAGTATAAGGCTGCATGATTATTCCTAATCGCATCAAATAAATAAGAATGCCTCTCAGCTCCCATAGAGCAACATTAGTATACATTAAATTATAGGCTTGAATAATATGGTTAGACTCCCCTTTCATTACGGACTAAAACATTATAACGCCAAATTGTCTTTATGGGTTCTGCATTATGCTTGATGAAAGTGTCTTTAGCTGCCGTTGGTGTCAGTTATACAGTTTGAGTTCATTTAATCAGTTCAACCATCCAAACCCATTGGTTTACACAGTGGACAGGATAAACATGTTGGCATTGAAGAGTGAGTTTAGATTTTGCCTGTGTAGGAACTGCTCAGGAATGGAACCTTCCGAATTGGGTTGGACAGTTCCCGGTAAATATAACGAGTGATCAGGTGTAAGAGAAAGGTCAAATTCAACCATTAGTGTACATTTGAGAGAGCTTGCTATCAAATATTAGTAGGATCATGGAAATGCAGGGACATAAGTACATATCTTTCTTAAATTGTGTATACCTTCGTTTGAAGAACGAAAAGGCTCTGTAGTAATCCACCATATTACTGTAGTTTGAAAGCTTCAAAAAATGTGCGGTAGCTTTTCTCTGAAGTGTGCTTTTTAGATCATGTTAGGTGTGAGGAGGTGTGAGAAACACCTAATTGACATAATTAGGAATGGTTCATCTTAGTTGAGTGAAATCAGACCAATAATGGGTATGTATAGTCGGTACGTACTTTGTTGGCTAGTACAGCCTACACATTACAATCTGAATAGGCTACTTGGCTGTGTTAACAGTGAAACAGAAACAATACCTGCTGCTCATAAAGGGTTAAATGTTAAGAGTAATTATCGAGGAACGTTGTCTCTAAAATTGGTCTTTTTACATGTAGCTTTCTATTCGCCATTGTCTGCGGCCGTCTTTTCTTTATGTTGTTGAACAGCGTCTTTTTTTTCTCCACGTTCAGGGAGAATGTGTTCACCGACAGATTGGGAATCCTCCCAGCGAAAAGCGCATTTGAAAAGAGCAACACTCAGAAATGCAGTGGGCGAGTCTGCGCTGTATCCGAGAGCATAATGAGATTGTGGCATTGTCTGGGCTTTGGCACGGCTCTGCCCTGCAGTGTGGAGTCTGTGTACGAGCACAATGTGTGGTAGACGAGAGGGCAATGTCTTCATAGGCAAGTTCAGCGTGGATCAAGCGTTAGTTCTCCCAGTCTTATTTCCAGGGACCTTGAATTTGCCCGAGCCAAGATTCACTTGGATTTTAAAGTGTAGCACTTATTTTTTCTCTTAACATTATCAGAACTTTGTCCGTCTCCAACGGTTTTCAGGATGATTAGGGTTGGAAAGACGAAGCCAAGAGATTGGCTAATGGTTCTTACAGGACGGACATTTTAGGGCTAATGTAATGACCAGTTTAAGCATAATATGAAAGGCAGAATGTTGTCCTAAGCAGAATGTACGTGTACTTGTTTCTGATCTCCTACTGTAACAAGGCGATTCATACTAGGTCTTAGGTGCGACACAAAATGAACGCAATTACTATAACAGCCTATGTTAAAATATTCAATCGTGGTTAGATTATGAGTTGAACGATCTGTTTTGATTCAACTGGTTGCTGTTAGGCAACATAGTGGTTGTATTATAAAACTAGAAGTGAGAGAGTAAATGCCTTTCTGTTGTGTATTGCAAAACTTTACTCTTTACTGTAATGTATTGCTTGTGACTTTCAATTTGTAGTAACGCGAGTGAACTCTTTTGACTTTTAAATGCAGCTTTTACAAAAGTTTTCACACAGGGCTACATAATGAATACAGGCAGCTGCAATTAGCGGCTGGTTTCGTTATTGGGCTAGGCCCTATGAGACTAATTAAGGGCCTTTGTGTTTTACACTAATAATAGGAAACATGCTAATTTGAAGCCCAATGTCTGAGGTTCACAAGAACAGGTCCTTATTTTGAGGTTGCGTCTTAATTTGTTTTTGCCTCTTTTATCAGTGCGTTTATTTTCTCTAAATGGGATTTCTTTTTTTCTGAAAATGTGATCCACATTTGTTCCCCTCCCAGATTATTACTGAGGATACTGCAGTACGGAGAAAGAGGAGCCCGTTCCTCATTACATGATATAGTGGGGACTTTTCGGATGCATTAAGCCTTGCTTTTGTGCTTATTGCAGGATTCTGGAAAAGCACAATGCAAATTATCCCCGCCCCCCAAGAAGCAGGTTCCCCTAGTTTATTAAATTTGTTAAAGCGCTTCCGAGCAATGCCCATTTTATCCTCTTAACAGTCAAATTAGTATATAGCCCAGCAATTGCTTAATGTACTCTAATGAGATTTGCCCGTGAAACGGAAGGGATTCATTTATTTTAATGCAGCGTCTTCTACCAAGGCAGTTTATGCATCACAGCCCACAGTCCTAAGGGCTCTTGGGGTGATAAATAGTGAGATGTGCCTGGCCAGCCCATTCTGCCAAGAGCAGCAGTGGTCTGTGATCCCGTGGCCCTCTCACTGGGGCGGGTTGGGGGGCACCAGGGGGCCACAGGTGCTGCTCAGCCTCAGTCTTCACTTCCCTGCCACTGGGCGCTCCGCAGGAGAACACACTGAAATATTGATGGGCTCGTGGATCGATCAAAAACTTAACTAGGCTGGAGATATTACTGTATCATCTCATTTTGTTATGCTCTGTGAAATAGGATTTAATTTAACACACTTTGCTTTCAAGCTACAGGTTTATTTTCCTCCAAATGTACAAAATTCCGATGGCCATCACCTCCTTCTGAATTTGGAAGTATAATTTAATTTGGTCGTCTTTTGTTGGGTTTTGCGGTCGGGAGGGGGGGAGAAAACCTAAGAGGTCAGCCTAAATGACATGAGCTGCTTTAGTCATGTTGTTTGTGGGGAAATAAAAGCAAGGCCTAATGGAGAGGCTGAGCTCCAGCTCTTCCGTTTTCTTTTCTGTTCGCTCTCCTGCTCGTCCATTATTTCCTCAAGCTTCAAAGCAGATGTTCATATCTGCTGCATTCCTGGAAAATGGAGTGGAGTGTTCAAAGTAAATCCAGGCCTAATGTGCAGGACGCCATCCCTCTTTAGAGCACTACAACCCCCATTAAATAATTGATGTGGAGTTTTGTTGGAGACCACGATGTATGTGCGTAGCCATCATCATTCTAATGCCACTGTCCCTTTTGTCGTTTCAGGGGGGATTTTTGAACAAACGGAAGGTCCTGTGTCACTCGTCAGCGCGGAGGAGCTTGCCTTTAAATTTGCTGTGAACAACATCAACAGAAACAGGACATTGTTGCCTAATACGACGCTAACATATGACATACAGAGGATTAATATCTACGACAGTTTTGAGGCCTCAAGAAAAGGTGAGTGGTCTCTGATTGGCTGGTTTGAGGACTGTTCACTTCCCTAAGGATGGACGCAAAAGCTGGGTAACTGGATAACCCTAACCCTAACCCTGTCGCGTATGGGATATAGCAAAGAGTCAACAGTTGTGTGATATGCAGTGTATTTGTTTGACTTTAGCACATTCTCAGACCATACTTAGATATCTCCCCATGACCAAGAAAGCCTTGTCAGGTATGTGACCTTGAGTATTACCAGTTAAGATTAACACCTGTTCTCCTTTTGCTGTTTTAGCCTGTGACCAACTGTCTTTAGGCGTAGTCGCAATATTTGGTCCGTCGCATAGCTCCTCGTCGAACGCCGTCCAGTCCATCTGCAATGCGTTGGAAGTTCCTCATGTTCAGGTGCGGTGGAAACACCACCCCATGGACAACCGGGACACCTTTTACGCCAACCTCTACCCGGATTATTCCTCTCTCAGCTACGCCATTCTGGACCTAGTGCAGTTCCTCAAATGGAAAACCGCAACTGTTGTATATGATGATAGCACAGGTGAGGGTGAGCACTGCGCAGCTTTAATCTAATATTCTGTGTACTGTATATTTCTGCCTTATTCCATTTATGTGTCATTATCGTTCCAAATGTCATAGCCTCAAAATGGCCGACTATTTCATGGAAAAGAAAAAGTCCTATCAGTGAGTGTTACAACGATTTGTGTTGTATGAGCAGCGTCTTGCGTTGTCTTTCTCCTCCAGGTCTTATTCGACTCCAGGAGCTGATAATGGCCCCCTCCAGGTACAACATCAGGCTGAAGATCCGCCAGTTGCCCCTGGACTCCTCCGACACCAGGCCTCTCCTCAAGGAGATGAAGCGGGGCCGGGAGTTCCGCATCATCTTCGACTGCAGCCATGAAATGGCGGCGCAGATTCTCAAACAGGTGAGGGACATCTAGGGGGGACATTGCAGAGGTCGTTTTTTCAAAAAGTCATGCTTTTTTTGGGATAATTATGTTGGGCTTTCTTTGGCTGATGTTTTTTTTATTTTTTTATTAGGTGACATTTTATAGCAGGTCAACCGGGCTGTAGCCAGATAACATATCCAAATTACACATTTTAGATTCATAACGTAGAAATGCACAAACTAACTTGGCCGTGGCTGTATAGAAATTCCAACGCAGTATTTTTATAAGACAATCTACAGTTTATTATGTAAAACTATACAGCACAGCATACATTCCATTCTATGTGTTTAAGAAGCAGGGCTAGTGTTTATCAGCTAATAAACTAGCCAAGATAACCGGCAGGCCATTACTGCCTTATTACCTCTTTGCTAAATACGTCTGTCCAACCAAGACATTAACAAGAACTGGACTTATTCGACTTAAATGTTTTGTGCTTAAAAAGCCCAACTGGTTACAAAGCGAATTTGTGACAGTACTTGCGTCATAAGACCGTGCGTCATTGCCTATAGATTAAAGGATGGCAGTCTTTTAGCAAATAATGGAGCCTTGATATGCCATTGATCGTCCTGGGCTTCACTCCAGAAAAAAAGCCTCGCTTCCCCCCCAGCACACACCCCGTCTGCATCCTGTCTGGCCTTCTCTTGGGCCTGTCAGGCCTACCTGAACACAACGCCCCTCTGCCAGGTTCCATTTCCCCTCCAGGTGGAAGGGAGAAAATGGAAAAACATGGCAGGGCAGACAGCCCTTCTGTCAGATGCAGTCTGGGAGCACTTCAAATCTCTGACCCCCTTCGCTGTGGTTCCATCCCGGTGGCACTTTGTCACGTTCCTTTAAGTGGCTCTGCCACCAGGGGATGGCTGCAGATGGATTTTTATTTTATTTTCTGGAGGGGGGGGGGGGGGGGGAGAAATGAGGTTGAGGTAAAAAAAAAAAAACATTTGAAAATAAATAAATAAGTAAAAGGTAAACAGAAGGGGACCGTGATCTAAAAGACACCGTTGTGCTGGGCTGAACTTCTGCACATGCCATGGAACCTTAAAACACCACTTTCCACAAACTGCTCGTTTTGCTTTTCCTCCAAAGGTCCTTTAGTTAACGAGTCCCGTCTCTCCGCGTTAAGAAGCACGATACGCGTTTTGCGATCTTGCGCTTTTGAAGTCGATTAAAGTGTGTTTTCCTTCCAAAGCGCGGCTTCTTATTTACGTCCATAACCTTGGGTATTCTCCACAACAGATGGCACAATTAAACAGGACGTCGAGCCACCATGGGAATGCCGAGCTTCTCGGTTGCGAATAAAGGAAACAAGTGGTGATAGTGGTGGCGGTCTGCGGAGACGACAAAGCCATTACCGCTCACTTTTGATGGAAGGCCCCTTGCTCTCCGGAGAAGAGCATCACGGGACACCGGCTCTTGCAGATAGTTTAAATGCATTGGCAGGCTTTCATTTATTTGTTTGCAGTATTAGCAATCTAATCAGGAAGTGACTTCAACACGAAACGACTAGCCACATTGGTGAATGAGAGTGGTCAAGACCACTTGCGGGTCTTTTCCTGCTAACACTAACTAACGTCGGATCGGATTCCGTTCGCCGTTGTCTGTTGTGACTGCATTATTGATCGCAAATTACCTCAGACATGACACAGAGTGACCTATGTCGTTAACTCGTCTGTCCTCCTTCCCTCCCCCTCTCTCTCTCCCTTCCGTCTTCCCCCTCTCTCTCTGTTCTCCTCCAGGCCCAGACCATGGGGATGCTGACTGAGTACTACCACTACATCTTCACCACTCTGGTAATGTACCCCACTTGTTCATGCAAATCCAGTATCGTTTGTTCTCATCTCCCTGCCGTTGGAGCTTTTTGATGAACAGTGTTTAATTGCCAATGGGAGTTTGGACCGGCTCCATAACATCAATTTTGCTTGACAAACTAGCATCATAATGGAGTCTTCAATATTCCGCTGTAAACACTTCCCTCCCTGTTAAAGTCCACAGACGTCTTTGAGGAGGCAGCACAAATGCATCAGATTGGGCGTCAATAGCGAATGTTACTTTGGAGTTTGAAAGAGACGGAAATGCTTTGTCAGATAGCCTTACTGGAAATTTGCATCCCATATATTCGTTGATTGCGGTGCAAAGTATTTTCAGTGAATGCATTTTTCTTTTGCATTGTCCATGAAAAACTCATACCTACACATTTGGGCGGCCTTTGTGCTCTCTTTGAGTTTTGTATGTAACTTTTTGGGGATGGGATATATTGCTTTTCCCTACCAGGACTTATTCAAAGATTATTTTTAGTGAATTACCTAGCTATGCAATTTAGAGGTGGGGAATACATATAGTAATATGTTTGGGCAGTCAGGCCAAGTAGAGCACAATGCTACTGCTGCTGTTTTGTGGACTGGGGTTGTGTTCCCTGGTGTACTTTGCCTCTTGCTGCGGAGTGTGCTCGTTCTGTTTGTCTACATCTTACCAGAGGACGGACGCAGTCTGACAGACAAACTGAGACAACGGAGCATACAGACGGAGGGGAACACACATAGTGTACATGTATACACACACACACACACACACACACACACGCACACACACACACACACGCACACACACACACACACAGAAAAACAAAGGCAGCTGGCTTGATGGACTTGGCCAGTCTGTTGTGATAATGTGATACGACACACGGAACCAGGCGTGACGCGTCCCCTCTTTCACGCTCGGCGGCATGACTCTCTCTGCCACGCGGCACCGTTGGCATGTCCCCGCAGCCAACACTTTAACGGGGAAAACAAATTTACGGACAGCCATGTTTTCCTCCGCTCAGGATTCTTTGTGGCGTGAACTTTTAGACTGACGCCTTTTTTTTTTTTTTTTTAAATAGTTCTGCTGCTCAGAAGGGAGCATGGGCACTGAAGGAAGGCTGCCAGTATATTTATGGAGCTCATACTTAAGAGTGGCAATCTCCCTGTGAAGCTGTAATATACTGTCACAGTGATGGACACGCCAATAGGAAGATTACACATGATGGCTCCACACGCTCTGAAACGATAAAGAAATGCCTTGCCCTTGTGGCACTTGGCAACAAAAGTTTGTCCCTCGATCGAATGGGGTGATGCGTTTGGACTTTATGGTCTGAGGTGAAGGACTTATTTGAGCGCGAAAAGGCAGCAGCAGAGCGATGGGGGTGGGGGGTAATAACCGCCATGTTCTTTGAAATTAAGATCATAACGGCAGCCATGAGACCCTGCCTGGTGGTGTTTAAGAACCTACTGCAAGACGGATGCATGGGACTTGTGCATCTTGTGGTGTCACCACATCAACATTATACGCAGAATTGAACACATTTGTTATTTTCCTGACACATACAAAAATAGTCCATAGACCTACCCATACCTACTGAATATATTTACGCTGTATGTGTCAAAATAGTGTTGAAAAGGCTTATGGGAATGGCATGAACATGTAGAATGCCTTAAATGGCATGATTATAAACACCACACATGCCATGGTGTATTTTTCTTG
The DNA here is from genome assembly GCA_017639675.1 of Aplochiton taeniatus. Classification (NCBI taxonomy): domain Eukaryota; kingdom Metazoa; phylum Chordata; class Actinopteri; order Galaxiiformes; family Galaxiidae; genus Aplochiton; species Aplochiton taeniatus. Next base: position 15,455,267 of record CM030178.1, on the reverse strand, counting down.
TGAAGCCATGGATACTCATCTAATTGAATAAGAGTATTACAAATGCTATTTACTACAGCGGAAACTTTCTTGGATCTTTTGCGAGGGAGAACCAGTTCGTGTGCAAAACCGTGCAGTTTGTGGTGGCGAAAAACAAATCTGAAAATATGAATATCTGGAGGCTCCTGGTCTGCCGTGCGTCTTACACGCTCTCCTTCCCCCAGCACTAGCCCCACAGGGTGCTAATGAAATATCTATTATGTTCCTTGTATCATCCAAATGTCTTTCCATACAGCCCCTGGCCCATTCCAGCAAGATATGTACCGGCGTGCGACTTCACACCACTGCCAGAATGGCTGCCCTAGAAATTACACGGCCACAGATTGAATCTGCGTGTTTGTTTATCGGCTGCAAAGGGATTGTTGCTGTTGCATTATTAATTTGCTCCATCAGATTATAATTTTTTTTTTTTTCTTTTTAGACTCTGAATGTTGTCTGGCTCATTTACTTAGGGAACACATTTAAGACAAGCTGTTCTGTCCACAGCAAGCGATTCTGCTTTTCTTCTTCTTTTTTTTTTTTGGTCAATACAAAAAATTATAATTTAAATTAAAAGAAGGCATTTGTTTACAAGAAAAGGATGCTGATTTTCTATGATGCTCTCATAATTCAATCAGCATAGCTGTCCAGCAGCTTCATTGCTTTTTAATGCTATCAATCCATAATCGGATGGCTTATGTGTTTAGCATGGTGCCATGCCCCACCAGGGCTGGTTGCCCTGACAACAACACACCTTGCCTCGAACACCACCTCTCTCGTCCACTCAAATCCAACTGATCTCCCCTGCACTTCTTTATTTGACTTTCAAATATCTCAGCTTTAACCCTCCGCTTGTTCCCCGGACCAACTCTATGCGGGGAGAAGGGCACCCCGACGCTAACCCCTCCCCTTCCCCTTGCCCCCTGCCGTCCATCTGAACCTGTTCCCCCTCTTCCTCTGCGTGCCCTCTCCGGTGAAGGACCTGATGGCCGTCGACCTGGAGCCCTACCGCTTCTGCGGCGTCAACATGACGGGCTTCCGCATCCTCAACGTCGACAACCCGCTGGTGGCGTCCATCGTGGAGAAGTGGTCCGTGGAGAGGCAGATCCCGCACAAGCCCGAGTCGGGCCTCCTGGAGGGTATCATGACGGTATGCCTTAGTCAACCCCCTCTGCTTTTTTTGTGTTCTCTGCACTGAAGGCGCTCATGCGAGGCTTGATGAGAGTGACACATCCCCTAGGTGCTGTTAATTGGATCAACATGCTAATAGTTCTCACTGCTTATATCGCTAATGCTCTCATTAGCACAGTGATAATGTTGACAATACTGTTGGGGGATAGTATTGCCATGATACCAGACGAGAACTTGGAGTGGCCACACCTTACCGAATTCTAACACTAATGTATTCAGGGGAGCTTATTATTCTCAAATCCACTCACAAGAGTCTAAATCCAATAACCCTGAAGCCTATTATATTAATATAAGCCCTACTTCAGGATCTTGCTTAATAAGAGTTCAGTTAACAGGACATGAAGAGCTTTACCTTCTTAATATGAATATTTCATTATCCCAGTCCCTTCTTGCTTGTTTATCTTGTACTGCATTTCACTAAAGGTTCCAGTACTCCCACACTATCTGCTCCCAGGTCTCATTATTTGTGTATGTCGAAGTCACTTCTGATGGTAAGAGTGCTCTCAGTGCGTATATTACGCGGTTTTAATTGCTCCTGAAATGTTGAAAGCTGGAGTGTAGTCGGCACATTAACAACATCAAGGAAGGTTATCGTTAATATCTCTTAACTGGTATTCTTGATATGCATATTTATAAAAACTATACAAATCAGGTAGATGGAGCATAGGAAGCAAGCCCCTTCTCTGGTCTTTAGGCAAGAGTTAATGAAATTAGAAAAAAAATGTTGTGCTGTTTTTTTTTTTTACAGAAAGTGAACATTCATTTTGTCTTTTAGGGGATCGTCTTTTAGCTGCGCTCCTCCCTCGTCAAGATGGCTGCCTGTGTCCTGGCTGCGGCTTCCCAGTCTTCAGCTGAAATAACGTCCTCCCTTTATTCCAGACAGATGCTGCTCTGACCTACGACGCGGTCCACATCGTGTCCGTCTCCTACCAGCACGCGCCCACGATGAACGTCAACTCCCTGCAGTGCCACCGCCACAAACCCTGGAGGTTCGGGGGCCGCTTCATGAGCTTCATCAAAGAGGTGAACCCCCCCCCCCCTCCCCCGCCTCCCCCGTGTTTTTACAAACAGGAGTTATGGAAGTCAAAACTCAGAACACCCATTTATGGATTTTTTTTGTATTACTTCTGCAAAGAAGTCACTGCTGTTGTGCAGCCCCAGTCAATTCTGGATGCCGAGTACTGTATAAATGAGGTTGTATTGTAATGCCTCAATGGCTATTGTAAAACTGAACTGCAGTGGTCTTGAAGAATGGGGGTTTAGCCTACAAATCACAAATATCGTTGTAAAGACCTTCTACAAAGCAAACCTTAACACACTCGACAGTTTCAGTCTTAATCTCCCTAATCTCCCTCCTTAAATTCCCTATGTTCATAACCTATTTACAGATGGCACATCCAGACGTGAGTCACCGTGTCCCGTTTTGTGAGGAGACAGCCCGTGTGTGTGGTCTGTCTAGAAAATAAATAACATTTTAAAGCACAGATGACACAATCAGATCTTATTTCATCACACAAAAGGGTGTGGTGGTGATTCAGAGTGTGCTGGAGCATACTGGAGTGGGTACTCTAGCCTAGACTGCGGTATTCGTTGTACACTACATACTACAAGAGGGCATGAAGTAACAGATAGCCCTCTGTTTTGACCAAGCCAGCAGAAGGGAGGGAGAACACTAGCTCTCTTGCTTGTGTGTGTGTGTGTGTGTGTGTGTGTGTGTGTGTGTGTGTGTGTGTGTGTGTGTGTGTGTGTGTTTGAGATGGGATATCGCATTAGAGGGCCATAATGTGCTTTTCCCCCTCATGGGGAATCAAGCGAAGGAGATGCTCCTTAATTAACATGGTGGTCTGCCGGGAAAAGACGTTTGGGGCGTTGGGATGTAAAATGTAATTGAAAGGAAATACAGCCAGAGTGTTTACTGTGTTTGCGTTGAGATGGGCAGATGTGTGCAAGAGTTTAAAGCGATACCACTCGACGTCTGCATGCGTGGCGTAGCGTGTGCAGTAGAGGCGGGAAAGTCTGTGCGTGTGCATGAGTTGAGGTTGTGAGCCATTGTTCTTTGTGTGTTTTCATGATCCATCTTCATACAACAGATAGAACACCATAGATTTTGTGTGATTTTTCAATAATTCCTAGATGTTCCGTAGACCATCGGAAAAGTCAGACGTCGATGGTGTTATAATCGCCAGGTGTGTGTGTTGGAGAGAAAGGGAACGTTCCGCTTTGTGTGCTCTTGCTTGCCTTCTGAAAAGCACATTGAATTGAACCATTGAACTTTGACCTGGACATCGTCAGCCTGTGTTTATGAAATGTGCTACACAAACAAAATTGATTTGAATGATCTAACTTGTCGCTCGGAACGCTGTGCCTTTTCAGTCTCACTGGGAGGGGTTGACTGGTCGCCTCTCCTTCAACAAGACCACCGGACTCCGCACAGACTTTGACCTGGACATCGTCAGTCTCAAGGAGGAAGGCCTGGAGAAGGTAAAGCCTGAGCCCTGCTTTGCCCCTTCTGCAGCACTCTGCTAAGCCAATGCACACTGACGAATTGCAGGAACTAACCTCAGATAAATGTTCCAAGGCTGTAATATAAAAGGGAACAATACAACACACTATCGACATCTAACTGTGTCATTTATGGCCTAACAAGGAGGCAAATGGGCTGTTTCCACATAAGCATAAGTTGGTGGATCATAAAGCAAATTAGATTAGGCCGTGCACATTAGGGTGTTAATTGCACTCTCTCTTAATGGTAATTTGAGGTGATGCCCCAGAATGCCGTTCGGCGGTAATGATGTGTGTCTACGCGTTCTAACCTTACCCCAAGAGAAAAAGAGACAAACAAAATAGTTGGTACAGAAGTTGAACACCGCTGCGAGGGCCAGGTTGGCAGAGCACCCCTTGTGGAATGTAATGGCGTTGTCTGCCCCACGTTCTCATACATTATGAATGCATCCACTGGAGATAAGTGCCATTAGGACTTTTTCAAGCGCTCCCCAATGGCTGGTGTAATAGCACGAGGGGGGCCGACTGAGGCGCGTTGACTCAGGAAGGGGAAAAGCTTGGTAGGAAGTACTTATATATATATATATATATATATATATATATATATATATATATATATATATATATATATATATATATTTATATTATTATTATAATTATTTTTTTTTAAAAATAAAATGTTTTGTTATACAGTTTTTGGGCTGAACACGAAACAGAGAAATTACACAAAAATGACGTGGGAGGTGACTTTGAAGTCGCATTAGTGTCCGCCTTTCTTGGACAAGCCCCATGCAAGCATGTAATGAACAGTATTCATCCGGATAAAGTACCAGAGGATTTCTTACCTTTTTTATCCATGGGATCAGCATTAACCTTTTTAGGCTATGGAGAGCGGGCCTTTAATAGACTGCTTTGAGTATACACTGGACACGTGCAAACGGCTTCAGAGTGACACTCTCTCCACACTTGCAAAGTCTCTCCCGGAGTAAATAACTTTTGAATAGCTTCTATGGCTAATCATGTTTAATGAATTGAGTTAATTGGGTACGATTAGTAAGAATGGGCAAGCGTGCAAAGTGGCAGACATTTAGAGGTGTTTTCGCTAAACGGTGCTCTCTCTCCTGGAGTCCTTTTACAGGCTTGGAGTGTGTCACGCAAGCTGTAAGTAATATGCATTTGAAATTGGAGTGTATGCTAGCTACTCTCCAGATGAAACCGGAGAACACATTATCATCAGTCGTCTGTGGCACGCTCCTGTATCTTTAAATGGATCCATCTTAAGCGCCAGCCATATAAACATTTGATGTCGTGTTAGAGAGAGAGAGAGAGAGAGCGAGAGAGCGAGAGAGAGAGAAAGGCAGATAAAGAGAGAGAGAGAGAAACTGTTGTGAGGATCTCGGCTTGCAGAACTAGATGGTTAGCGACAGCCACAGTACTATTTGGGGTAACGTTATGTTCCAAAGTGTGTCTCTACAACATGGAGGGCCTTTTAGCCCAAGGGCTCTGCTCACGTACCGCTCCTTTCATTCCTATTTGTCTCTCTAGGCCTATCTTAGTAAAACTACTTCCTTTGAATTATCTAGCCTTTCATACCATCACTAGCAATCCCATGCTGTGCGCTCTTCTCAAAATGAATTGTGGCTATTCCTGTTCCGGCATATTCCTAAGGGCGCAATGGGCAATGTTACCAGATCTGATAGTCATCATTTGTGGTTTGCACTTTGGAATATCAGGTTTCTTTATGCCTTTCAGCCAGTGTGATTTGAATTATTTTCAAAAACATAATAATTAAATGTTCACTGTATTTGTTTTAACACAAGCGCGCACACACACACACACACACACACACACACACGTCACATCAAATCTCATACACTCACAATGCAATCCATCCCTGTTCACTATTCACTCACCTGCTCCATTTAGCTCCATTTAGCGTCTGCTATTCCAGCAAAGGGGAATCTTCAAGGTAGCATTGGTAGCATTGTTATTGTCGTGTAGGAGTAGAATCCAGGCTGTGTTCTCCATTTCAACAGTTCACGGGATATCATATTCCGCAGGTATACTGCTATTCTTACTTCAAGGGCAATGGTGGGCATGTGACAGGCAATACACATGTTCAGAAGGGCTGCCATTGCTTGAGAGAAATGTATGACAGACAGTGCTGCGTTCACTTTGTGAGATATTTTGAACACACGGTATGCTAGCCATTATATAATGATGCTGCCACGTTGTAAACCACCTACGATTCTTCCAAACTAGGTTATGCTATTTATAAATCTGGCCAACCCTCTGAATTCAAAGTCAAGATTGTACAGGAAAAAGTTACCGTTCAACATAAACTCCCCACTGGCTGCCCTGATTCTTGAATCCAGCCTGTCGTGCTCCATTCCATTTGGAACATGCGTCCAGATACCGTCTGCCTCATCTCCACGACCCCCACCCCATGACCCCGCTGCCTTAAAAGGGACACAGCCAATCAGCTAATGCTGCCGTCCCAGAGCCCTTTAATGCGGCAGAGCGCGGGCTGGCGAGCGGGCGGGTGGGCGGGCGGGCGGGCGGGCGGGCGGGCAGAGAGTCCTGGGGGTCAGCGGCAGCAGCCACTGCAAGGAGCAGGACACTTAGCGACATGCTTTTTTATCTCCCTCAGGTGGGGAAGTGGAGTGCGTCCGGCGGCCTCAACATCACAGAAGTGCCCAAGCGGAAAGGCATGAACATCACAGCCTCCTTGACCAACCGCTCCCTGGTCGTCACCACTATCCTGGTAGGTCCGGCGCCTTGGGAACCAGCATGAAAGGGCACCTGCCCTTTACCTGTCCTCCTTCCTCTCTCATCTTCGTCCAGTATTAATAGGAGGAGGAGACGGGCCGCACAATGCAGAGTGTAACCTCACGGGATGCACGTGGTGTTTTATGTTTTCATCAAAGACATTAAACATAAATGTGCTTTCGTTTCCCGCCCTTCTTAAATTGAGCGGGAAAAAGTAAAAGCATGTAACATTAGATCTGAGATGTTTGAACATCTACTATCTGCGAAGGAAATGCGGGTAATTGGTAGAATGTGTCCTTGAAATATGCCAAACCTATATTGCATCAAAGTTTGTTTCTACAGCACAAAACCTAACGAGGATTTTTTTCCCCCCTCTGCTCTGTCTCCAAATACCAGATAACCAAGATGTTTTTCAATGGTACTGTCACTTTGGATTAATTTGTATCGGCTCTTAGGGAAGGGCCAAGACCAGCTCCAAAAATTATATGTGCAGGGTGAAACAGGAACAAAGCCAAAAACATACAATTGAAGATTCTAGACGTTTGATTAATTACATGTTAGAAAATTAACAGGTGCTCCTTCCCTTAGCGTCAAGTTCATTTGCTGATTGTCTGTGGTGTACACTTAAGTGTGCCTTCTACGAGAGCCTTTGTGGAGCTATCAGGAAGACGCTGACAATGAGCGTCCTCCCACAGTCCTGTTCTGGACAGACACACAAGTTATCAACAACGATAAACTGTCATTATATCTGGATTAGACCGCCAGCCTGTAATTATGACCAAGTGAGGTCTAGAAGGGATATAATCAGTGCCTGTCAGGTGGCAGCTCTATTGCACAGCCGAGGCAGACAAGGATGGAACAGGTGGTGTCATCCCCAAGCCGTTTGCCGTGGTAGAACCACGATTAGGCGTTGCGGTGCAGATTTACTGTCAACTCCCCGTTATTTAACCAATGTTAGAGTTGCCTGGCCGTTAAAAAGCCGTTTTTTTACGAGATGCTCGTTTTTATTTGATCAACCAGCATTTTCCTATAGGAAACCGCAGCTTTATTTTGTGACCTGTTCACGTCAGAGTCAGCCATGAGAAGTCAGAAGTGTGTTCACTTTTTGAAGTATCAAACGCCGTGTGTGAAATTGTTTATTTCCCTGCGTAATGAAAGTGAATCAAACTGGTCCCAGTGATGCGTGAATGAGACGTCTGACAGTTTCATCGTGATAACGACTTACGTTCTACAAAGAGATTAAGGCACTTAATGTGTTTTCCCTGCCATTCGTTGTCTGCACTTCATTGCCCTTTACTGTCTCCATGAAGCCATACCTCCCCCCTTGATCTCTCGCATGCGCATCCATGCTGCGACGAAGAGGCTGGAACTAAAATAAACACTATGATTTGAGTCCAAACCTTGGCGATAGGGAAGAGTTGGATGACTGGAAACAGATGGTAATGACTTCTCCCCCCTTCACATGCATATCTTTTTTTTTACTATCAAGTTAATTAGACAACTTGAACAAAGTTTCTGGCTGAACTCTCACCCTCTTCCGAAATAAATTGCCATCAAGTATTTATTGGCGATTTCATTATTTAAAAGGTTGTCCTGATTGTAACGGCCAGCTGGATTCCTATTAGCGTGGCGCACTATTGAAGCTATTGACACGTCCTCACTGTGATGGCATTTTGAAGGCAGTCTCGGCTGCGATGCCAGGCGTATGAGCTGCCAATCGTCGATGGTCAGTCATTCCTTTGCCCAAGGCCTCCAGACAACACCGTAAGATGGGAACAAACAGTGCGTCACGCATCGTCTTTTCTCCCATGGCCACCGCAAGAGTTGTCGCCAACCGTGCGGGGTGTGTGTGTGTGTGTGTGTGTGTGTGTGTGTGTGTGTGTGTGTGTTTCTAAATACATTTTGTTATAACTGGCTATTTTCTTCTTCTTCGATTTCCTTATTGTCTGACAAGACACAGATACACAAAGCAGAGGTCACCTTGAATAGAGGATCAATTCCTCCACTTATGAGCTGCGTTTTTGAATTGTATTTCTGGCCATCTGAAGCAACAAATTGCATTACAGGCCGCGGACAAATGGGCCACCGCGTTCAGAAAGGCACAGTGGGACACTCGGCTCCTTTTGGCAGGGCCCTCGGCGCAGACGCAGAAATAAAGGAAATCGTTGAGCTTTGTCATTCCTTTGAGCACCCTGGTCATCGTCAAAGGAGGCAACGCGTTGCCAGCTTTCCCATGCTCCTCTGCCAGCCAGCGACGGAGACAGCATCACAAGCATGTTCCGTTTCATTGCGGCATTCTGTTCCCAATCAAGCTTTTATACGACCCAAATTATGAGCGGCGAGAGAGAATATTACCAGGCTGTAAAGCCTGTCAGCTCTTTGACCATAAACTGAATCGACCTGTGCACTGACCAGGGGGTGGGGCTTGCTGGGCGAAGGGTTAGGCAGAGAAGCAGAAGGTGTTTTTCATCCTCTCATCCTCTCAAAACACTAAAAAGAAACAGGTTGCATTTTTTGTAACCCCTCTGTTGTCGTCCTGACCATTGTTTGACCTGTGTGTTTGCCTGTGTACGTCATGGGGATGTAAATACAATGTCAAAGCTCAGCACTCCTCGATATTTAAAGACTCGGGTCAAAGCTGCTGTCACTCCCTGTTAAATGCAACAGCAACTTAGCAGCCCGAATCGCTTTGCCTCCATTAGGCTGCGTATGCCGGCGACAAATTGAAAAACGCTGACCTCACCTCTGGTTTCCGTTTGACGTTTTCTCTGTGCGCAGGAGGAGCCATATGTCATGCTTAGGAAGTCTGACAGGGCGCTGGTGGGCAACGACCGCTTTGAGGGCTTCTGCATCGACCTGCTCAAGGAGCTGGCCAACATCCTGGGCTTCACTTATGAGATCCGCCTGGTGCCCGACGGGAAGTACGGCTCGCCGGACGAGAAGGGCCAGTGGAACGGCATGGTCCGGGAGCTGATGGAACAGGTGAGTGGAAGCACCGCTAATCCCGTGCGACAGTTCAAAAATGGCAGCACCGCGAAGCCCGCGTTGACAATCGAAAGCCTTGCCCTGCCGTTTTACGGTTGCAATTAAACACAAGGTGGGCGTGAGGCAAAACGCATAAAGATTTATCTTGCAGGGTAAATTGAATAGTTAAAAGGATATTGAATTGTGCCGGCTTTATCTGAAGCAGCAGATAATGATATAAACAAGATGGAGTATGCCAGAGTCCTTGGTGGCAAAACTGTCAGTTACATTTACAGCTCGACTCTGTCAAGGTTGTCTAAGAGTTACTTGAGGGGTGCTACCCTTCAAGGACATGCCGTTCACACACTCACACGAGACCAGACATACACAGCGAGTCACTTAATGAACCCCACAATACCATTCAGCAATATGCACCTATTGCACTGACAGTAGACAGGGAAAAAGCAATGCATATTCCTAGACTCTCTAGCCATCCTAGGCTAGGAAAACAGGCTTTACGTCTCACACCATGACAGTTCCCCGGTGCAATTTTATAAGCGTCCCTCCTGCTGCCCTCGCTCTGTCCTCGGCCCCGACAGGTCCGCGCTGAGCTTGGCTGAAAACTTGTAATAGCTTAAGTGGCATTTAGAGGAAGCGAGCGTGTGCTGGGAGTCAACGGCTAGGCACTGAAAGGGTTCAGAAAGGTGGCCTACTTCGGCGCCACTTTATCTTGCCCCTCAGCTTTTTGCCAGATTCTCGCTGATAACCTTGCGGGGGAACAAATGGGTTATTGAATGCTGGACATGGGGGAATGAAATGGAGAGGCAACCATCTCTTTGGAAAACATGACACGTTATTATAGTGCATGGTAGTCACATATCTCATAACCGGTATGAAAGAAACAACGGTGGCACACGTAATAGGAGGGCTTTTGGTGTGGTTCCGGATTGATTTACAACAGGTTGTTTAACTATGTTGTCTGCCGCACTGTGACAGCCGTGACTGGTGTGCTGTATGGACGGGGCTGACCTGTACGTGTATGCCCTCTCAACGGATGGTGCCAGAGCGTCAATCAGAGAATTGAACAGGTTATGTCGCAGAGGTTTAGCATCGGCTAAGTTTGCGTTCGGGATATTTTGCTCCCTGCCGCTGGGGCTGTTTTGTGTTCAGCTCACTACAGTGTTGGGCTGACGCTTGTTGAAAGGCGGCGCCGTGTGACTGTGATTTTGTTCAGTCATCTCTTCTCGTCTTATGGCTTCGAATACATCACTATGCTGAAGCTTTGTGTACTTTTGGTTGCTTCTATTTGGCTCAGTGCGTTTCTTCCTACTGTCTCTATAGATAAGCTGATCTGAAATCAGCAGACCTGAAAAGTAAACTGTAGGGCAAGCTCAGAACTGACCCAGGGTTGGCAGAAGAGGCTCGGGTGGCTCTGGGCTTTCTCGTTGAGTAAACCAAACGACATCCGTATTTCACAGGAGGAGATCGCAACGCTGTCTTTGTTTGTCTTTCCTCAACATTGCCAAACTGAAATGCTTATGAACCATGAAGGGTTTGTTTCTATTCTCTTTTCTGGGGGGTGGGGGGGGGCACAAACAACTTCCTTTAGAAAGGCAAAAAGTGGATGAAGCATCAACGTAGAAAGACACACACGCAGAAGCTCACAACAAATGGACCCTGTCACAGTTATTTATCGGTTCAATTTATTTTACTCACTGCTTTTTATTAACCCCTAAAGATTTTCATTACCGCTGTGTTGCCTTGTGGATGGCCAAGCAGCAAAGCAATGCTACAGCTTAGTAGTGACAGTCAACTGTGCCTATGGGGGTCACCGAGTCTGATAAGCCCAGAGGAAGACGGCGAGCACACAGGAGCATCCAGAGTTGGTTTTAGCTGATAAACTGGTGTTAAATCACCAGGCCATACATTCATCCTGTCAACCCTTACGCCCACATAAATCATAGTTTCATTACAGAATTACAAAGAGCCTTTGGCCCTGCCATGTGTATTTAACAGCGTGCTACTCCTGTGGGTTTATTAAATGCAGTTGGACCCCCCCATTCATCTTGGTACAGCACAGTAGGTCATCCACTCCTACCACACATTGAAGCTAATTCAGAGTGAAATAAATCAAATGTTTTGGGCTGGAGCAAAGAGTTGTTGTTGTTCACAGACAGTATGTCTGAACATATTTAACGTGAGTGCGTGGGTGGGGTTTAAAATTTCATTAGCAAAGCCAAACCAAATAAACAAGGCTTACAGTGCGCGTTTCTAGACTATGGGGAGATGACATACCCAGAACATGTGAATGCTGATGCTGATACTGGACTGATCTGTAGCATTCTCCAAACCAAATGTTTCCTTTGCACAATGTTTTTTCTGCTGCAGCATCTTACCGTTGATAGTCAAAACAAATAGGTATTTACTGGCTGTGCAAGTGTGTTGTGCCCACCACTGGCTAATTAAATGTGAAAGGACCTTTGTGCTGAGTAGCATAGGGCCCTTTATTTTTCCCTCTCAAAGCCCACTACAAAGCCAAAGGGCATCGTGGGTAGGCGCTAAATGATGCAACAGGCCTTGTTAAACTTGATTTAGTCACAATAGATGATCCCATTAATCATGCCGTGGTTCCAGCATTAATAGCGAGCTTAACACATCATTTGTTTCTGTGCTGGCAATTAATCTCCGCTCCGACAGATACACTGGAAGGTTACGGCGAGCCACACTCCCCTCATTGTCTACATGATGAAATAGCCCTGTGGATTTGAGCCGGCGCAGATATCCTAAGCGAAAAGCGGCGAGTCGCAGTCAGAGGGGCCGTGTAGGTTAGCCAGGGCTCAGCATTGCAGGGTTGGAGACCTTTTTGCTCTACAAGGGGGGCACTGAGAGCAGGCTGTGACTGGATCTGTCAACGTGATGAACAGGTAGTGGGGCTGTCGATTGTGCCCGCCATTGTGCTGTTGGGATAGAGAGTGTTCTTGTTATAAATCAAAACGCTCTCAGCACCATACACCGTAGTACATTGTCATTTTGTCAGGCAAGATAGTGAAAGTTAGCCGGCGACACCAAATGAGACCTTGTTGCGACGAAATGCAAATGAACCACTGGGTGACAACAAAGCAGGTTGAGAGCAACATGTACATTAATTATAACTGAATCCATCTCGTTACAAAACGAGTAAAATCCAGTCAACTGTGTGCTTTTTGAAAACGCAATGTAGCCCTATTCTGCTTTCAAACACGGTTCCACAAATCCGGGTGATAAGCCAACTTGGCTGACGTGAAACATATGAATGCCAATGCATAAAAAAACAAACAGAGTTAGCGTTTGTAGTCTCACTGTGCATAGTTCCGTTTGTAGTTTTCCGTGGCAGGTCTCTATCAGCTTAGGTTACTGGGCTGTGGCATTAACGGATGGTCTTTAAACGTTCGCAATCTGTGCGGCCAGATAACACCCAGCCATGTGGCACCCAGCAGGTCACTATCGGGTGATTTGGCGCGGGCCCCGTGTACGTGGCGTCTAGGAGAAAAGAGAGGTGCAGCACATAGGCCCGCTGCTTGATCATCCGACTGAGTGGCAGCTTGGTTGGTCTCGGTGGGCCATGGAGAAAAGAGGCAGCGCTATGTGAAATGTAAATAGTTCATGATGGCTCAGAGCATGCGCCACAGGACTGGATTGGCGCTCGCTTCGAGCCGTCCTGTCGAAAGCCAACTTGATTTTAGCCGCCACGGCGTTGACCACAGGTAGAGCTAATCCAAGAAGCTCCATGCCGAGAGGGAATTTTTTATTTTTTTTTTATGTTTGAACACCGTTTACAGCGTGCAGTGAGGGTTACCATCCTAGTCTTTGCGATTTTTAGGAGGGTATGGCCGGCTGCACTCCTGATAACCCCAAGAAAAGGATGTATGAGGAGCGTAACGGGAGTGAGGAAAAAATGTGTATGTGGCGACTCTCAAATTCCAAATGTAAACATTTTGAATACGGTGTATCATGGAAGGGAATGCAGGAAGGAATTCCCATACCCGCTGTAGTTTCAAGTGCAGTCCTCCTCACCCCAATTTCACCCAAAAGAAAAACCCATAGGACCTCATCTGGTGCCCCGCGTCGCCGACGCTGTGAAATGACGGGCACCCCGCCTCTCCCCGTTGAGCAAGGAGAAGAAAAGGGTATTGGAATCAGTCTCCTTTTGTGTGTTCCATTGCTTCGCCGAGGAAGGGGGGTACCCGAGCGTGAACCAAGCAGCTGGTTTCATTAACCCCCTGTCCAACCCCGACGAAGGGGAGATGCCAATGTAAAAGGATGACCTTCTGAATATGCAGCCAGACGCAAATAATCGGTGACCACAACTTGAGCATGTCGCCGTGCCCCTCCGGGCAGCTGGTAGAGTTATATTAGGCTTCCAAAGGGGCCTGGGGTACTGGCTGTGCTCTTCTGGTGCATGTGAAGAAAGGTGACTTTATTTTTCTATGAAAGATAACATTGAATGGGGAGAGGTTAGGTAACCAGAAGTGTCATAAAACACCAAAGGCAGAGGAATACTTTGACTCGAAAAAGTTGATTTCGCTTTGTTATATTCCTAAGCACTGTAAGAAAATAACATGATGTTGTATGAAAATAAGGCACTGGGCTTTAATAGGATCATTTCATAGTATATAACATAATAAATGAATCTAGAAAGAAAACTGAGACGTGTAATCCTTTTGTCGACCCTGTAGAGAGCTGACTTGGCTGTGGCTCCCTTCACCATCACCTACACACGGGAGAAAGTGGTGGACTTCACCAAGCCCTTCCTGAATATGGGCATCAGCATCCTGTATCGCAAACCCAACACCACCAACAACGGCTTCTTTTCCTTCCTCAACCCCATGACCCCGGACATCTGGGTCTACATTTTGCTGGCCTACCTTGGTGTCAGCTGTGTCCTGTTTGTCATCGCCAGGTAAGCCTATTGATACATCTCGGACGTTATTCGTGGCGCTGCGAATGTAATGGTTGGAGTTGTGCGGGGGGTTATTTGTCCTCTGCGCTCGCGGGTTCAATTGGGACAAAGGACAGGCGTGGATTGTTGTTTTCGTTCTGTGAGGAGTAGACACTGGTCAGTTTTGATGACTTTGCTGGCCTGAGGCTCTGTTGGGCTCCTGTTGATAGTGAGTCAGGGATAAAGTGAGGCCCGGCACTCCTCCTGTATCCTCATGCTCAATTGGTTGCAGTCCAAAATGGAGTGTTAGCTGGTGGGTAGTGATCAAGGCAGTTATGTCAGCGTGGGCTCTCTGTACGGCCCAGCGGTGGGAGGAAGGATGAGAGCCGATCACCAGCCGAGGCCTAAGCTCCCACTGAATGGGCTTCCTGCATCGCTTGTCCCTGCCGTTGTGATGAGCACGGTTCGTCTCTTAGACTTTTGAAATTAAATACCTGCTGTTACCTGTGCACACACATACACACACACACACACACACACACACACACACACACACACACAAAAGGTGTCAAGTCCACGTTCCATGTTTAAATGGTATACTGTAGATTTTCATTTTCATTCATTTTTGTCATGTGAAAATCGGCTTGTTGGATGCTGTAGTTGTAAATGGATCATATTAAACAAAATAGACACCTATTTTTTTTGTGTACGAGGTTACTATTGATAGATAAAGTCGCGATTGACATAAAAATTGTAAATTCCTTTCTTTTTTTGTGTGTTTTTTTGGGGGGCATCCAATGGTATAAAAAATAATTATTTGAATGCCATGTGTAGCTTCCTCTCAGCCTTTGACGGCCATTGTCGCCATTTCCTGGTACTTCTCTCATGCTAAGTGGTAATTCCGGAAGTTGTGAGAAAGTAGGCATTTTGAAAGAACCAGCTTCTGGGAGTGAGCACAAACAGCTGCACTCCCCAACCCTCCCACTTTGACTTGAGCAAGGCCTTGTTGAAGCATCGTTGTGTAAGCAGTGCCAGCCTCCAAAACCATTTCAAACGTTGCGTCATCCTTTGGAGACCGGCCTAGACAGCTGAGAAGCTGCACACCGAAATATGCATGATACAAGAGTTTCAAATAGGTTGGCACTCCAGCAAAGAATACAAGGCTGAAGTGGGAAATTGTGGGCTGAAATCTAGAGGCATTAATAGCGCTGCATATTGGATAAGGCGTACAACTATGCCAAGAGCAAAGATATAGGCCCTATCAACTTTCAAGCTTTCAAACTCCACTATAATGGTGTCACTGAGCAGCCATGGGGAACTACTACTAAAGGTTATTGTTGTTGTCGGGCACTAAGCTGGTATCTTGCCAGGATTTCTCCCTGACTTCTGTGGCTGTTGGACAATGATATGTGAAACCTGCTCCAGTGCTTAACGGGCCGTGAAAGAGAAATTAAACCATGGTAATACCAGGTTCCGAGTAAGAAAAAGGAATAGACTCCCTTACATTCGCCTGCCCTATCAGTCAATCCCGGAAACTAGGGATCACTTGAAGGATGGGATCACAAAATAGGTTAAAAAGCTTCAATACCATGCTTAGCACCTGGAAAATGTGCATTTTAAATGCGAAAAGATAAGAATAGCTTTTCTGAATGAAATTGGAAGATGGAGGGGCACCAATGCAGTGCTAGTGGGTGTGAGCACATTGTGCATCAGCATGTTTTAACATTGTTTCCTAAAATACAGACTCCACCAAGTAACGGCAGATGGCCATGCTATGTTAAAGTCTGAAAGAAGTGTAAAGCTAGTTTTCATTTCTTGGAAATTATTTCTGTATCATCAGAAAATAAAAAAAGAAGTGTGTAAAGAACGACATAAATAATGCAGACCTGGCTAAACTTTCTATCCGTCCAAACCCTGCTGCGGTGTTTGAGAGGGCATTGTCATTCCAGAGGTTTTCGCTTACTTAGTTGTTCTGTTTCTGAAAGCAGACCATTTCAGAGGCAGTATTTGCCCACTCATGAAAGGAAAGGAGATAAAGGCGGTAACGTATTTTAAGGAGATGCTATCTGGAGTCAAAGGATCTAAGTCTACCTTTCCTCTCTTCTGACAGCACAACACCCAGAATAAATTTGAATAATCAGATCCTATTCAAAATCATTTTTTAAATTAATTTCAAGAGGGGAAAGCACTGACATTTAGCTTGTTTTATCTCTCCATCTGCCTTTAAAGTGACTTGATTCATCTGTGTTAAAGGATTTATGGCGTACAGCTTCTTTTTTTTCTCTCAAGATGTAACACTAAATGGCAGAGGTACTACAATCTGTGTTCTTTTATGATTTCAAGAGACTTCCACCAGAAATCTTCATGCCTTGCGTTGCTACCCCCGATGACATTTCAATATCTATCATTTTAAAGTGGTATTTTTGTAACCGAGTTCTCCACCTGTGAATATAGAGAAAGACATAGATTGCCGGGGAGATATCTAAAAGTAAGGTGAACCAGCTAAAGTTACACTTTCACAACTTTTGAGATCTGATCAAAGTTTTCAGACAGTTGTTGTCAGGGAGACAGTAAAAAAAGCTTACTGAAACGTTGCATAAATGCGATGCCCATTTGAGCGGTTGTATTCAAGTGTATTATGAAAACACCGCCCTCTGCACCCCATGTGTCTGATTTGTATTCACTGTTCAATGTAATGTCTGGTATTGTGTAAGCACAGTGCTCAGGGACGAGTCGGGAGTGCTCGCTCTTCAGTGAAGAGGCCGTACTTTTTACAGTTGAATATATTATTAATATTATTATTATTATTATAACCATTCGCGGATTTATTGCAAGGGTTCAAGGTTAATACAGCGTGCCCAAGCTTGTGAAGTGGGTAAATAAATAAATCCATGCATGTCACTTTGGAATAATGTTACGCACAATTATACACTTTACGATCCCGTGTTTTCGAAATGTCAGGTATTTTGCATTACAATAGATTTTTGAAACTACTTTTTTTTGGAGAGAGAAAGAACCCACCAGATGGACGCGAAATGGAAGGCAATTCTTTTGAAGTGAGATGTCCACATTCATGACCAGAGCCTGATGTCTTGTCCTGATGCCCTTGTTAACACCAGGTTCAGTCCATATGAATGGTACGACGCCCACCCCTGCAACCCTGGCTCCGATGTAGTGGAAAACAACTTCACCCTCCTCAACAGCTTCTGGTTTGGCGTGGGCTCCCTCATGCAGCAAGGTATTATCACCAACACACACACACACACACACACACACACGCCCCACCTATTTTTGCTGTTAGTTCACTCACTCGTTTTGCCTCTTTAGCTGACGAGCTACTTGATTCCCATTTGGGGACTGTTTCATTAAACACTTGCCTGTCAGCAAGTGGAGAGCTCTGTCTTACATGAGACGAGAAGCTGTTGTCGCCTTGGTGGCGCCCTGAGAAGGCAGGGGATGTTGAGGAGAGGATGTCAGACACCTGTCAGATACAGCCAGGTAAAGGCAGAGGCAAGGCTTTACGTTTGTTTTCACAGAACGCCGCCCCTGTTCATGAGCTGTTTGCCTGTTGGGATGAAAGGGTAAGTCGAGGAACATGGCTGACAAATGCCAGCTGTCAGTCACACCGCGTCTGCTGGCAGGCGGTCGGCGTTTACAAGTTTGTGCAGTCAGTACCGAGGACCCGTTGAAGGAGATCTGTATCTCCCCCTTAGAGAAACCGCCACCGTGGGTCAAGGCTGTCAACTTTGAACCTTTTTTGTGTTGATAACATTTTATTTGTGCATTCTGAGTGAGTGCCAGAGAAGATCTTAACGTCTTCCCCACCCAAACTAGTTGTGTTCTCTAACCACCCTCAAGAGCTACATATTCAAGCGAATAATATAAGACGACGAGATAATGATCGTAGGTAGGATAGTTGGCAGATATTGTGGACACACTTTGCACCCTGAAAGGGAGAACACATAAGCTAATGAGGCCCCAGCCTCAACATAATGAAATCAGCTGTGGAGGGAAAAGACCCAAGTAATAAAATGTTTAACCTCGGTGTAACAAGACAAATCGAGAAGGCTTAGCGCGGCTCCACGGTGAATCCCTGTCCGTAAGGAGAGCGACGGCGCTCTGCAATTCATTAAGCACCAAAAAAAAAAAAAAACGATTCGCTAGCTCTGCCAATTTGCCAATGCAGCAGTGGCATGCCACAAGGAAGACGGTGGGGGGAAATCCACCCAGAATGAGCTTGTTATTACGTTATTCAGCTGCAAAACTGGGTTGGTACTCTCTTATAATTCCCCGCACTACTCATTGTGGTGTCTGTCAAAGACTAAGCTCCAGGGTTTCTCTCACTAAGTACTGCTCAGGAAAACAGTTACATTCATTCTCGTTTCCCCTTTATACAATAGGTTTTTGCTTTAGCTGAAGTGTTATATTTTGTGCTGTGATCGTTTTACTCAGTAGGTAGTATAAATTAATTAAAATATCAACAAGCAGTCTCTTAAGTGACATACTGTACTGTAATGTTTGCAAATTTTTCTATAACCTTCAACGGTCTGAAAGAACTCTGCAAAATGTGTCAAGAGTCAAGTTTTCCAATATCACGGTTTGAGAGAGACTTTCTGTGGCTCCACTAAAACATACGGTGCAAATATTTATTCCTGGGTATATTCTGTTAGTGTCATAGAAACAGACGGCCAAACACGCTGACAGCAAACTGAAGAGGAAGCCATTTCCTTGATGTGTTTAAAATGCAAATGGCTATGTTTGGGAGAAGAGGGAGAGCAGAGTTGAGGGGAAGGAAAAAAAAAACTGAAATACAAATCTGCCAGCTTGTCTGTGGGAGGGAGGTGTCATACACAACACACAACAGATAGCAAAATGAAGAGGTGCAAAAACACACACCTCGTGTGCTTCTAACAGGTTAGCCAGAGGGGCTTGGTTGACTTGTGCTTTCAACAGACATATGTTTAAAAAAATGTAGTTGAAGTGAAAAAGACCAATTTGATATACGGACATGAGGATTCTGAAGCGTTTTCTTTTTGTGATTCAGATCGGCAGTTTGAGGATACATTTTGGTTTTCAGGTAATTCATTAAACAATAAGAACCTCCGGCATTTGAAGGAGTGACGCTTTGTAAGGATGCTGTTGAGACAATGTGAAGTACAAGTAGTTACTCTCACTGGAAGCCATGCATCCCTTATGTTGAGGCCTTACTGCTTGGGAAAACCACTGCTAAAAAGGACAACAGAGACTCCCTTACTCCACTGTGAATATGAAAGGAAAAAAGAAAATGGGCAAACCTTTCTTTTTAGACACTGGAATGAGGCAGATGCTGAATGCTCTGTTCTCTAATAATTAAAAAGTCTAACAAATCATTTAATTTATATAGTGCTTCTTTGAAACCCAAAGACGCTTAATTGAATGATTGAGTGATGTTGCAGTGGCAGACAGATAATAAAAACTCTCCCTATGGAATAAAGCCCATACCTACAACCAAGGCCACAGTCAGGGGGTGGGGGGGGGCCCATCTGTCCGCCTTAAAGTAAAACTTTTTTTTTAACGTTTTTGCCAATGCTAAACGTGTTTTTTCACGTATTTGTAGGGCCATCACAACATGTTATGATAATCTCACATTCATTTTGAGCTCTCAAGCACATGATGTATGATCTCATTTTACTTTACCCATTTATTATGGAAATGGTTGCACACACTCTTCCTGTGGTGACGGGTGCAACAAAAGCCCAGTTTTGTAGTGTTGTTGCTAGGCTACCTGGTACAGCAAAAAATGCCAAATCCAAACAAATCCGGTGCCCAAACGTGACAACAGAAAAGAGAGAAGCAGATAATGATAGTGCTTTGCATACCATGTTGACATTTCTGAAGAAGAAGTATAAAAAGGCAGTGGTCAACCATCCAGAAAGAAGTGCAGGGAATGATGAGAGCAGAAGATCCCCACCCCCCCCTTGCCTTTTACAACATTTCATGTTGATCATTGAACTGTAAGTCACGTAATTGTTACATGCAGTTTTGTGCAGCGATTTCTGGATTTATTTTGAAGTTTACTATTTTTGTCCCGGGCCCTTGGATTCTTGAAGTCGGCACCGCCCGCAACATGTCTACCCGATTCCGCTTACTTACTTTACCTATACAGAATCAGACTTCCATCTGAAACTGATGTTAGCATTAGTACACCGAATATACTGCAAATGTAATACAGACGAAAGGAGGGTTTTACAAGGAGGCTATGTGTTGAATTTGACATTAT
Source organism: Aplochiton taeniatus (assembly GCA_017639675.1). Lineage (NCBI taxonomy): Eukaryota > Metazoa > Chordata > Actinopteri > Galaxiiformes > Galaxiidae > Aplochiton > Aplochiton taeniatus. Next base: position 15,434,646 of record CM030178.1, on the reverse strand, counting down.
GTGTACGTCGCTGTGAGCCAACACTTTGCCCTTGACTTTTTTATGTGTGAAGACTAAAATTCCAGTTCCAATCACTCAGTGTTTCTTACATTTCAATGTTTTGTTACAGTGTTGCCAGAATGTATTATGTCAGAATCACACCGCTTTAGCTGTGGCAGTGCTTCTGTCAGTGAGATGGATGCAGCGTTTTGTTGACTGAAATTGCATCATTATCTTGTGCCCTGAAAGGACATTTATACTTATTTGGCCAACATGACAGAAGTCCTTCTTCAAGAAGACATGATCACATGTGAAGGCAACAGCGTGTAAACCGTGCAATATGTCAGATGTGTTTTTTTTGTTGTTGTATTTATTAGTTTACCTTTCTCTGCCATATTGTGCGCCATCTGACAACTGCATTTCATAACTTGGGAGTCCAGTTAGGTCTCCAGGTGTTGCATTTATTTGTGGTGCCGTCTCTTTATCGAACAATGAGGCCCGCCTTTCTTTGACACTGTTAGACTGTCAAACGACAGAAGACCAATCCAATCAAATTTGGTCTAGAGGTTAAAGAATCTGAACATCCTACAGGCCCTCAGTATGCTGCCTACTCTTTGAAATTGCCGTCATAAATCTTCAGTAAAGTAGTGGAGCGCACCAAATCCAACCTCAGCTGGGGTGGGTGCTTCGAAGGTCGTTGGGGACAAAACATACAGTTACTTTAAACATGAGTAAGCTATTGTGAACATGATGTGCTGTTTACCCTGTACCCCACAAAAGTAACAGTCAATGTAGTGGTGTGGCCAGCTGGAACTATAAACTATACCGTATAGTCTTGATTAACTCCTTGGGAGATACAGCTCCACAGCAATTGCCCAATTCCACATACAGATGGAAGCTGCTCTGCCAATTACAGTCTGTACAACTTGAATTAAGAAAGCAATCACTTCAAGGATCCATAAGTTGGCACGATAGGTTTCTTGTTATAAAAGCGGCGTATGGGACACAGAGAGTAAGGTGGTCATGTAATAAAGCAGCAGGCGCGGTAGAACGAGAGAAGAGGCTAGCTTCTTGACACGACCCCTTTCTGTTGCGCTGACGTTTCCTTAATTGGATGCAGGCCCGCGCTGTGCGTTTGCCAGATTTATTTATGAAACACCACAGCACAAAAGCAAATGCATGTCCCTTCCTCATTTCAATACACCAAAATAGATGTTGCCTTGGCTTCCAATGAGAATTTTACCTCTAGCCAGTGCATTCACTCTCTCTTCAGCTTGATGGAGCCAGCTCCCTGCGTACCTAATAAAGTCTGGCATTGTAGAATGCTATGACCGCGCAAAGCTAAAATGAATTCTATGATTTAAAAAATGTATACATGGTCGGACTATTTCAGGATGGCCACGTGTTAGCATTGTCAGTTTGGGAGGCACCCCACACTGTCCTGTTCTGCCTTTTCTATATTCAACCAGCTCTAGCTGTCATTAACTATGATTTGGTTCCCTAAACCAGGGATAATGCCTGTAACTAGACACGGCCCTGTACCTTTCCCACCGTTGTCAGTGTTAAACCCCTAGACTTTTGCCATTGCACTCAAAATAACAATCCAGCAACAATACTGACTGTATCTTTTGCCTTGTCCCATCCCCTAGGCTCAGAGCTGATGCCCAAAGCCCTCTCCACCAGGATCATCGGTGGGATCTGGTGGTTCTTCACCCTGATCATCATCTCCTCCTACACGGCAAACCTGGCTGCCTTCCTCACAGTGGAGAGGATGGACTCTCCCATGGACTCAGCCGATGACATCGCCAAGCAGACCAAGATTGAGTATGGCGTCGTCAAAGATGGCGCCACCATGCAATTCTTCAAGGTAAAAGGATAAAGCAGTTGGTACATTGTTCCTGCCCGTCGAGTGTCATATATAATTGTGTGGCATATTGAGAATCTGTCAAAGGAAAGGAAGACTTCTTCAAAGTGAATGACGGTGATTCAAAAGAACAAGATGACTGTCCTGTAATTTGATTGCATCAGCTGTTTCCAACACAGTGGGAGAGCAGCCTTCATAGCTGAGGCATGCTGTGCACGCAAACTAAACCCCCATAGAGAACTGCAGCAAGATGGTAAATCTTGACTTCTTGGTGGCCTTTTTTACAAAGGATATATATATATATATATATATATATATATATATACATACACACACACATATACATACATACACACACACACACACACACACACACACATATATAAATGCAGGTACATGCTTTTCAAGATTTGATTCAAGACACTTTTTTTGGTTCAATTTAATTCCCACAGAAAGAACGAATTCTACTGCTTCTACCCCTCTCCAGCCTATTTGATGTGTTTTCTATAATGATTCTTTCATTCCAAAGTTTCAGAATTTGCCTGTAGGGGTTTTCCCCCCTTTACTTTTATATTTTGAGTTTTGCTCACAGAGGACTGAGGATGTGGTGCTGAAAAATATATGCATTCCAGATAACTGTCTCAGTGCACCAAACGAAACCTGATTACTTCACTGTTGAAAGAAGGGGGCAGCTCCATGAGTTTATGACATTAAATCATTCTTAAATTATCTATATGGGTTTTTACAGCAATTGTAATAGTATATTTACACCACATGTTCAGTTACCTTAAATACCTTAAATATTCACTTTTGAATGTAATGTAATGTCTGTAGAGTAGCTTCATTCCCCAATGTTGATGTAACCTTGGAATTATTTTTATTTTCCTCCACATTTACCCCAAAATGCGGTACTGAACTGAAGTTACTCCCCGTTCTAATATTGTGCTTTTCATATGTAGATGTAACATCCTTTTTTGTCCAAAACAAGTAGATCCATTCATTAAAACGGTCTTAAACAGCGGTATCCCTTCGAGTATTGGTGGCGTTTAATCAAAATGTATCAAAAACCCAGAGGGTCCTTCCAATTCTACTATCAGTAATATTTTAGTGGGAGTAACAGTCCACTGAGCTAATTTACACCAGTTGCCATTTATAAATAGATCTGCGACTCTGGTTTGAGAATCAATGTTATAGCAGACATCATGGAAACAAGAGGCCATTTTCAGACTCGAACGTTACCCCATCTGCCTTAGCAAATAGGAAGCTTAGCGATCTTGAAGTTTTGCTCTTGGTCTGAAGACATTGCTCTGTGCTTCACTGTTGACTCATGCCACCATCTTTAAACCCAGACAGTAATCACACGGTTGACATTTCTAACCAAACAAGTACTCGATTCTCACGAGGAGTCACGGAAAAAGTTTGTTTTCCCCGCGTGTGACTTTTATGACTGCTGGATTTGATTGCAGCATTATTAAGGAGAGGAGACACAGGTGTCTATAATTACCTAATCAGAGTTGCGGCGGCTGAAGTGCCCTCAGTTGCGTCTCGTTATCACAGGGAGGGCTAACGAGCTTGACTCCAGCAGACGGGGTAAATGATAAATGCTATGGAGGGCGGGGGGTTTCTCTAGATTTGTCAAATCACGCCCTGAGTAGAGCGCACAGCAGGGCACGGAAGGACACACCATGGACATATCAGCTGTTGTTGCCTGATTGTGTATGTAAACTGTTAATGTGTTTGACATACTGTCCTTTGGCATAGGATTAAAGTTGAAAATGTGTCAAAGACATTGAGAGGGGTTTTAATGGTACCCTTGGTAATTAAAATAAATCTTTTGGGGGTTATGAAATTGGCATTATTAAGAACTAGATATGGCACCTTCATGACCACATACAAAGCAAAAGGAGAGGGACTACATTATCGGTCGAGAAACTTGGAGAACAGATGCACAAATTGATTTTGATTATGAATATCTTAACAAAATTGTTTGCTTTTAGGTAGAGTGCATTACATTCAATTACAGGATGTCTTACTTTACCAATCCCTCAGGGAAGGATTTAGTTTGCATTTGTTAGTTACATGTTTTTAAACAAGTAGCTGCTTAAAATGTAAGGCTAATTTAAATTGAAACGTACACAACTCTTGTCGGAATATACAGTGCCTATATAGTATATAATAATAATAATACATTGTAAGCACAAACTTTACATTTCTTTAGTGCTTTATATTGTAAGTATAAACTCAAAGTGCTACAACCAGCATTAATATGACATAATAAAATATACAAAATATGGATATGAATATAGCAAAGAGAAAGTTATTTATATATATTTGTACAAACAGTCCAGTGATCCGATGTATATTTCCCCTCCATAATGAATCTACTAGTGATCATGGCATTGACGGAGACTAAGAATAACTGGTGTCCAAGGTTTAAAGTATTTTCATGACCAATACTCTGCTCCAGAGAGAAGAAAAACTGTCTCTGTAAAAGGGTCCCTTGTGTGTACAGATGGTGTTCGTCTTAGCAGTTCTGAAGTGCTCAACCTTTGGGTTCACATTAACTTTTTACTCAAAGCAAAGTCAAAGCTTTTGTGCCAACACTCTATGCTGTGCTTCCTTCTCCGGACAGAAATCAAAGGTTTCCACTTTTGAGAAGATGTGGGCCTTCATGAGTAGTAGGCCAAGCACGTCGCTTGTCAAGTCCATTGAGGATGGCATCCAGAGGGTTCTCAACTCCGATTATGCCCTGCTCATGGAGTCTACCACCATCGATTACATCACGAAGAGAAACTGCAACCTCACGCAGGTGGGAGGCCTCATCGACAGCAAGGGCTACGGGATCGGCACTCCAATGGGTGAGACCCGGTCGACTGTTGATAAAGATAGTAATGCATTACATCCCGGGCTGATAACATGCAGCCTACACGATGTAAATGCACTAGCGCCAGCGTGTGCCCCGAGGCGGTCTAAATCGGTCCGTGTTGTTCCTCTCAGGTTCCCCGTACAGGGACAAGATCACCATAGCCATCCTGAGCATCCTGGAGGACGGCCGCCTGCACATGCTGAAGGAGAAGTGGTGGAGCCTGAGCGGCTGCCTGCAGGAGGAGCGCCGCGAGGCCGGCCCCATGGGCATCCAAAACCTCGGGGGCATTTTCATCGTGCTGGCCTCGGGCCTGGTGCTCTCTGTGTTTGTGGCCCTTGCCGAGTTCCTCTACAAGATGAGGCAGACCATGGAACGCGACCAGGTAGATGTCTCAGTCAGTCTGCATGCACAGGATTTTCCTCCCTCACCTGGCTGCCTTTTTTAAACTCTATAATTTTGCTGATAGCGTTAATTCAATTATTTCCTTCGTTATTCCACTGGTCAACGTGGTAATTGGGCTAATTTGGTTTGGATCTCCACACAGCTTCAGAAGCCAACCTATCCTCTGTCCATGGCTTTTAGTCGAAGGACGCTCTAAAGGGATTTACATGCCCTCGGCTAATCCCCTGTACTATTTGTCCATAAAAAGTGCAATATTTACTTTATTTTAACCGGCATAATTGCAAATTGGAGCGTAGCAAGTTAATCCTTTATTAGTCATTGCAGATGTCAGGAAACTCTGAAACTCAACATCTCCCTGGATCGCCAGTGTTGGTAATGGGACTAAGTGGGTTGCAGGGAGCGAGAGTACGCTCTTGAGTTCACTTCATCTGACAGAGTTGCAATCGAGAGCCATGCATAGGTTAGATGTACTGGGAGGGTGGGAGATGGAGTTTCAACTTGTCTTTCAGCCATGGCAGGGATAGACGCATGCACACTCAACCGCATGCAACATGAATGTTCTGCTCTTATGGCCTGTGCACTCATGTCCTGTTGTCACCCAGTGCTGTCGGAACAATTTAAAGCTAAGGCATTTACCCCCCGCCCCTTCCCCCCGGTCTCCCCCTCTGCTCTTCTCCCCTCCCCTCCCCCCTCCCTTTTTGCCCAGAGGTCTTTGTGCAGTGCCATGGTGGACGAGATCAGACTGTCGTTCACCTGCGAGAGGCGGGTCAGGCACAAGGCCCAGCCGCCGGCCGTGGGGAAGACCGATGCGGTGATCAACATGCACACCTACAACGACCGACGACTCCCGGGAAAGGACAACATGAGCTGCAACCCTGGGAGGACCCCTGTGTTCCCGTGACAGTGTGCGCCCCCCCGGGGAAGGGCCTCCTGAGTCACATGGTGGCGGGGGCCGCGTCTGAGACCAGGGACAATGGCATTGACGGCATCACCCGATTCAGCATCAACCACAGCAACATGGGGACATTGACCAAACATGGGCATCTCAAAATGGCGGCATCAGCGACCCAGGTATGACAACACTCACAAGTATATATCCATTTTACCAAGATAGCTCAAGAGATCGCAAGGGGGACTTCCCTGGCAGGATAAGTGACATTTTTACGCAAGGAAACAGACGCACACACCTAAATACTCCGTGTTCAAGTCTGATGTTTACGTGCGCATCATAAAAACACACCTGACTAAGAATCATTATGTTCCATCTGAGGAACCCGTGACAGAAGACAATGACACTGGCTTTTTTATTGGAGATGCAGAGCGAAGGCAGAGACCAGGATTTTTGGAGCATGGCAATAAAAGAACTATGAAGAATGCTTAGTAGGAGCTGTTTTGATAGGATATTGTTTTTGTTCACGCAGCACATCAAAAATCCTTTGAAGTTCTTATCAAGCAACCAACATTTTATGTGTTCATTTACGCCAGAGTCTGGATGGGCTTTGGAATGATGTTACCTCAAATGTTGTCTAGGCTCCAAGTGTCCTTGGCCTGAAAAAATAAAATAAGAGGCTCCAATCGAAGACCTTTATTAAAGCATGGCATGGACATATATAATATAGTATATGCCCTGTTGCCCTGTGGAAACATCTAGAAGGGCAAGATTGCTTTTCCATAAATCCAAGTTTGAGAAAAATATCCATTGAAACCAAGTGAACGCACAAATATAAGAGATGTCATGCCTGATACTATTATAAAGTTTGAATGCCAAGACATTCTATTCCTAAAAAAACATATTTTCACTGGTATTAAAAACAGTCAAAGGTAACAACAGTTTATCATAATTTTGTGGTTTGTGGTTTGAATAATGCCACCATCAAATTTAAGAAGCGAATCGCCAAAGATCTGCCAACAGAATACAATAAACTACTATGGCCTGTATTTTCTCTTTAAAGTGCTGGCTGACACCCATCCGATAGACAAACTATGAGTGGGAAATGTTGATAATGTTTCCTTAAACATAGTTAAGTTATGTATAGTCGGCATTATTTGACAAAATAATTATACGATCTAATCCTAAAATGATCTCCCATGAACTGATTGGATTCGATTTTGATTTCCAAATATGAATATGATTCAATATTTTCAGAAACCAGTTCCATATAAAGCAGTAAACCACCTTTTTTATGTTGTGTAAAAGTGGATCATTGTTTTAGGTGAGAGTCTACATTTTTGTTTGTTGTTTTGAGGCCACAGGACTAGTAAGTTACCTGGACATTAAGGTTTTTTCTGTTTACAATATCAATTATCTTTGAGGCAGTATTCTGACAGTTTTTAGCTTGAGCTTTATGTAAATCTGCCAGCAATTTGGCTTTAGAAAAAAAAGGAATTGACGCAATGCAGGTTTTATTTTGAGTGGCAAGTGCCGGAGTAAGTCTCTCCATATGGACATATTCTGTGCAAAGGCTCTTGAGCGATTGAATGTGTGCAATGCTCTAATGTTAAACGACTTTGAAACTAAGGTGCAAATTATCACTGGTTTTGTGTGTTTGTGGTGATTAAATGACTATGAACTGTATATCAAAAACAAAGTGTCATACCGTAGGATACTAGTAGTCCAAATGAGTTGTCAGAACTGGCTGCTCAAAAGACAGCAAACCTCTGTGAGGTTTACTTTGTTGATACATACAGAATCAACAATCTGAGATTCAAGGAAACTTAAATCTGTGTGACTTATCATTGGTTTGGTAGAGTTCTCATTGTATAAATGTTTATCAATTCCCTTCTGCAAAGTAGAGTATATGTAGATAAGATGAACAGGAGAAAATGTATTTTGCTAAATTTATACTGGTAAATACATGCGTTTTTGTTTACAGCCAAAGGGTATAGATATTTATTTGGTTTCAAAAGTCACTTTTAACCTCAACTCTATTTCCACTGCCCGGACCCCATTTATTTATTTAATATGAATGGCTTATATTATAGTATATTATGAATAATGATCATCAAATGAAGAAAAATATATGTAAATCTTTCCTCAACCTAATATATTTCTATGAGGTGAACATGATATTGTAAGCCTAAACTCTCTAAAACTGTAGAGAAAAACCCATTAGAATAGGATTTATTTGAACTTTTATACGATTTAAAGCCTGATTATATAGTTAGACGAGGTTATACAAGCTTCCTCTTATCTTCCCCCTTAGTAGATAACATTGATGAATTCAGAGATTTTCTATTTAATGAACCTCCTAGTGTGCAAATCATTTAAAATAAATACACTTTAAAATAATTGCAGGGTTGATTTGGTTCAATAAAATCAGTTGTGAATTTAGATACTGTTTTATAACTATAATGTGAATACTGGCATTTGACACCCAATTGTATGAAATGTTTGAGATAAAGTATTGGACAATGTAAGCTTCATAACCTGTGTTATATAAGCAGTGTGTGGTATGAGTTTCAGTTAAACAGTCAAAGCGATAATATGCCTTTGTTTCTGCATTTTAATTCTTTGGGGTTGCACAGCTTCTTTTGTTTGGCGGAAAACCTCTCAAACTAAACACTGAACATGTTGGTGCCGACCAGGGTTGTATTTGTGGACATGCAAGATTTCTATGAATATAGTTTTTTGTAACGTTTTGTAAGGATCTTTTTTTTTTTCCTTGTAACTGTATGTGTTAAGAGAAGACCAATATTAGTAAACTGACATTCAAGTAAATCCTATGGGGAAATATAAAATATAGAGGAGCTATTGAATTATTTTCTTTTTAACACACTGTGAATAATAAAATTGTACAGTTTGCTGTATGGGTTATATGATTTTAAAGTTTTAAATAAAAAATTGGAACTATATTAGCATTTTTTGATTCTCCTAATTTAATATACGCCAGCTTATTAACACTTCATTTACATATAAGGAGCAACATCCTGTGCATACATAACAAAAAAGCACACACCAACTCCAGCTGTTTATATTCTGAGACAAAAAACATGTCACTTGTTTATGCTAAGGTATTCAGGACTCATTTCTCATTATCAATGGTGCCACAACAGTCCTGGATAGGAGCGTATTGAATATTGATTGGCGTCCATACAGTACACATGCTTTACACAGAGCCTAGACAACCCACACTAATGGTTAAATAGGAGCCCGGGTTAACTCCTGTACAGAATTGGGTTTTTATTTGCCGTACTAAACCATAGGCTCTGGTTGGATAGCCTCTTTGAAGTCCTGTTCTACCCAAGTGTAGTACTCATGTCAGAAGCACAGAGCTAGCCAGGCACTGGGATCTAAAACACAGGTGGCTGTTGTGAGAAAGGAAATGGCACATTGTAAACCCTGCCCGTATAAAAACCTGCATCACAAGTAGAGCAGGTGGAGGTATGATGGGCCTCGACGTCTCACATTGGGCGTCTGTTGTGACTTGACACGTGGAGCCGAGAGGGAGAGTGTGCCCGAGTAGCGTCTAATGCTTGTTGCAGCTGGGCCTTGGTGGGACGAGATGGATGGAGGGTCTTTGAAGACTCCCCTCTGCAGTGACTGCCTCTGAGCCTCAGAGAGTGCTTACTGGGACGCGCTAAGTGGTACTTGCTCTATTTCATGTGTGTTACTTGTAGCCTGGAGCTGGAGAGGAGGCTGTTGTTTTATCAGTTCTGTCATGATAGTATTACTGAAGAAGGGCAAAGCAAGTAACGCCACATCCTTGCTATATAATATTCGGCAGTCGCCATCATTAGGTGTTTAAACAGACACTACCTGCCAATCAATGTACCGAGCATCTCCTGTTGCTCCGATCCACTTTCGGAGTTTTTTTTAAATCTCGTACAAAGACAAAGAAAGACAAGACTGCGGAAGGTAGATGCTGTTGCGTACTGGTCTGCATATGTGTGTGTGTGTGCCTGTGCCTGTGCGTGTGCGATTGCTCAGGGTCTGCGGGTGCCTGCACGTGCATTGATGAGCATCTTGTGTTTGGAAAGTGTGTCATGGCACGCGCCAGCCGGCAGACTGCGACAGAGAGAGATTAACCTTGGTGGCGTGGCGGCGGCAGACGGGGGACGTTAAGAAAGCAGGGGGAACCCCGGGGCCACGGCATGGCGGAGCCGCGGGCGCATAATGAGCGATGGGCAGGGGCCCCGCTCCTAATGGGAAGATTTATTATCGCTCACTGTCAATTAATCCCTTTGGACGGGCAGGGGCCAGCCAACAGAGCAAAGGGGACAACGTGAGAGAGAGAGAGGGAGAGGGGGAGAGAGAGAGAGAGAGAGAGAGAGAGAGAGAGAGAGAGAGAGAGAGAGAGGCAGACTTGAATGAAGGGAGAGATGCGGAATGCGGATAGGCATGAGGGAGGGGTGAGAGCCGGAGTCCAAAAAAGGGAGCGTGAAAATGAGGCGAGGACGCGAAGAGGGAGGGGATGGACACATCATGGTGGATAATCACTGCGGTCAGCTTGGAACCATCCCGGAGAGGGGGTTGACCAGCTCTGGGGTTAACGCTGCATATGTTAGGCACACAAAACGATGAGTAATAAAATGGGAATAAGAGAAGACAAAGCATGAAATAGAAAAGGGAAAGGGAACAGAAAATTACTGAGAATAAAAGGACATCACAGACAAACTCAGAGGTCGATAAGGGGTTGGAAAAGGATGTAATACAGCTGTCGGATGCATGCAGGCAAACTTCAGTTGGTGTTAATACTGTCAGTTTTGATCTGAAGCCATTCATTATCAACATGATAATAACCTTTATAATTCTATTGTTTGTAAAATAGAGCAGCTTGGTCCAGGACTAATGACCTCCGTTCCTTCCTTAAATCCTTGAATTCAAATTGATAATTGTGTGTATTTTTTTTCTTTCTGCAACGCAAATGTTTGTACATTTATGGGAAGCTTTCTATCTACAAATAACCTGTGGTGTGATCCCCCCCCCCCCCCCATTTTGTTTAGTCATAACAGGTGTTCATTACAAAAGTCAGAATTCGCTGTGGTTATTATGCATGTCGCCTGGCGTTTCCACACAGGTAAGTCTCAAGGCAAAAACATCCCACAGCACCACAGCACAACTGTTTTAAGACAAAGCCTCTGTCGCCTTTATGTGAACTGATGCACTCAATTCCTGTGGCTTGACCATGGTAATGTTTTCGAAGGCAGACATCCAAACCAGTGCTCTACTCAATGACCTTGACGAAGCCATCAGCGGGCGATGTTCCCCCGAGTTCCTCCTGGGCCACTGAGCTCTGGGCCGCCGCGGTGCCGCTTGGCAGCCGTGCAGCATCGACCTGTTTGAGGGTGAGTGGTTCTGCTAAGGGACCGGGTCCAGGCACTGCCACGTCTGTGGGCCCGCAGGGGGGAACTCTGTGTGAGCCGGAGGATTGGTTTGATGGTGGAAGTATGCACTGAACCTAAGCACGGACCGTGACCCTGTGCCAGAAAACGAGCCCCCCCCCCCCCCCCCCCTGCAATGCTAGCATGTAAGTTCAGGGGGGAGAAAGGGATTGGATTTACTGAGCATTATAGTTACCACCTTTCGTGTTAAAACACAGGTGGTTTAAAGTGCATCTTAAAAGCAGGCGTGTTAAGTTGGCCAAAAAATGTACATGGAGAATAAAAGCTTCTTGACTGAAGCTTTTTACTGGCAAATACAATTTGAAGAGGTAGATTTCATGAAAGAGCAAAACATTACGTATTTTCTCCGTACGTGCGTAATGTCAAAATCCTACCAAAGCCCACAGGCTGAATGCAAAATTCAGAGAAATAGCACACTAAAAGTTCCAGCTCGCTAGTATTTTGACAGGTCTTTGAAGTATTTTTTTTTTTTCATTTAATATTTGCAGGAATGGAGCCAATTCCAGCATATGAGGCTAATAGATGGTGGCTAAAACTGCCCGGCCCAATAACATTAGTAACGGTGAATAATTAATAAGTGTGTAATTACGGTGCACTGTGGCGCTCCAATGGGTAAGTCCATAGAGGGAAGACTCATGCATATTCAGTTGTCCATAAAGAGCCGTGCACTACATGCTTCACTCCAGCACTGGTAGGCACCACATGGTCCAGGTTTGAAGCAAATGGAAGCTATTGTTTTGTTTCAGACCCATCGCTTTCATAGCAAACCTGTGACGCGGAGCCATGTCAGAGCTTCGGCTTGCACCTTCACGTTTACCACTGCCCAAACTCACTGTAGGTGAACTGGCCAAATAGATAGCTTGCCAATAAATCCCATGCAACCTTTGAAATGGTTATGTCCTTTGAATAAGTATGTGATGAAATAGAGTCCTTCGATGTGGTCCTATAATGTTGAGAGAATTACCTTTCCTTGGGTATTTTTACAGGATTTTCTGCTTACACAACTTTGAGAACTTGCTGTATGTTTGCAATGTTGGGAGGGGGGTTTTGGAGTTGTTGTGCAAGGCAGGTTTTCGCTTACCATCAAACAGGAGACTCTGATCTTTGCGCTCAGTTGTACCTGAGGAGAAACTGTCTGTGTTGTATCCCAAGGTTGCTGGGCGCCTCCAGCGAGGCTGTTTGATGTCAGCCCAGGACTAGACACTCTCGTTAGTCCGTGGGGAGAGGAGCTTCACCACAAGGTAATTTGCTAGTCTGTATCAAACCCTGTCCTAATACATCTCCACACCTCGAATTGGGGATGCAGACAACACCTGGTGGTGTGAATGAATTTGCGTAAACCTTTCTTAGAAGTGCTAACACACCAGTGAGCAAAGACAATGGCACCGATACCATAATGTTTTTGGTTTAGCCTCTGGTTTCACGGGTGGGTGGAGTTGTGCTGGCAGCTCCATGCAATTTTTCGTTCGAGCTAGAGGACATACACTCTCAGACTAGCTGTCATCAACTGCCTCAGATTCCAAGATAGCCGTGAAAACTTGATCAAACTGGTGAGAGAGGCATGCTCTGCGTCAGCTCCACGCCAACTGTAAACGGTCACACGCCATTATGATGGGAGTTTATCGTCAAACCATCAAAGTATACTGCTTAAAGCAGACTCCTTTTTTCGTTCCTACTTTCCCGTCACAAAACTGTCGGAAAAATGCCATTGGTTCTCTCCTATCACAGTTCACCTCCTCCTCTAACTTCCCCACAGCCCAAGCTTTTTAATGATATAAGTGGGAGTCTTCCATCTCTCTTATTTATCTTGTGTTGTATGTCCACAGGGAGGAATCTGGAGGCCGTCCGATTGGCTGGAGCGAGGGAGGTTTATGGCCTGTGAAGGCCAATTTGAGCTGCCTCCAGTCTGGTTCCAAACCTGCTGTGCCCCCCCCCCACCTCTCCTCCTCCATTGCACCCCACAAGGACCTCGAGGGCTACAATATTACTAATGACACAGTTTCCAGCTTCAAGCAACTTGGCATGCCGGACTTCTCGGGCTGGTGTGCGAGCGCTTTGTAGGCGTAAGCCACTCATTAATATTGAGCAACGAAGTGACAGTTGGAGGCGCTTGGCAAAATGTCCTGGCACCCTGGGGGTGGGGTGTGTGTGTGTGTGTGGAGGGGGGGGGGGGGGTCGAGCCCATGGTGGCTGGCCGCTTTGTTTGGCTTCGTTTGGCGTGTTTAAGTAAAAAACAGCTGCTTGGAGAGCTCCGCCACCTCGGCGGTTGGCAGTGGCTCGGGCACAGTGGGCACACGTGCTGTTGTGATGGAGGCTCTCTGGAAGGCTCTCTACATGCAATTAATTTGTCTGACATCCCACTGACCAAACTCAATGTTACTCCTCTCGGTTTCTGTTCCTTCTTAATGGCACTGTAGGGCTTTAGACAGTGAGTTGTCTCTATGAACACTGACACCCTGATATTGCGTTTGTGTACGTGGCCTGGTTTGTGCTCCCAATCATTATTCATAATCTATAATACATGACATGTTGGCATGTTTAGGGCATTAAAGCAAGGAAAGGCCAGATGAGGTATCCTTGTGACTAAGACTAATGGTGGCATGTGTTGTCATCCTCATTAGAATTGTATTCTTGTTCATTATTAATAATGAGCATATGTAGCACTTTCAACACGGAGATCAAGGTACATGCACATGATCTCTTTATCAATGTATCTGCTGTTACCCTGGCATTTCGATAAGGACAGACAGCCTTTCCAAACAGTTGGTCTTTGAGGCCATTTGCGCCATGTGTGATTGAAGTATATTTGGCAGGGAATCTGGGAATTTACTGAAGCCAACAAATAAATCAAATGAAACTTTATATCTAAAAGGTGTTAATAAACAAATTTAAACAGAAAGACATTTTAATATAAAGCGCTGCTTGGAATAATTAGGACCCTATTTATGACCGTTTATAGCTGTGAAAATGCTGTTATAGCCGTTTATATAGTGAAAATAACAGCCTGTGGAGCTGTGTCTGAATGAGACCATAGTTCACCTTTCTTGATGAAATCATGAAATGTCTACATATAACTGGAAAGCACTGAGTGCATTGCACAGCTACGAAGATCAGCGCATACACAATGTCTCTGTGTTATATAGTTCACGACGTCGCGCAGTTAAGCCACAATCTGAAGACATAATCAATGACAAATTGTGATGGTTAAAAATAATAAATGGTTGTTTTTCGAACTGGACCTCAAATGGTTAATGGAGATGCCCCGAAACACACACACACGTCAGCGACAACACAGCCCCGGATTTGGGAGAGAGCATAGGACCTGCAAACACTCTCTCTTCTTTCAAAGCGTCTTCTTTTGACTGTTTCAAATTGAAATAGCCGTTGTGAAACGGTGCTTGGCACAGAGAGAGCGGCACAGCCGTGGTTTGTGCCATTGCCTAAGGGAAGTCCTTCAAAGTGTCCCGACGTGCCGCGGGCAGCATTCTAATGAGGTCATCAATAACCTGCAACAGCTGCTCAAAAAGAGAGACCTCATCTGTTGAGCCATCGCCACCAGTGACTGGGTTCCAACAGGGGACGCAGCGCCGAAATAATGAGGGGGATTCTAGTTAGCACACCGCACTACTCGACTTAGTCTCATTAATTGGTGCGGCTTGAGAAGATTTAATAGTAAAAGCGACTAATTAGGCGCTTTGTAAACCCCATAGGAGTCTCTACAGTATTGTATTCTGTCTGTCATGCTGCTTCAGTTCAATGTGCTTCGCTAAATAAAAGTCAAGTCAAAGCAGCCATTATTCTGGGGCAGGACAAATGTAACCGGCAAGTGTGTGTGTCACAGAAAAAGGCCAGACTGACCTTCTTGCTGTTAAGAGCCCAGGAAAGAGTGTGGATGGATGACTGCTGATTCCAACATACATTCTGTCACTGTTTCACAGGCAGCTGCCCCTCGTCGGACTGTTCTGTATTGGTTTGATTCTATTCCGTACTTGACCCCGTCGCTCTCCTCCCGATCTCACCGTCTCTGCTGGTGAGGCGATGCACACATCTATTTGCGTGACATTTGCAGTATGGCACATGTAACCTACAGGATTGTTTTTATTTGTTTTGCCTGTATGTGCAGCTGCCACTGGAGAAACAGGAACGATGACAGCAAGATGGTCCCTTTATCTGCGCCCATCTCGAATATGCTTTGTCTGTTCTTCCTCCAGCAAACCCCATCGATCTCTCCCTTTCCCTCTCTTTGCTTGCAATTCCTACTCCCTGCAGCCCCCTCCCAAAAATAGGTATTTTATGGACTTAGCCTGGGCATCCTTCCTTGTCGGGCATTTTCAACAGGGAGCCAGGTGTAACTTTGCATACCAGTATCCATTCGTTTTCTGGCCACTGTAGTGAGTGTAAATTAGTTTCAATGCGGATGTCTACCCAAGCCCTCTAAATGTGTACCTCAATGTATCTACCTCTTCTAAAGTGATCTACGTCTGCTTGAGTTGTTTACCTCTGCTCTGTACCTTGCCTTACAACCATTTGTTTTGATAGGCTAGCATATATGTGTCAAAGCAACGATACAACTAATGGTAAACACCCAGCTGGTGTTTTGGCTGGTGGAGATGTTCTTTTTCAGATTTTAAACTACAGAAACATAGGGAAAAAAGTGTTAAATAATTCTGTCTGGTCTACATCTTTGATTTTCTTTCACCAACACGTTCTATATTTGCCTAGAATGTCATTTATGAATGCATACTTTACTGAACAGGATTAAAATACACAAACAGCTGCCACTGAGGAAGGTAGTCTCCAAATGGAGTCTGACCCTTTTCTTTTGTAGCTGTGCCAATAGATCGCAGAGGCAGGTGGCAGACACTGTGGTGGAGATTATTTGGAGGGTCAAGGTGTCGCAGTGGTCTGAAGTAGATATTGGGTCAGTGTCCTGGGCTGGTTTTATAAGCTTCTGGGTCAACTACAGAAGGGTGGTCTGAAGGTTGCTACCGGGTAAACATCTGCTGTTTAGAGAAGGGATGATACACCCCCACCTGCTTTCAAAAGGCTAGAGATATTCAGAGGAAGCAGCATTTAAGCTCCAGTTACACCATTAGTACTAATACAAACAATAGGCCATGATGCTGCAAGAAGATATCGGGGAATTGTTATCATATCATCAATTATGAATCGAGCCAGTCGACGGTTTTCTGAACCCAGTATTCTCTGTTTGGTTTCTTCTGAGAGGCCATGCTTAAGCACTTTCTGTGGAGCACGTCTCCACTGCAGCCGGTAGCCAGCTGTGGTGAGCATTTTCCCTCTCCTATTCATATATATTTAAACACAGACCGAAAAACAGACAATGACAGACACATACACACACACACACACACACACACACACACACACACACACACACAAACACCATGCATTTCATGAGTGTCATTCTCTACAATAAACGTGTCACTATTGCCCAGTTTTCTATAAATTATGTTTCACTGGGAGATTATAGTAACGACCGACTAACGATGGATAATGATAGACTTCCGGTTAATCACTCAAGTTTCCCTGATTGATTCCCATGTTATTATATGGGACAATTCTGAACAATTCTCGTCAGTCATATTCACACTTATTGGGACATGCAAGTCCCATGTATTACAATAATAGCGCTAAAAAAGCAATAGCTAATTTCCTATTGTTGATTCCAGCTTCTGACAGAGTTGTAATGGCTCGAGTCAATTGACTCGACTCGACTCAACTTGAAGGGCTATTTTGACTCCGATTATATCAAAATACTGCTAAGATTGCTAGTGACTCGAAGTGACTCAATCTTGAACGTGAAAGACTCGACTTTCCATTCCAAATGACTCGACTCGACTCAAGTCCCAATTTTTGGTGACTCGTTAAGCGGAAAATCAGTAACAAAAGTTCATATTTCTAAGGATCAGGTTGGTGAAATGTTACATTTAGAACAAAGTTACACATCCTA
This sequence comes from Aplochiton taeniatus, assembly GCA_017639675.1. Lineage (NCBI taxonomy): Eukaryota > Metazoa > Chordata > Actinopteri > Galaxiiformes > Galaxiidae > Aplochiton > Aplochiton taeniatus. The sequence goes on along the minus strand of CM030178.1, from coordinate 15,417,222 downwards.
CACATTATTATTATTTTTTTTTTTACAGAACACAGTATTGCTGTTAATAGGTCATAATTTAAGTGCCGCTGCAAAAGGTTTTGTTGACAACATATTAGGAGAACGAGAAAGTGTACGTGTAGTGTGACCTCTTCTTGTCCTTCTGACAACTTCAGTAATAGTTAACATCATAATGTTGCTATTTATGGCACCTGTTAAATAAGGCAATATCTCAGGATTGATTTTGCTGCCTCTCTGGCTCTCTCTTACAGCTCCCACTGCCAACGCACGGTGGATCTGATAACTCAAGCCCCATTGATTTTTCAAGCAAAAAATAGTTTTAGCAGAGCCATGAACCAAAAAGCATCAGTATTGTGTCAACTGTTTTGCAGAGCTGTTTAAAAAGAAAGTATTGTACTGGCCCTAACAGCAGGTCAATCAAATGTTCTCATCTACATAGCCACCAAGTCAAATGGAGAATGTAGTTTCAAAATCTACATTGGATGGCACAAAGAATTTGTTGAATGTCAATTAAGTTGAAGGAGATTTTCAACGCCCACATTCCAATAAGATAACACAACATATAGAGCACCATTGTGTCACATACTAAAGCTGTGTATGGTGATGTCGGTCGGAGGTCAACGTCTACAACGCTGGCTTCTGGAGAGGAGCTATCGTGGTTTGCCATGGCTCTTGTTGACAGGGGTCGCAGCATGGGCACTGTGAAATAGGTAGTGCTGATAGAACGTTGAGATGAAAACACGCCCATGGCTGTTGCCTCATTCGGCCATACATATGGCGGTGTCGTAGCAGTATTTTTAAAAGGGAGGAGGGGAAAGAAAGGTAGAGAGAGGCGGTAACATTCAAATGGCAGATAGGGATCAGGCTTCTGGAGTTAGAGGGAAGACTGACAGAGAGTAATGGATTTCTGGTCCTGGTGTGATTAAGAGCCCGTACTAAACCTGCGATAATACGCTGATATCTGCGGGGAGCTGCCTGATGCCGGCTGATCGCAATCAGCGGACCTGGGATGGTCTAGCGGCTCCCTTGGCCTCCACCGCACTGGCCCTTCACTGGCCCTACGCCTAGTTGCACCCAGAGAAACACACAACCCACCATATCCTCGCGCTAACACAATTGTGGTTTTGGCTTAGTTTCCTCTTTGAGATTTACACTTTACAAAATCCTCTCCATGCCTTATCAATCTACCACGACCAATAGCAACAAATTGCCTTATAAAGGAGACTTTTCTCTCGTAGTAGCCTATCTCACACCGACCAGAGCTCCAGCCGCTTGCCTTTACTGTTACACACAGGCTAAAGGACTATGATATAAACCACATTGGAAAAACCGGGCTGGCTTGCAGGGGTGAAGCGTTGCTTCAGTTCATTAAGCGGCACTGATGCTCTTACGCTATGGCCGAAAGCTTTCCCTGTGCTACCGCACATCTTAATTTTAATCTTAATCAATGTGCCGTGCTCTAATGAGAACACTGGTTTTTACACGCTTGTTGGCCTGCCAGTGCAGGATGTACTAAGAGTGATTAAGCTGCTGTTGGCCTTGGGAGGGTAGGAACATGCCTCCAGCATCATAACACTCCCGAGTCCCAGCAACCAAACGTCTATAGCTCCTTTCATTTCTCTTTTAAGCCACCTTGTGGGTTGTGGCAATGCACCCCATTTCCTTGAAGCAAAGGGATGCTTCCCAGTATGAAAACTCGGTGATACACAAACTTGAAATGGGCGCAATATAAGTTGTCCCAGGCTCGTTCACCCTACCTGTGGAAACACAACTCACGTCAATCTATTCCATACTGCCATTACCAGTTAACTGGTCTGTGGGGACTACTTAAAGAGGAATAACAAGTCGCTCCATCTCAACACCATATGTCCCTTACTCCCAAGGGAAAATGCTTCTGGCAATGTGGATCCCTTTCCCTTCCTGATGGTTTTAGGTGGAAGAAGCCTGAAAGCTATATGCTGTGCTTGGGGGGATTGATCGGTGCGTTGTATCAAGGTGCTGTATCGAGTTATTGTCAGATCATTAGCAGTAGAAACGTGCTTGTGTGGCACTTTTGTATTTGAAGTGGAGAGAGTCGGCGCATTGCAGAGGGATAGGCAGCTGGCTCATATCTTTTACAAGCGAGTCATGCCTTCCTTAATATCTGATCAGTAGCCGTAAAGATTTCAAAACACGGAGGAAGCGGCTGCTGGCCAACCTCAATAATGCCTTAAAGACGTACATACAGTACGAATGTCAGCCTAATGCCAGACAGAAAGAGTGTAACGATTACATTTTGACAAAACATATACCTTAACAATCCATTTGTTATAAGATGGCTAATGTGAGGAGACCATGAGATATCCTTGCAGCTTTAAAGGAAAGTTTCTGTAACTTGAGGTCGATACTTTAGATAGAAAGCAATCTGATGGTTTGACAGGTGAACAATTTGTCACATGTCCACATTCTTCTTAGTGTTATGTCACCTTTTTCAGAATTGGCAGATATTTTAACAAGGGGAGAATTTGTTCTTAGAATAGATGTATATTTAATACCGTTGGATTATAGTCATGCCCAACAGGGGCAACATGTGTAGACTTTAACACACTACTATTGAGCACTGTGTGCTGACAGTTACAATATGCACTAAAACTAATGAATAAATGAATATGAAAGCTCGTTTGTTTCTTATTTTCTTCCTGTTCATTATTAAATTAAAAGATGCAAACCAATTAGAAGCGTGCCTTACCCTTTCTTGCTGTATGATTAGGCAAGGAAAATATTAGGGCTGATGCTTAGCCAAATTATATTGCATTACAAATCCCTCAGATCACACAGATTTTAATTTGCTTGCCTGGATGATTTTATTAGACGGAGACCCTTGTATTAGGATGCAGCCTAACTACATTAGATGCTTGGACCTCTGGTTTTCATCCAATCATATCCAATGTCCTCTCGAATTTTGGGCACATGAAAAATGATCAGCATGATCTTACACTCAATGTGTAAAATAAATATAACCTTTAATGCAATGACATTTACTTAACTGAAGGCTAAGCTAACAAATCAGATTTGTTGGGGGGGGGGCTGCCTGTGCGCAACATAAATCAAATATTTCCGTCGGCAAACCGCTGAAGTGAATAAGCCTCATGCGGAAGGCGTCACGTGGAAACGCTTTTGCGCCTGTAACAAATGTCTTCCCTCACAAGTCAATGTGAAAGCGGTGAGGTTTAGTTTCTCTTTCACACCTTCTTTTGGAAGGGTTGGGCAATTCACTAGGCGTAAGGCGTGCGCTCAATAATCTGGGAGGAAGCCTGTGACATGCATCAAAGGATTTGGCAGGGTTTCTGTGAGGATCACATCATGAAGTAGGAAGGCAGAGACAATGCCTTCAAAGGCCAAACAAGTTCACCCAAAATATTTGACTTTTAGTTCTAAAGCCAAAGACTACACAGAATTCTATCTCGGGACCTATAGGGGTATTTTACAATGCTGCGTAGAAAAATCAACTTGTGTTTCCTTTGTCACATGGAAACCACACTTCAGAAGTGATTATAATACCTGGCTCTGTTCACATAATGCACAGGGGGACTGCCTCTGTGGCACTAGATAGTCGCTGACATTCATTCTCAGACATTCACGGTCCAACTAGAGCTATCAAACAGAGGAGCAGCATGGGACTCTTGAATCCTTCTAATGAAACAAACAATCACAAAGACAGAGAGGATCTCTCAGCAGTAATCAAGTGCAAATCCAAACAGCCTTTCTTTAATGGAGACCCTCACTGTATTAGTCATTGGCCACCCCCAGAGGTATGGCAAGATTGAACGTGCCATATGCTTATGTGAAGCTTTCTCCCCCTCTCCAAGCACAACCGACGGCACGGTTTTGGCACTAACCCTTGTCCTTCTCGTAATGCATCACTGACTCCCCTTCTTTAACACGGCGAGGAAAGGCAAAGGCACGGGTCTTTTCAAGTAGGTATTACGTACCGTTATAAATATCCCTTGTTGCTGCATAATCAGTGGCTTTACTTTCTAAACAGCATGTTCAGTAATGAATATTTTCAGAGTTCCTTTCGACGCGCCTGTCAACACAACATCACCGATATGACAACAACAGTTCCAGGCAAATTTTCAGCTACCCTCGGTTCATCCCCTGGGATTATCATTGTATGACCCCCCCCCCCCCCCACACACACACACACACACCTTATCTAACCTTGCTTTGATATCCCCTTGTCCTGCCCGAGTAGCCCCCACTTTCCAATCTGCCCCCTCCCCCTGCCACGGTGCCCTCCTGCTGACCAGCGGCCATTTTCAGCGCCATCCTTTCCTTGGCAGTAAGCTCCTGATGAGGTTGGTGGGGGATGAAGACTTCTATTAACTCATGTGTTGTACATGGAGGGAATTACGGAGCCATAAAGCAGTTGGTTGTCAGTTCCGCAGGTGAGCTCTAGCATGAAGAGCACACCCACTCAACCCTCTCTTTCCCACCCTCCCCACACAGATTTGCCTTTAAAGTTGATCTGCCTGAGGGCGAAGCAGAGGAGTTCAGGAGTTTCTAGCTCCTGCCATCTACTTAGTCTGTCTACTTTCTGCCTCACTGGGGTTAGGATTGGTAAATTGCATGAATATTTAAATATTATATTTGTTTTGATGTGTGTATGGGGGGGGGGGGGGGGATTATGTTTGGTGCAAAATATCTCATACAGTTGTACTGTTTTTGTAGTAAAAAAATAAGGTGTGGGCGTGTGTCCCGGACAGAAAGATAAATCTATATTGATTGATTCAAAATGATGGGTTTTAGGCAAAGAGAAAACTCCTCACTCCTCTGTTGCTTCTGGAGCTGTCAAGTGTTGAGTTTTGCCTCTTTTTTTTCATTTCTAGTTCAAGTCCACCAGGAAACCCATGTCTCTCAAATTATCAACCAATTTCTCCAAGTTTTCTGAAAAGTTGCATTGCTCTTCCAAGCACTCATTCACAAATCTTTCAAATCTATTTTTCAACGTACTGCCATACTTTTTTTTTATTTTTTTTATCTCTTTAGCACTAATGGATAGAAAATTGAGCTACTGCAAAACTCCAAAAAGTGCCCGAGTTCTTTTCACGATTAAAAGGCAGGTACACAGGGGACTATATAAGTATGTTCAAAACTCCCTAATCTCCCTGAACTCTAAAGAGTAGAACTGAAATACAACCCAAAATAATGTAAGGCTAGGTACCCCCCATTTGAACTCTCCGCTGCCTAGGGACAATGGCAGGATAATAGCCTGGCACTGCTACATTTCATTAAAGTCGGTGCTGTCAAATTAAGCCCTCTTAATAGCTACAATTAAGTAAGCTAACTATCTAAATGAAACCAAAAGCTCAAGGACGTACTGATGAGTCACTTTCAAATCCTGATGCATGATTTCATCTACACCGTATAATCGTAATGGAAATGGAGCAAAAATCGTCAACAGTCAAGGTTTTGGTAAATGTAACTGTAAATTGTTTTATCTTCAGATTTCTGATCGTTAATTGGTATGAATACAACAGTGACTTTCATTTTTAAAATGCAGGCCAAACGTATCATACTATCCTCCTATTTTTTTGGTATTATCAATATAACCTTTAGTTCTCGTACTGTGTCCTCGTACTGGTAATGTAGCAGTGATGCAGCAAATATGTAAAACAACAATCGAATTTCCTCGAGCTGTCTGACGATGAGTGAGCCAAACACGGAAATCACTGCAGTCGCCCTCACATTAAAGTAATTGAGATTTGCAGAGCAAGAAGATGGTGCCATTTTCATTTGTGGGACGTGATGACATGGCGGCTAATCCAGGCTTGTTTCTAGAATTACATGTTATTGTTTGCCAACTGCTTGTGGATGGCTATAAACATGAGACAATTATTGTATTTAAATGTATGTGTTCAACAGTTTACTTTTGTGCAGTCTGATCTCAAGGTAAATAAACAACCTTGTGCAGAATTGATAGAAATGTTGCCAAAAAAAGGTCTAAATTAAATGCTCGCGATTGTATGACTTATTATTTTGCTCCTGACAGCAGTATGGATTTGTACACATGCCAGTACTCCCTAAAATTGGCAGATAAAGCTTGATCCAACACAGCAGTAGGTAAGGTAATTGGGCCGATTAGAGAAACATCCATAAATACATAAAAGCAATGCAGCTTTCATAAGGCAGAGTTATAATGTAACAAATAATGGAGATTGTTTATGGGACGCCATATGTATTTTCTTTGGGAAACTACATGCCAACAGACCTCTGCTTTTTTGTTGTAGATGTTCCTTTTAAGATAGGCAGACATGAAACATTATTCAAACGTATACCACTACAGTACATGGTCCACAGTCCACGATCCAGTAATATTACCTTTGTTTTGTGTCTGCTGCTGTGCAGGCTCTGCATCGGAGGTTCAATTCCACAGAGTAAAATGTGTAATCTGAATGAGATCTTTTTCATTACAACTCTCACGGCAAATGTAGGCCTAAATATTCCACTCACGGCAGGGCGATTGAGAGATTTATAATCCCTGTGATAACCCCTCTGTAATGTCAGCAGCATACCATTCCCAATGACGAGAGAAAGGTCAAAACAACACAGTGATTAAAGCATGTTGTCTGCCTACCCTTTGACATTACAAAGACTGGTGCACGAAAGAGACTCCTGGATGTCAATAAAAAAACACTTCATTCAGGATGTTTGCACTGTATCAGTTCAGCAAGCAAGCAGCGAAATGACGAAGCCAACTACCAGGTGGCACTCGAAAAGTCAATTGTACAGTAGCAGCGCGATACACGTCTGTTGCGCTGACCGAATCCCCACCTAACTTGCACTGTGGAAGGTTCTATGCGCCACCCAAAAGCGAGTTGCCACAGCATCAGTGTACGAGCTAATGAGCGCGGGGGTAATGGGGTGTTTAAGCAGGCCTCGTGCGAGGGACGGATATCATGATTAAGGAGATGACAGCGTCACTTCCACACCTTCAGATAGTGATGATCGCGCATGGGGCGGTTGTCGCCTCGCGTTAAAAGCCCGTTTTGTCATTGTCAGCGACAGATGTCCCAATCCCACTACCGCCATGGGGAGCTTCTGCAGAAGGCCTTCGGCCATATCACTATAGGCTAACAGGATTTCTAAAAACAGAAATTCAACATTTGAACAGAGGAACTTCACTAGTAAACATGCGAACGTGGCCAGAGAGTTATGCTGAGACAAATGAGATCATGTAGAATATTAAAACAGCAGATGGAATTGAGTCATGACAAAGAAATCAATGAGGACGTAAATTGAGATCCAAGTTTGTCGTGATTTTGGGGATAGTGGTGTCCTAATGGGGAGACCTGGTGATCGGAAATTAATCTGCTCAGACCCCACCTGGGAACTCAACCACACGTTTGCCCTTGAGCAATGCATCTACCCCTAAATTGCTCCAGGGGGACTTTCACTGTAATCTCATTGTAAGTCGCTTTGGGAAAAAATGTGTCTGATAAATAACGAAAATGGAACTGGTAATAGAAATGCGTGACCTCGACTAGTGTGGCAGGCACACGGCTCAGCCAGTGCATGCCTGCCTACCTTGCAGGGGAAGCCTGCTCCCGCTTGAACCTGGGCCTGGACCTGGATGAACAGTAGGTTAAGCTGGGGGAGACAATGTCAACATCCGGTAGAAGGATCTGTAACCTTTTAAAAAGCAGGGGTACCATGTAGCTTTAGCTTAGCGGCCGAGGTTAAAATGTAACGCTGGGCGTTAAACGTTCTCGTTTCCCTCGGAAACCAAAGATTTCAAAGTCCGACTATTCCTTTTACCTAATCAATCTGTTGACACCGTAGAATTATAGTCTTTGGTCTACAAATGTGCAACCTTTTCTGTCTTGAATATCGCAGATTCCTGACGTGATTTGATTTGTGCCATAGAGAAAGCCACAGACTGGAGAGGGGTCATTTACTACCAGACCCCCCCTTGGAATTGCTGCTCTGGGAAATATGCTGTTTACGGCCATTCATCAGTAGCGCGCTGCTTCTGGTCATCTTGGCTGCTGGGAGTTTCACCAACGTCTGGCCATGATGAGTGATTATAAACCTCTATAATCTTTGGGATTTCCTATGAGCATGTTGTGCACCAGAGTGATAGATTGGCCGGGCTGGAATGAACCGTAAGGTGGCCAGTGTTTGTTCATTTGGGCCTCCCACTGGTAGAGAGCTCTATAAATATAGATTGCTCTGTGTTCAATAGGGCAGATCCATAATAGCGACCAGGAAGGCTTTGATTATGGGCTGCCGTTTGAGTGTGGCTGCTTTGCTTGTCTGAAAACATTGGTGGTCTTTATGGAACCCCTCCACTATGAGAACGAAACACGAAACCCGATGTGCAGTGCATGCTAAGAGCGTGTGGGACATTAGCGTGTAAACTGTTTGTCTCTCTCCTTCTAAACGGCCATTTCGGCGGCAGAGTTTGCCGTTCAAATGGAACGTTGCTCCATTTGAATTCAAGTGGGTTCCAAACGACTGAGGCCTGCAAGGTCTGTTGAGTCGTAAACAGGCACCTCTTGTTCCGCAGGCTGAGGCCTCTGAGAAAACTGACATGATGATGGAGGGAGTCCAGATGGGGCCTTGTCTGCTGTCCACTGCACCCCAAGTCCCCCCCCCCCCCCCAGGCTGCAGCCATGGCGGAAGAGAGGGTCACAGTTTGTCTGTTACTGCGAAAACCCAAAGAGAGGTAAGCTGAAGACTTTAAAACAGTGGGTAGTATGGGGACTCACTTTGCTGGCCCCACTTTGAGAGGAGAGGAGACACACACTCGCTCTCTCCGAAGAGCATGCCTTCACAGAGCAAGCCAGTGAATGGAGCATTGTCAATTTGCCAAAGTAGCTTGGGCGATTAACATTTGAACTGTGCCACATCGAGCCCCCCAGTGGATGAATGGCCATTTTATCAGGCTCATTAGGGGGACCCTATTCAGGGATGCCAGGCACAAATTGCCCAACTGACATGCATGGGCGGAGAATGACAACGGGCGACCCAAAGTAAACATTTCCTTGGATAAACAACGTTCGGTGTCAAGGAGCAGAGTGCGGTTTGGGAATTGAATGAGTCCTGTATGGATTGCTGGGAACCCAGGTGGAACCACAGCAAACATGCAGCCACATTGGTTGTTGGACTAAAACACAGAAGTGGAAAAACATGCATGCAAAGCACACAGACGCGTGCGCACACACACACACACACACACACACACACACACACACACACACAGGCGCTGGAGTTCTTATAACCGAATGGATCTCCCTATGAGCATATCTTCATTACTACAGATGTTCTGTGTGCAAGGGGAACTCCCACATGCAATTCCATGCTCCTGGACACAGCAGACTGATCCGGGGCTTAAAATGCCTTTTCAGGGAGTCATGGTGATTATTAATACCAATGCCTGTTTGGGGAATCCAGCTATATTTTCACTTTAAACAATGCTGCATTTTTGGGGGGGAAAATGCCTCAGGCAAATAGTGTACTCAGTTGAGCCATGTAATAAATTATTTGGTTGCTATGCTTACTGTATTTGCAGTCAAAAGAACTAGAACATTCCAAAACACAGAAAATCAAACTATGTATTTAACTTAGAGCTCATTAGCAAGTTAGAGCCTATCCAACAAATTATTGGCCAACTCAAATTCAAGGCTCTTATATTGGCATTTAATCAAGATTCCTTTTTAGCAGTTTGTTGTGATCATATTTGTTTATATTATACAATTATTTGCGAATTTATTTTAAGATGGTTGCTGAGGACAAGGCATGCATCACTACAAAATATTGGAGAAATGAATCGCAGTCATCGTCTATATTCAATGAAAAGGCAATCAAAGGATGGTTTCAGTCGTCGCGTTCCCTTCAATAAGTATTTTTCCCAGCAGCTATTTATCCTCAGCTTATGATTCTTAGTTGACGGTAACACTTTAACACAGCACATTAAGTCCTTGAGCATAAGCCAAAGTTCATACGTCTAATATACAATGGCACAGTTTGTATAAAAAAAAAACATGTCCTCTCAAAATTCACAGTATTCATGGTGAACTCGATTGGCTATGGCCACACTCAGATATATATTTTTTTCTAGAGCTTCACTTAACCCATGTCTGGACTCCTGGTGTGCTGAATTAATACAGCTCCTGCCTCCAGAAATGTGTACACAGCTAATCTAATATTTATGCATTACTTATGGGCAGTGAACACTACTGCTTAAACCTAATGAAAAGGCCCACTGAGGCATAAAGCTTGCTTTGCTTTGGTGTCTGGTGTAATACAATTTGTTGCAGGAACCAATGCAACTCTTTTTGAACCACAAGAGAACAACATGTACAATCAAATTCCTAATACATAATTAATTCATAATTTCACAGTTCCGAGCTCCCACATACAGTATCCCTGGTAAGATTTTGCTTTATTGTCCTAATCGAGGGATATCATTGCACGTTCACACTTTTCGTTTGAACGCAAACCATTTCAGGACATGCAGTATCAGTGGGAGCTTAGTGCAAAATATTCAATGTTTCGAATTCCTCTCCCATATTTCGTATTCTCTCCCCAGTTAAAAATCAGCAGGATCTTGTATGAGGCGTGTTTACCAAAGCTATGGACAGAATTCATTAGCCGTAATTAAGCATTTACTTGATCAGGAGGAGAAAAAAAAAAGGATTATGTGAAGTCAGATTAAAGGAAGCCGAGTGAAACCAGCGAAGCAGATTATCAAGCGCTGCCAGGCAAGCAGTCTGCCTTTGGAGTCGGGCCCTCTCTGATCGCTATCTCATTAGTGATTTATTCGTCTAACGCCCGCTAATGCCTGAAACAAGCTCAACTTAATCCAGACTCCTCATTGGCACCGTGGCTCTGGAGATGCCTTATTGACAGTTTGGTGGAACTGAATCAAAATGGTAGGGAGGGGCTTGAACCTGGCTGGCAAGGCCAATCAAACAATGCTCAGTGTCTGCATAGTTGTCATCAGGTAACCCTGCCAATCTCTTCTAGCAACCAGGCTAAGCCCCGTGATTCGTCAGGGAATCATCGATCATGCAAATGTGTCGGTGGGCTGGGCCCAGGCAAGTGCACGTCTCAATGTGTTGCTGGGTTTTGTTTGCTTTGTGTGTCACCCGTCGGAAGCTCCTCGGTGTGTTGTTGGCTATCCGGCACTTCAACTATCATCTGCGCTGCCTGCCCCACACTGTGAGGACTGACCACTCTGCTCTCCAGTGGCTTATGCCATTCAAGGGGCCAGAGGGGCAGGTCGCTCCCTGGATAGAGGAGCTGCAGGCCTGCAATTTCACTGCGGTGCACAGGGCGGGAACACGGCTCACCAACGCGGAGGCCCTCTCCCGTCGCCTCCGTACTGCAAACGGGTGCCCCTACTGCGAGCGGAGAGAAAGAGAGAGAGAGAGAGATGAGCGTGGAGGAGGGTTGCGCCAAAGTGCGCCAGGTTCATCTACCTATCCGCTGTGAGCTGCAGACGGGGGATGTGGCTGAGTTGAGGCAGCAACAGGAGAAGGACAGACTCACAGCCTTTGTCGAAGTAGGTGGAAGCTCAGCAGAGACCACCGTGGGAAGAAGTGGCCGCGCTCTCGAATTCGACCCAAGGTCTGTGGTCAAAATTTGGGCATGCTCGGGACTCGAACCATCCCCCCTGCGGTCAAAAAGTGACGGACGTGTAGAGAGGTTTGACCGTGTGTTCGGAGAGCAGCTAGCCATCCTCACAGCTGACTATCAGCGGGACTGGGACATGCTTTTGCCCGCGTTGCTCATGGCGTGCCGCTCCGCCGTCCAGGAATCCACCGCTTGCCCTTCTCATGCTGGGTCGAGACATCCGCCGTCCTGCGGGGATGGCATTTGGACGCCCCACTGACTCCCCGGCTGTTCCCCCCGGGCCCTGGGTATGCCAGGAGGCTCCAGGACCGACTAGACACAGCCCAAGCCTTTGCCAGGGAGCAGCTGGTGAGTGCAGGTGTGAGGCAGGAGAGAAACCATGACATAAGGGTCCCGGGGAAGGCACTCTCTGGCCGGGGAGTTGGTCTGGGTCTGCAGCCCTCGAAGGAAAAACGGGCAGTGGCCCAAACTGGACACTCACTAGGTGGGGCCCTGTCGTGTCCTTGAGAGGGGGGGGGGGGGTTGCTCTACACAGGGGACAGACTGGCTCCTTAAAGAGGGGGCTCTTCTACGTCGCCACCGTCAGGGACCGTGGTGACTCCCCCCACACAAACAGTAACACTCAGCAACCCTGCCCCCAGACGGGCCAGTTTGTCTCAACCCAGCTCCTCATTCCCACTGACTGTATCCCCAGCCCCCTTATCCTGTACCCCCTGTTCCCCTGCCTGTGTCCCCCCCATGCCCCGGTCAGCCCTCTATCTTGACTGGGCCTTGACAAGTTCCCGTCTTAATGTGTTGCTAGGTTTTGGTGCTCTTGTCTGTTTTGCTAAAGTCGGAGAGAGTCATGTTTTGTTGGGAGTGTGATTGAGAGTGGGTTATGGTTGGCGTGGGTTGCAGCCAGACACTAGCCTGTGAGCAGCAACAAAATCGAGCTTGGAAAGTAAGGATGTGTTTATTCCTAATCGTTAGCAAGAACGCTACAGTGCTACTCCAGTTCCTTATGGCAAAGAGATGATATACAGTAACAAGACATTCAAACTAAATAAAGTGTGTTTTCCTTTGTACTTTGAGGAGTGGGTGAAGTACACTGGCAAGCTGTCAACTGTTTAGTGTTTGAATTTCGTTCCATTTGCTAGAACACACCTAGAGGTATTTACAAACTGGTGGGTGTGCATGTGCTGGTAAACATTACACAACCTGTCATATTGCGGCCTTTCATCCACTTGTCTGTCTCGGCGATGCTAACGACGTCGGAGAAGACAAAGCCCTTGATGTTTAGCTTTTTTTAAACACAAAGGGTTAGAGCGTAAACAGGTACAACAGCATAACACAGTTTTAGCTCCCGCTTACAAGTATTGCAATAAATATGGTAGCACGATTAAAACGTTAATAGAGCATTGATTGTTTCTTCTGGCAAGAAAATATTTATATGAACGTTTGCGCGCAGGGATTGTTAATATCCTCCTATCAGTTATACAGAAAGGTAAAGCCTTGTCTGGTTATACATACAAAGCCCAATCACCAACTCCGAGCAGAGGAGAAAGCTAGGTTTAAGCATAACAGATGGAGCAAGTCAACAGGAGACATGGGTCTGGAACATTAGCAAAGGATGATTTGCATATGTTTTAATGCCATAAATTACGCTGCCATCTGGAGATGAAATTGGCAATTCCTCATATTCATTGTATATTAAGGTCTAACAATTGACTGTATTTCCTTTTATTTTCATTTGAAAAATCACAGGTTTCATTGTTCCTATATGTGATCTAACAACTTGTATACATTTGTATTTGAGTAGCTGAAATTGAACGAGTTAAGCCATATATTGGTGTTACAACTGACAACAAACTTAATGGTTGAGTCAAGTAATGTTTTCAAAGAAGCCCTGTCACTTCTTCACCTCCTAAGGAAGCGCAGATATTTTGATACTGAAAAGTTTATGCTTCATATGGTATGTATTTTATTTAGTTTGTCGACCTCTTAATTAATTTTTGGTGGAGCAACATCATTTAGGATGATAGAAATAGACTAGATAGGATTGCAGAAGAATCTTTCTCTGAAAATGGTCTAAATTGTACTGGTCTTGCAGTCGTCTTTATTGATGGTATATAGCAGAAACAGAAACACCCATGGTATTGAGTCTTAGCGGAACATTCTATTCCATTCTAACTTGTTTGCCAATTATTCTGACTGATCTTGTCACTATCCAAGCCCCTGAAAGCTGACACTTTGAAATTGTGCTGCTATTGTTACATTCATTTTGTGTGACTGGCTGATTCCAACAAATTAATCTGTGGTTTTATGTTAAATTTACTCAATTATTTTAAGAAAAATACTTCAGTCTTCAGTTAAGAAGCCCAAAAAAGGGAATCTTTTTCAAAAACATAGCTGTGAAATATCTGCATTCATGCCTTTAATGCATTTAATGTATGTTACATTTTAGATATGTATTTAACATACAGTAGTTTAGCTATACAGAGCATTTGCTTTTGAACAAAATCCCATTAGAAGATCATAAGAAAACATCAGATGATAAAATGTAATTTATTCCCACATTAGATAAAAAAGGAGCCAATGTTGAAACACTATCATTTAGTTTCTCTCTGTGTTTGATCATTCCAAACTGTTGTTCCAGATTTACCATGCACGTATCTGAATGCAACACTCTAATTTCTATGATTTAAAAAAAAAGGTTTAATTCCTCGCTGGTGTTAAAATGTGTGTCATGTACTTGCAAAAAAAACAGAGTCAAATATCACGAAATATCCATTAAAAAGTAAATTAACACAGAGGTCATGTTCAAACCTTGGAGCTTTTTGTTCATTTGATACACCTGGCCATGCCTTTGGCCTACTATTAAATCGAGCTCCTTAGTCAAGAGCAAGGTAGTTCTATAAAGTCAGTTGAAATTGTATTAAAGACGTGATTTGTTTTTTCTCTTGACACATCGACTTCCAGTTCTTACATCACCTTCTACTTTGACAAATCAGGAAGCAATGGAAATCATATTGTGTTCATTGAATGTTGTGTGCTGACATGAACCCTTGCAAACTGGCATAAGTCTCTTTTCTTGTGTCACTCTGAGCCACTCTTGAAGTGGTGTAAGTGGTGTTTAAGTGTGTCAGTTATCTTCCGAGGACAGCCAGCCCTCCTCCAACAAGAAACAACACTGTGACAAATCTAATACGAATGTCAAGAAGGCATGCCGTTTTTATAATTTGAAAAAGACACTCAGGTGTGAACAAATCAAGAGCCTGAGCCTTCTGAGGAAAATCACCTGAAATATCAACCGCGATGCAGCGGGAAAAGGTCTCTCATTGACTTAATTACCATAACAGCGGCAGCATTTTACCACTGTGTCTGAATCTGAGACTGAATTGACAGACTTAACAAAAAGAAGGTTAGGGTTTCTATTGCATTTTTTTAATGTGTAGACACTTTCAAACCCAGCCCTAAAATGATTTGCTAAGCAATGCATCCTCTCAGAGTATAAGCCATCTACTGTATATACTGTGTATATCTATATATATCTATATATATATATATATATATATCTATATATATATATATATATATATATATATATATATATATATATATGGCTATACACCAATGCACTGCTACTACTACTACTGTCCACAACTGTCGAGTTGGTGTCTTGGAATGTTTGCATATCAAAGAAGAGCCCTTTGGTTATTATAATATAAAGTGCCATAAATCAAAATGTAAACAGCCCGTTGGTTTGTCATTGCTTTTCACCTCCCAGTGAGTTTTTCGGAAGACCTCACTGCTGATGCTGCACTTCTTGACACAACAAGCCCTGGAGAATTGCGTGTCTCAGCAAATACGCGAAATCTGCATGGGGTGTAATGAGGTGGTGGGAATGGGAAAAGGGCCCCCCCGATATGATGTGGTTATATGACTTCCTGGGGATGTGATTTTAGTGTGGCGATTATCCTGCCACTGATTACTGGATGACATAACACTTTAGTGGCTCGACAGATGCTGGACGCTTGATGGAAAGCCAGCAATTTCATTTCAAGTCTGTTGCTGCAGACGGACTGATGATTTCTACCTCGGAATATGAACTATGCACCGTTACAGACACATGCGTGGCAGTCTAATGCTGCTGGCTGAGCCAGAGTGACTATTCATCATGGCCCTGACGACCAGCCGGCCTTGCATGTGACGAGCGGCTTGACATTGTCGGCTAGTGTTTTAGCAGCAGAGGGAAAGTGACAGATGTAAACCCACTTCTTAAAAACTGGCCCAGGGCAGGGAAGTCGCATAAACTGTTATTTGCCGCATGACTCGCCGAAGATTGACACTCTATTCCTCAGAGCTTTTAATAAAGCCAATGCTATTCTGTGTGGTAAACACAAAAGCAATCGTTATTTCTCAGTAAAAGGAAAATGAGAAAAATGCCCCCCTTGCAGTTCCAGCTCTGATATTTCACTCGGCCCAGCTGTCATTGGTACATGATATGTTCAAATTCAATTTGAGCATTATAAGTTGGGTAAGGTAAGGTATTCTTTCGTGGGTAAATGCACAAAATTATAAACAGTATTCTACATTCCTACAGTCAGTGAGTCCGGCTAGCACAGCATTAAATCTGTTTTGCTGTAGGGATGCATGTCATATTAAGTTAGGTAGCAGCAGCATGCATCACTTGAAGTTCTGTGGCCTCCCAGACATTCCTTGTGGCGAGTCTCTCTGGAAATGTGGCAAAAATCAGGAAGATAGGGTGAGAGGATGCTGCCCTCACAAAACCCTGTTGGGCAAGTTGTCTGTCACTTCTGCTCAGTGGCAAAACCAACGTCCTACTTTGATGTGTAGGCATTTTGGAGATAACCCCAAATGCTCATGGAATCCGCCATCTGTATTTCCACAGTATTCGAGGTGAAATATAGGGATAATTTGAACATGCACTAGTTTCTGGAAGTTTAAGAACTTTTTTCATATGGAGGATGTATGTAATAACTTCATTTGTTGCATTAATTTACGTCTGACTGACTGATTTTCTCTTCATATTTGGAATTACGCTTCACGATGGGCACATCTCGGATTACTTATTTTTGAAATGAAGGAAAAGCTTGTGGGGGGAAAAAATAGGGTTGTCATGGCGACCAAAGATCCTCAGCACCGGAGAAAAGTTGTGTGGCTCAATTACTGTTGAATGATTAGAAGCAAGGCACTTGAGCAGGAGGAAGCTCTGTAGAGTCTTTCAGGACGGAAGGCAGCTGGTGTGATTCAGGGGAATCAGATTGAGTGATTGCAGTCATTTATTCAGAGTACAGTGTGTTTTGGAATCTAGTCAGAAATTTGTCAGATCTGAATTTGCATCTGCATAATAAAAGTAAACTCTATTTAGCGCATCCCTTCGCTTTTTATTCGGCTGTTTATCTCCGTGGCAACTTTGTTTCCTTACCTTAGACTCACCTGTCACTTAACAATTTCCAGCCAGAATGCTCTAATTTCACAAATCCACTAAAATGCTCATAGCCTTTCAACAAAACATGCTATGTCTAATTTGTTTGCAATTACACATTCCCCACATACTTGTGGACATGTCATACACTTTAAGAGTGCCACTATTTTGTATACAAAATGGTTAAAAACGCTGGTCTCTGGTACGATTTTGTTGCCCGAAGAATATTTTTGTAAAACAAAACATCAAACATCATATATTTGAAGCTACTACTTATTGTCTTCGAAATGGTATGTACAGTTTAGATGTGTTAAGTAATTTAAATCCACCACAAACTTTTTGCATGTCCACTTCATATTCAGGTGCAGATTCCTTTTTTTTCTTCGCTTTTTGGCTCAGGCTGGAAACAGGTTTAAAGGTGTTTGCGCAAATGCGATACAGCTGATTTCCTACAGTGCAACCAAGGGGACATCATTGTAAAAGGATTATGGAGGCAAATATTCTCCAACCCAGCTTACAATGTTTAGACTTTTGGTTGCTCTTGCAGCATGCACCTTCTGAGGCTTCTTTGATTCACCTGTTTTCTGTAAAAGTAAAGCAGAAGACACAATCAGGTTAATAACACAACATATGGCACACAATTACCCTTGTGTAATTTATTGCCACAACATATTGTGTTGCCTATAACGCAGACTCTTTGATGACGATTGTTAATCTGTTAATTTAATTTGGAGAAATATCAATAGACCTCAAAACTGCACGTGAAACTAGTAATGCATTGTAAAACAATTCCCACTTATTCAACACCTTTTTTGTAGACTTCCCTACGACATTTTTTGATAGAAAGGCTGACAATACTTGCGTAAAAATAAACACAACATATGCTGTCTGTTACTTGATACTTTTTTTTTTTTGTACCCAATCTGTTTTAACAGTGCAACCATTCAATTCATCGTCACGTCAATGAGGCGTTTATTGGAGGATCTTTTTCAAGCCGTTTGTACCACACTGTGTCAGTATTTTTGGTGTCTCGAAAAGAATATAATGTTAGATAAACATGGAAGTCCGTATTTACTGGTTTATTCTCCAAGGTCAAGGAAATGCCATCGGCAATTTGCCACCTGCGGACTCGGTCATGTCACAGCCTGGTTAGGGGCCCCTGTCTCTCCTGTCCACCAGGCAGGCCGCCCTGGCGCCCAGTCAGCCGTAGCGGCCCAGGGGGCTCTCTCTCTCTCCCCGTGGGGGCTCATGGCCGGTGTCAGGTGTCGGGGCGAGTTATCGGGGCCACGGTGAGAGGGCTCTATTGTTTGTGAAGGCCTAGTCATTGTCACACCACATTTCTAACCGCAAGGGGAGAAGGCACAGGAAGGCTTCTAAGGTGATCTGATTTTCTGTCAGTGGAAGGAGGATGGCCTGGTTGGCTCCCCTAAGGCTACATGCTAGCAAACTCTGTGAGTAAATCCCTAAAGTCAGTGATACACCCACCTCAGTGGCATATATACAAAATAAATATGGGTGATATCTTAAAATCAATTGCCAGAAAAAGAAATGAATCTAACACTAATTCATCTCAAAAACAGAGTAAATCTCAAGAGAATATGGACTGCACACTGCAGGTACCCCTCTCAGCGACCTCATTTCGAGAGTGTTAATTAAAAGCAACCCGACGTGTATATGCACCACAAACAAACAAGTAAGTCAAAACAATTACAATATAAAAAGACAAGAGACGTCACATGGCTTTCCAGAAGCATCCGTGAACGGGACCAATGTCACTCTGAGTGTTCCAGCTTGTCCTGCAGCGGAGTGGACACCAGACCAAGGGTGTTCCCTGCCACGAAGGCGCAATATCAAGCTGCCACATTGAGGGTTCAGGGTGACCTGACAAGATCATGTCTTGACCCATTGATGACCCTGCCACATGCCATGGCTGGGAAAACATACTGTAAGTGCCTCAGGAGGACAGTGGATGATTAGATTTGAGAAGAACCGTTCGCCTGAGGCCAGAGTTGGAGTTCTTGTGTTCATCTAAAATGAATAGGGGCAGATGTAGGGTGACAGTATCTATTTTTTATTGTTTATTTTCTTGGGCATTTTCTAAATACCTAAGGCATTGAAGGTCTATGAATATACAATCAAATATGTTATAGTTCTATAATATAGTATTTATAGTTTTTGCCTTATGGTAAAAGTTGTATCATGTTCCAACTGTTTTAATTTCCTCACCATACATTCAACAGTATCCTATGTACAGAATCTATTACACTTAAAACACTTATTGCATATATATATATGTAGGGGAAACAGAGCAGAATATCTACAAAGTGCAATTTCTTTTCCTTCAAAGACAGAAATGGAAAATTACTGTTGGCACCTTTTTTTGCCCTTGAATGGCAGAGGGGGAGAGGTGATCTTTCATAGAGGCACACCTTATGGTGTTTACAGCCCACAGCCGATGATGTATTAGCAGGCTAGCTAGGACTTGCAAGGTAATTAACAAATGATGTTCTGGCTAACAAAGCATGGCCTTGATGGGGATGCATCACTTTCACTGAGCCCCACTGCTAGGCCCCTCACTACGGTGCTGCTTTAAAGAGTTTGATGAATGGACTTTAGCCTGGACCAAGCAGGCCCAGTCCTTGCAAACACACACACACACACCCTTAGCCTCCGAGCACCACTAACTAACACACTCACTCACACGCCGACACACACATACGCACATCAATCCCCCTCCCCTATACGCACACGAGTATAGAATAGATCTGCGGCAAAAAAAAATCCACACACACTCACACACGAGACTCTCACCCCCGTGCGCATCCCCCCTTATGGAGAGTGCGTACAGCTGCAAGGTGAGAGATGGCAAAGAGAAGGCCAATTATCCTCCAGACAGATGACCTGGGAGGCGGGAGGCCTGATCGTTTTTCCTGCTGAGGTCTGGAACCCTGCTGCTGTCGGATGCTGACGACAGCTTCCACCTCTCTCTTTACACTGCCTGGCTTTAAAGGGATACTGACCCTCAATGGTGTTTCAGGAGAGGTTTGAAGGGGTAATATGGACTTGAATAACAGAAACTTTAGACATTTTAGTATAGGTAAGACAGGGGGCTTTGCGCTCTCTCTCTCTCTCTCTCTGTTGTGTAAACACTTAGCGACAATCATGCCGTGTAAATGATACAAAAAACAATAAAATAGGACAATATACTCTATCCTGAAGAGCTCATCTTAAAACGCAATCGCTTAGTCAAAGAAAGAGCTGGGTACAAACAAATGCCCCAAATCCCCTGGAGGAGCATTTTAATCAGAGTATACTATCATTTTCCATTTCTGGTTAATGAATCATGTGAATTATAGTCATATTACACGTCGCAAGTCTTTTCGTTCATTTCTTTTGGGGGTCTAATAGAAGGCATGCTTCATTTAGGCCACAGTGGAGTCCCCTGCAGCAACACAGAGTGAATTGCATTATTTCAAACAGCTGTCATTTCCAAACGATCTTATCAGAAAAGGCACTAACGTAATGCGGCAGGGGGGAAGTTATTATTCCGGACCAGCCATGCTCAGACTTCCTCCCTAATGGCATCCATTTTTCTGAGAAGGTATTTTACTTCTGCTTCTCGGCCTCCTAACACGTTCCGGGTGATTCTTACTTAATTACAAAATGTATTATTCTCCTCCGATGGATTCTTTTGGATATATGCTGGAGGAAGATTTATATTCTAAAGGAGCGTGCTTTTAACTTTCATTTTAATGCTAATGCCTCACACTTTACTCAATTCCCTTGTGTAACTGGATTTGGAATGTTTGACGGACGGAATACAGCACTAAGTTCAATATTGATTACATTTGGTTGATCTCTTGGGCACTTTGGGATTCCAGGGTGAGATAAAGATGAAAGTTATTGCATTTATTTCAGCTCCATGTACAAGGTTTATTTGTCTATGTTACCTGCCAGATCTTCTACTGGTCTGTATTTTGTATCACAACAGAATAGTGTCTTGATTTGAGTTGTTTGGTCATGTAGGAACGTTGGGCTACACAAGTTATAACTTTGTTACAAAAAAATGACCCCTTGCAATATCTTCAGTCAACTACATCTTCCCTAAGGAAGCTATTACTGCAATGCCATTGGTATTTTACAGTCTGTTTGTGTGTAACAATTCATCAATTCTGTTGCTGAAAAGTCTAAAACTATGAAAAATGTCCTATGATAAGCCAATCTGTGAAAACAATTTACGGACACTTCTAGCAACAGCTTATGCTCCAAAATGGAGTCTGCTTGCTCATGCCACTCACTCTTACACATCTCATCTTTCTGCTTCAGATGTATAAGCCTTCATCGGAGATATAACGTATCACATTGCCCTGAAACCATAATAATAAACTCCATTCCTCTCGCTTGTTTGTGGATCAAAGCGACCACTTGCCGGCGTGAATAGGAAGAGATTACATTCTGATTACTTCAATAATACATGAGAAATATAATGAACGTATTCAGAGTATGGCGTGGAACCTGGCTGTGCCGTGCCGAGCGTTGATTAAAGTTTGCCCGTTTGGCATTTGGATAATGAACCAACACTGTAGAGAAATGGCAATCATTAAGCTTTCACCGTCGCCAGTGAGAGGGCTTCATTTGATGTCCTTCTGTTCGAAATCACTGAAGGTGGATGTTTGGTTTCCAGATGCTCAACTTCTGCAATATTAACTTCGATGAGGACGAATTGTGCCGAACGATAGTATAGAAATGAGCTATAGGTTTTTTGCAGACGTGTCTCTTATACATTCTGTCAGATGACAAAATGCCGGAGGAAGGCAATGCTTCCTTCACAGTTGAGAGGGGAGAGGCTGTCCCCTTGCTTTTCACTGCTTGTCGTTGACTGCTTATGTACACCTATAGTGTAACGTCTAGCTTCTCGACGGCAGTTAGCTGGCAAAGTTATCAAATCGTTCATCTCGCTGAGAAATTGTTATTTTTTTGTCAAACATACACCTGTCAGGTGTTCTGGTTGCTGTGGTACATTTTTGAACAACATGCTGTACATGTCTGAATATGAAAAAACAACATCAAATGATTGTTTGGGATATCAAGAGAACATACAAACCTATGTCACTGATTTAGTCGAAATTGTGGGCAAATTTTTTTTTTTATGTAGTTCCATAGACCACTACATATTATCAACTCTTTAATCCATTTCAATTGCATGGATTCCTGGGAATTAGAGACAGCATGTTTGCTTTTGTTTGGTGTATCCGATTAATATTACGAACTTAACATTTCTGTGGACATATGGCTTGAACATAAACCAAACAGATGTCTCTCACAGCGATGGAGTGACTTGGGAAAAAAGGGTGTCTGCTTGTCTTGCGTCCGTTCCAAACTTCTGTTTCTTGTTCAAAGAGTGGGTCTTGGTGTTTTCTTGGCACGCGATACGACTACCCATGTGTCTCAAAGTGTTCCAACGAGAGATGTTTATTGTTAGTACCAAGGCGTTGGTACAAAAAGTGTTTCCCGAGCAACACAGATGAAGTTTTTCATCCACTCCTCCCAGAAAGTATTTGTAAAAAGAAAAACTTTCCCCCGGTTTCCACCACAATTTCCTCAAACCATCCAACAAAGAAAAAGTAACTTTCTTGAAATTGGACTTTACTTTAATTCAAATATAATCCGGAGATATTTAAGAATCCACTGAGAGCAAAGCTAGGCCTTCGTAAAGTCTGCCTATCTCTTTGTTTTGCAGCTTACTTTCTACCGTCCTCCCTCGGAGCACACCCACACACCCTTTTTTGCACTTTCTCTGTCTCTTACACACACACACACACACACACACACACACACACAAATACACTTACACATGTATGCACACGCAACTCATTACAGGTGTGAAACGTGCCACCCATAAATATGGTCATGGGGTTCAGCTTGTGCGGTGGCACGATTCACCCCCCCCCCCCCCACACACACACACACACACACACACCCAAACACCCACACATCTCTCTAGCGCCTGCATATGACGTCCGAGATCGGCAACAATTTAAATGGACTCACAATGGAGACACAGGCGTTGCCCATATGACACCCAGGCATGGTTGACAGGATGTGTGCATTGCATTCAACAAAAGACGGAATTGCAAGAGCAAGCTATGTGCTGTCCCACAAAATTACTAAACATAGCAAGCTATTTGCTGAGGGCAATTTCACTAAAGAATTGACTGCAGCACTACTTTACCCCGACAAGAGTGAGCTGAAAAAATGGATGTGGTTTATTTCTGTGGATGTTAAAAATGTAAAATAAGTAGCATGTCTGGATGTGATTTATAGTCAATATATCTGTCAACAGTCATACATACAGTGAAGGAAATCATTATTTGATCCCTTGCAGATTTTGTAAGTTTGTCCACTGACAAAGAAATGAAAGGTCTATAATTTCAATGGTAGGTTTATTTTAACATTCAGAGAAAAAAAGAAATCCAGAAAATCACATTATATAAAATATATACATTGATTTGCATTTGATTGAGTGAAATAAGTATTTGATCCCCTAGCACAACATGACTTAGTACTTGGTGGAGAAACCCTTGTTGGCAAGCACGGAGGTCAGATGTCTCTTGTAGTTGGTTACCAGGTTTGCGCACATCTCAGGGGGGATTTTGGTCCACTCCGCTTTGCATATCCTCTCCAAATCCTTAAGGTTTCGAGACTGTCGTTTGGCAACTCGAAGCTTCAGCTCCCTCCATAGATTTTCTATGGGATTAAGGTCTGCAGACTGGCTAGGCCACTCCATGACCTTAATGTGCTTCTTCCTGAGCCACTCCTTTGTTGCCATGGCAGTGTGTTTTGGGTCATTGTTGTGCTGGAAGACCCACCCACGGCCTATTTTCAGTGTCCTGGCTGAGGGAAGGAGGTTGTCGCCCTAGATTTCACGGTACGTCGCCCTGTCCATCCTCCCCTCGATGCGGTGAAGTTGTCCTATCCCCTTAGCAGAGAAACACCCCCAAAACATAATGTTTCCACCTCCATGCTTGACGGTGGGGATGGTGTTCTTGGCGTCATAGTCAGCATTTCTCTTCCTCCAAACACGGCGAGTCGAGTTGATGCCAAAGAGCTTGATTTTGGTCTCATCTGACCACAGCACCTTCTCCCAAGCCTCCTCTGAATAATTCAGGTGTTCATTGGCAAACTTCAGACGGGCCTGTACATGTACCTTCTTGAGCAGGGGGACCTTTCGGGTGCTGCAGGATTTTAATCCATTCCTGCGTAGTGTATTACCAATGGTTTTCTTGGTGACTGTGGTCCCAGCTGCCTTGAGATCATTAACAAGCTCCTCCCGTGTAGTTCACGGCTGATCCCTCACCTTTCTCATGATCCTCGATACCCCACGAGGAGAGATCTTGCATGGAGCCCCAGACCGAGGGCGATTGATGGTCATTTTGTGTTTCTTCCACTTTCGAATAATTGCACCAACAGTTGTCTCCTTCTCACCGAGCTGCTTGCTGATGGTCTTGTAGCCCATTCCAGCCTTGTGCAGGTCTACAATCTTGTCCCTGACATCCTTAGACAGCTCTTTGGTCTTGCCCATGGTGGAGAGGTTGCAATCTGATTGATTGATTCTGTGGACAGGTGTCTTTTATACAGGTAAAGAGTTGAGGCAGGTCTCTTATACTGGTAACAAGTTGAAATTAGGAGCACTTTCTTAGAGTGAGGGGGACTAATATACCCGGCCTGTGGGAGCCAGAATTCGTGCTAGTTGGTAGGGGATCAAATACTTATTTCACTCAATCAAATGCAAATCAATGTATATATTTTATATAATATGATTTTCTGGATTTCTTTTTTTTATTCTATCTCTGAATGTTAAAATAAACCTACCATTGAAATTATAGACCTTTCATTTCTTTGTCAGTGGACAAACTTACAAAATCTGCAAGGGATCAAATAATTATTTCCTTCACTGTATCTATTTGTAACATACGCTACCTGTCCACCCTTCCGTTTTTCACGGTATTCTCCAGCATTTGCCTTTCTCTACCGCTGTCCTCCAGTTTAAATATTTTCCTGTAATTCTCCCATATGTTTGAACCTATCTGAAGATCAGGTTGGGCAGCAAAAAAACATTTCAAATCCAGTTTTTTAGTCACTGACACTTTAGCCCAATCAAATGGGATTTTACATGGCACTAATTAGCGTTGCAGCTAGCAGACTTTTAGGTCGCTAACGTTTTTAGCAGAAGTCAATGGAGTCGGACATGAAAGTGAAAGTTATTTAGTAGGCCTATGGTGCAAAAGCCTCATTCACACACACACACACACACACACACACACACACACACACACACACACACACATTCACTCAAACACTCAAGTCATTCATTCATTCACTCAATTACTCACTCGCTTGCTCACTCACTTTATGTCATGAGATATTTGTGTGCCACTACGCTTCTGAAAACAATGGAGCCGGACAAAAAGGGAGCCAAAGAGAGCTTTGGTTGAGTCTCTTTCAACTCAATATTACATCAGTGGGACACGGTTCTCAGCTTAGTGCTCCCAGGTGATGTATGGTGGGACAGCGGCGGCTACGCTGAGTGCATAAAAGCGTCTGAGGCAAGCATTCGTCTTCATTATCTGAACGAGAGCATTAACATTTATTAAGTTGGAGTGCTTTTAGCAGGCTCTTGAAGGAAGACGTGGCATGATAAGGTCTTAATGTTTTCCCATGAAGTGCAGTGCTACTTGTGGAAGACCGATGTACTGATTCACAATGGCATGGGTTAACAAAGTAAGAGCCACTAGCCGGGCCCTCTGCTCAGACTGTCGTAGAGTTAGAAAGAAGCCACGAGAACGCAATAGACCTGCCAAGATCTGGCAGGGAGGGTTGTACATTGCAGTTTAGCATATGGTGAGTTTAAGACATTGTGAGAAATGACACCTAAAACTGCAAACTTGTTTCAAAACACCTGCACGTGCTACCATCTGTGGGAGATTTTTGCATATGGCGGAAATCAAAGAGAATACTAAATATTGAATAACAAGCTCAAACAATGGAAAATCACAGTCCAAATATAGCTTCCTTGCTTTGTCTGGCAGGGTACATTTCTTCCTTCCCATTTATCACAGGATTTGATAGTCTTTCATTTACTTTAAAAATTCGATCACTCAAAACTACAACAGAAAAAAAAAAATTCAATGGAAATCAAAGGGCCCAATGACACGGAATTCTAATAAAGACCTGAACGGAGGTTACCAAGACCACTGCTTGGTACAAAACAATGTGAAAAGATTATACAGGCTCACAGCAGAGCAAGTTCTTGTGAAGTGTAACTCATTTGATTTACTTGGAGACGGCACCTCATCTGAGCTATGTACTGTTCCCTGTCTATAGCCCTAAAATATAAGAGGAATAGGATGAGTTGATATAAGATAACAGGACTGTAAAGAAACAATAAAGCTATAAATACGGACTCTATGCTTTCTCTGCTTTACACTCAAAGGATACTCCAAGGTATAAGGAAATGATTATCCTTAATGCTATAACATGTGGAATTCATTTGTCACAGTTGATAGTGACATTGTGTTTTTTTCTGTTATTCCCAAGTTATAGACCCGATATTACCTTAAAATGTCCAAGGTACAGTACACAGTAACGGAACAATTCTATTATAATATCTATTAAAAGATCTCAAAATTGTTCCCGGTCTTTTGTTCACTTGGTAACAACTGATGGTTGGGATATTTTATTTTTCTCCGAGTTTGTCATGTTCTTTTGGCAACTTGAGATAACACTCTCATCATTTGACAGCTTGAACACACACACACACACACACACACACACACACACACACACACACACACACACACACACACACACACACACACACACAGACACACACACACACACACACACTCACTCAAGAGCGTACAAACACTAGCACAAACACAATCAAGTGTACCCACACTCACCCCCACCCTCGGAGAGGAAGACAAGTGTCAGCTGGAGGCACAGAGAGATAGGCCGCCCCCGCTACACACTTAATCTTAAAGAAAAACGAGGCTGCCTCCCAACTGGGCTCTTTGGCTGACATCCACTGATGTTCATTCCGCCATATCTTTTTTATGTTTTCCAAGCCACAATTCACCATGTAGTTTGTTTTAGTTAAAAAGGGATGATTTGGTTTTGGCCATTATCGTATGGAATTTGGATTACACGATATGCCTTAGTACCTACTTCAGATGATGAACAACTGTTTAACTGGGTGCTCTGTGAGGCTGGTATTAAAAACAACATTCGAATTCCATTTGTAGACATGCATAGAGGAAATGGAAGATTGAATGTAATGTATGTGATTGTAAATATCAGTGACTTTATCTGAATGAACATCAAATCACTGCGATGCAAAGAAATAATGACTGATATAATATCTTGGATATTCCAAGAATGTGTGATTTTAGGGTATTCGTTTCCTTTTTGAATGACGTGGGTGAATATCAATCCGTGTTGTTCTGATGGGCCATTACAGTCTGCACCTACAAGCTACTCACAGATGGGTGGTGGCCTCACAGGGCAGCAAACCCAGCCATGCTTAGGTAGGCCAACAGAAAGCTTACAGCTGCCACACCATGACATTTTGTTTACTTACTTCTACCAACAAGTTGAGTGTCTTGAACTGGTCGGATTGGTTTTCCACTTCGACTGTAAACAAGCGCCTGGAGCCGAGACCTAACCCTTAAGCTCCTGTCAGATCAGGAACTGTGCAGCCATGACTCCCCCCTCGCTCCGTTCCTCTCTATGGCGTGGCGAATGGGGTTGTAGGGTCTTGTCATAATTGGGCCGGAGAGGGGCCTGGGACTCGGTTAAGGGTTCTGTCCCTTCGGGGAGCTCTGCTGGCAGTGTCGCTCCCTGGGGGTTTCTGGTGTGTCATAGCACATTACGGCTCCAGTATGCGCACGTGAACACGGCTTTAACACGCTCGCCCAGCTAGCACACTTAATGAAGTCCTCACAGCTCTGATCACTTTTCATTAATAAGGAGGGATTACTGCATTAGGAAACGGGATCTGTCTGCAGTGTTCCTCAATGTGACACCATCACCTTTTATTTCCTTTTAACCAATCATTATTTTGGCCATAGATTTGACGAGGAAGATCTATTGAGTGTTATTTCATGTAATCGTCCGCCTCAAACCAGACCTCCTTATCCAATAACTCTACAACTGTTTGGTAAAAAATACCGTGTGAAGTCTACATTTTACTTAGCTGGCCAAAACCAAGGGGTAAATCCATACGTGTAGGTCTCTGCATGTTCCTGACCATTATTCAACCTTTTCCTCTGTGCAAACTCTACAACTATCACACACAGGTAAGCTGCTGGTCAACTCCACTATCACCAGCAGAGACAAGTATATTTGCACAATATGAGCCCATTACAATGCTTTATAGAAAGAGAGAATGATGAAGAGAAAGAGAGGAAGAGAGAGAGAACCTGATTTCTGGCTCACGGAATAATGCAGGCTACAATCAAAGCAGCGTTCTCTGTGTGTTGCTATAGGCAACAGAACTACATATAGGCTAGGCAAAATTATACAAATCTCTTCTGATCATATTGACATTATAAGTCCGGTGTTCAGTACATTACGTTCAAGTATTTCCAAATACAGCTGGATGCCATTTACTTAGAACCACTGCCTTTTAACTGATAGTTCTTTGTGATTGGACCGTTTCAACAGTGCTCATGCCATTGTGAACACGGCCACGGTAGAAAATTGCAAAGAGATGCTTGGCTTTACTCGTTCAATCAAAACAATCCTCTCAAACCCCCTTCATCACATCATCAAAGGGGCAATGAAGTGGGCCACCTCTCGAGATATCAAACAGACTCTAAAATGTACAGCACCAGGGCCATAGCGACACAAAGTGACAATGTGTGGTGACTGTGTGTGTGTTCAGGCAGTGTGTGTGCATGCGGGTGTGTAATTGCGTGTGCGCAGCATGTAGGCCTGGCTGTAGCATGGGAGAGAAAGTCGCGGGTTGAATCTGTTGCGCTACAATGAACAAGCCTTTTGTTACTCTCCGACAAGCCAATTTCCTGACTCTATGGCAGCCAGAGCCACTCGCCACGTTACTTATTCAGCTCTTTAGCATACAAGCAACACACGAGAAGCGCTTCACGAAAGTGAGATGGCTTATTTGCCAAGCAAATCAACGGCCCCCCACCTGAACCCTGCTAGCTCGCACTACAAACCATGCCGCTTCCTCCAATGGAGCGAAGGGGGCAGCCGCGTTTAATAATGCACGGCTTGTTGTGAGGTGAGCTAAATTGAAAGGTGCCATCAAATAGAGGGCAGCTCATCAGCTCGGAATACTAATGGCGTCGGCGGTCCCCACATAATAAGGGCAGGCTTTATGTCGCGGGCAGCCGGAGGAGCACCGCCCAAAATTGAATTTGGTTCATTTCCTTCGGCTGTCAAATTCCTTTGTGCACCGCTCCTCTGGATGGCATTGATCGCAGGAAACCCGGGGGCCCCTGTACTCCCATTTACACACGCAGGCCCAGGCGAACACACACACACACACACACACACACACACACACACACACGCACACACACACACGCAGGCGCTTACGCAGAAGCCAGGTGAAGAACAGTTGCGCTAGAACTACCTTACCCGCGTTGACCGTGTGCACAGCATTTTGATTGGGCCAGGTTGATGGGAAATCAATAGCAGACTGCGGCGTTGTATTAATGAATGCGAATCGGCATGGTTGACTCAAACCACTATCTCCTTTCTCTTGGCTCCTTCATCCCAGTTGGTAGGACTGTGCCGATAGAGAGTGTTGACAGGGCGCACAAAGCAGAGGCATGGACATAGGGATAGGGCCGTGAAGCTAGAATGTAAGCAACCATGATACATAATAAATAATAGAGTACTGGTGATTATGGATATCCGATAACACTTAAGCCTGCCTAACTGTTTAGACGGAAGGCTTTCACACTTCCCTAACGCTAGCATTTCAGAATATTGCCTGTAAATCAACAAATAAATAAATTCCAGTGTTGTTGCTGGGAATTTCCCCTCAAAGTGACATTTTTGGGACGTTGTTGTGACCCAGCGACTTTCTCAGCTTTTGTCTCTGTTCTCATTTTTAAGTTACCCAGAGAGTGTGCTTTTGGCCCATTTCTGGCCATCAGTCATGCAGTGTTGTCTAAGCACAGGGACTCTCTTGGTACAAGTAATCCTTCGTCTGTTGCAGCCTCACAACAGTCAGCTGCCTCGGCATTTGCCCCCAGATTAGCACTAATGACAATAATGATCACGCTGAACAGAAGTCTGTGCCAGGTCCTTAATACCGGTTTGCCTAACTGGGCTCCAAGGTTGACATAAATCCATTAATGTCAAGTTGAACAATCGTTGTGGTGTAAGTACACTACGCTGTACAGTAAGTACAGTACGCTAAATATGTTGTGTCATCTAATTATACAGCCCTATAATGACGGGCTTCTGAACCTCTCGTGGGAACAGGCCCTTCTGACTTTGCTACTCAACCCCTGGAAATGGATACAGACAATCTAAATATGGAATCACACTGTCGTGCCCGTGGCTCAGGCACCCTGGGTTGACAAACCCGGCATGCCCGGAGGAGCTCAACAAGCGCGCCTCATGTTTAGTTTCACCTGTGGAGTTATGATGTTTAGATTCACCTGTAGAGTTATGATGTTTAGATTCACCTGTAGAGTTATGATGTTTAGTTTCACCTGTGGAGTTATGATGTTTAGTTTCACCTGTGGAGTTATGATGTTTAGATTCACCTGTAGAGTTATGATGTTTAGTTTTCACCTGTGTCTCATGTCTATTTTTTATTTCACTTGTGTCTGTTATACTGCTAAGCCCTGTCTTTTCTGCTGCCCCTGGTGCAGTCATTGTTTTGATGGTACGTTTGATTTTCCGTTATCAATTATGAATGAAATATTATTTCGACACATCTCTGCTCTTGGGTCTCCCCTTGATCCTCCCCGGCAACCCGGACATAGACAAAACAAAAACATGGTATTGCTGAATTAAGGCTCAGACGCCTGTCTAGAAAATAAGTAATGAAAGCCGTGCTTCAGACGACAAATCAATATATGAGCCAAAACTCCTAACCCTGTCTTTAATGGGAATGGAGTGAAACTTCTTATCATTTATTGATGTGGCTCCACTTGGGGCGAAGGAGGAGGAAAAAGAAAATTCCCACATTAATTGGGTCATACCTGACGTGCGGCGAAGGAGTTTGGGGTGAAATCCCGTACTCATGGGATTGAGTGCGGCATTGAGATAAGCCGCATGCGGCATGGATTCTCAATCTTATCTAGGGCCGGCAATGGGACTGTGAGATTGAATAATCTGGGGAGTTTTGAGAGCAATAGTTCAGGCATCCATAGACTCTTAAAAGCGGTTTGACTTTGCGCTGATCCATCAACAGTTTACAAGGGTGGCCAACCCCTTGTTGTCAGCGGAAAAGATGCGAGGTTACTGGTCAAAGTGAAGAAATAGGGGTCAGAAATATGAAGGTACACCGTGACAATGTAGCATAAACTTGTTTTTGCCAGGTTTTTTTTGTTGTTTCAGATTAACAGCACATATGGCAGTTCATTCTGCTTGAAAACATGAGGAATTGCTGCCCTTAAACCTGAATACATTTACATATGAAGGGCATTATCACTTGATATTTTATTAGATTTATACCCCTGTGCAGTATACCAATAAAATTTAAGGTATGTTCAAATTGTGTTAGGTTTATTTGTGTGCTTTTAAATAAGTCATTTGGATAAATTAAAGACCAAGAACCATTGAGTATTTGAAAAATTGTGTTCAGATATGACAAATAAGGTTTCGTGCAGGAAATAAGTTAGCGCCCATGAATAAATGAGAGGGAGGAGTAAAAAAAATTTATAAAAGTCCTCCACTTTTTGTAAAGATGTAAAGATTATAGATCTCAGCATGAGAGGCTATGAAGTGTGAGTGCAGGGGCAGAAATTGAACCTTAGTGCCAAAGCACCAGTCAATCAGATAAATAACGTTTATATAATGGAGTTTGGCTTGGTCATGCATTATTCATCTCTCTGTTGGCTTTTATGCCTTTTTTTTTGCTGGGGTGACTTTGCTGCTTAGGACAAATGGCTGTGGATTTGAAAACATACAAGGAATTTATTTTCCATCATTCGCCCATGACTGTTTTTTCCTAACAGTTATTCCTGCGTTCCCATGGAAGAATGAAGGTGACAGGGTTTAGGTGGATGGATTGTTGCTTGGTCATTGGAACTCGAGCTGGTAGATTTTGCACGTTCAGTCCAAGCCAGGTAAGGACAGAACAACTTTTTCAACTGCATCAATCTAATCTGACAAACTTCTAAAATATCTACAGGTATGTACTATCTCATCGCTAGAGGGTTGCTCCTCCAATACAAACTGGCATCTGACAGCATTTCCAATCCTCTCAAAGTATTAGCCTACACATCAATAACAGTATGGCCTTTGCCATCAATAGCGAAATGGCGCAGATGACCAATGCAAAATTGTAATAAATGAATGGGAACCAACAAAGGCCATCAGAGGGAAAGGTGACAGATCATCATCAAAATCCTCATCACTGATCTCCTGTGCCCAACAGGGCTTCTAGGAGAGTAATCTGGTGGAGGGGGGAAATAGAGTGTTTTCCCCTGTGCTCCTTTGTTTTATCATGGCAGCCGTGCCAGTATATCACTCCCAAACCCCTAGACCACCTGCCGCCAAATCTGTTTTAGTGCAGGGAAATATTTTCTTCCCGGGCCCCTGCTTCTGGCTTAGAAGGCCAGGCCACATGTTGTGAAACGAAGTAGGCCGGCGAACTAAACGGGTTGTCATTTGCCCTCGCGGCGCCGCTATTGATTTACTGTTCCTTGCTGCTCGTTTCCTGGAGGGTTTGGTGGACTCTAGAAAAATGCCCCAGCGCAAAAAGGAAAGGCACTCTGAGCCAGACCTCCCGGAGGGCACTGCCTCCTGCCCGAGGCCCAATCGGGGCTCGAGTTGGTAAACAGCCACTACACGAGCAATCCCACTAATGGAGCGATCGTCAGTTTGCCTGGTGATGTCAGGGCTAGCAGATGTGCTGTGTATAAGTCTTGGTGCACGTTAATGACTATATCAATGGAATTCTATCGATTCACTAATGATGTGATAGTCTATTTAGACGTTTGTCTCCGGACAGGAATTCCATAACATCACAATCAGTTATGCACGAAAAGGATGTATTCGCTTCCCCCTGGACTAAACGGGGCAGGCAGAGCCTCACACCTATGTATAAGCAGGAAACATTCTGTCTGTGTTGAAAACATCAGTTGGAACCCTTTGATAGTGGCAGTTGAAAAGTGCTCCTGTTGTTGTGATGTATTGCATCTGAAATTCAGTGTGTTTTGTTGTAGGCACCCAATAAACGTTACAATTCAATATTCCGCCACATAGTGACAGTATGGTGTCATGCACGCCTGAGCAACAGATGCTGTTTTAAAGAAATTATCATTTCGGAGTGCTAATTATCAAAGGCGT
The DNA here is from genome assembly GCA_017639675.1 of Aplochiton taeniatus. NCBI lineage: Eukaryota > Metazoa > Chordata > Actinopteri > Galaxiiformes > Galaxiidae > Aplochiton > Aplochiton taeniatus. The sequence continues at coordinate 15,383,615 of CM030178.1, read as the reverse complement.
AGCTGCCAGACAGATATGGCTTCTGCTATGCAGGCCAACCTACACTACCTGGATGTCCACACTAATTCTAACATCTGCCACCTTCCCTGCCATTTCATCATACCATAGATTACCTAGGACTCTAGCTGAAGAAATGTTCCTTTCAGTATGGCTTTTGGGGCGGGAATATGCCTAAAAAGATGCCTTGTATTGGATTTTTTAGCAGCATCAATTATGCATTACGACTGCAGTGTCTGCCGATGAGTTGCCCAAAATCGTGTGCTTTAATATCTGCAGTGTGGACCAACACTCCAACGGAGCTGAGAAGGATTGAGGGGAGCTGAGAGGCTTCACATCCAGACCTGGGAATGGCAGTTTTAACATAAATGCTATTTGGCCTCATATTGTTAGCCCCTCTTTTAGGACGCACTTTCCCCGACCCATCAACAGTGCGAGTGCCGCCCGAGCAAACTGGAACATTGTCGCTGGTTAATTATTTCAAAAGCATATCTTGCTTGTACTAATGTAATCTGTGTGTGATTAGTGGTAGTGGCCGAGGCGCAGATTGGCAGCACATCGCATATGATCTGGCCATTATATGCTGCCAAAGCTGGTTATGGAAATAGACTTACAACACTGCTACCTGATGTTGCTGTCCACCGAGACGCAGGGAGAAATTGCATTCATTTACTAGCTTCCAATTAGCACTGAGCGTGCATCATCATCAATTCACATGCTAATTGTCCCATGTCGCCTGCATGGGGAGTAACCACCATCTGTGCTGTTCCTACAGCTCTCTGCTAACTTTTGTTCTAAGGCTAGGAATAAAAAAAACAACATGAAGGTGGGGATGTTTAGCACTTGTAAGCTAGCTTGAGCTATTGAATCCCAATGGTAAAGTTCTATTCCTAAAAGTGGTGCACATTATTAGAACCATAACATGATAATGTGGCATTTTGACATCTAGAGATGTTTTTTTTCATTCAGTAATAGTGGATAAAATGAGTTTGATAATGAGGTTTTTGCCTCCTCTCTCTCTCTCTCTCTCTCTCTCTCTCTCTCTCTCTCTCTCTCTCTCTCTCTCTCTCTCTCTCTCTCTCTCTATCTCTCTCTCAGATGTTTGCACTTTCCCATGGCCATGTTATAGTGTGTATTTAAATGGGAATGTGTCTTGAAAATTATCACCATCTTGCAAATTGTGTCCAACAGAGAATCTGAATGTGCGACATAACAATTGCAGCCGGTCTTGTTTGTATGGTAATAACTCATAGCAATATTTATTCAGGGAAATGCTGTGCTGTGTCTTTTTCTCTCAGGCCACAATATTCGGTTATTACACTTATCGGGACTCATAATTGGAAATGATTTGCTGAGGGGACCACAGAACAAATGGAACAGTGTGCTCATTGAATCCTGCTCAACACAACATCCTTTCAGTTATAATACACATGCATGACTGTGCACGGTAAGTATGTTTATCATTTAATGAAGGTCAACCCTTTAATTTGAACAAGGTTTCATTGCATAAAACTCTCAATAGTCACCCAAATAACAACCTTCCCAACTGGAACAGAGAAAGGGTTCACTTGTGGAGTTGGCTTTCCAGCAGCAGTCACCCCTCATATAATTTAAGCATCTTTGTGCATGTATTGTGCTATGATGCACCTTCTTAATTTCTGCTGCAACCCAATTCGCCATTATGATACAATCCAGCATGTTAATTGATATCCAGTCTTCTGAATATGCCACTCAAACATACAGTACATTAGAAAAAGAAAAGAGCATAGTGAGAAAGATAGAAAAATGTCTTTGTAGTCTGGGACTCCAGTTTGCAAAGGTGCTGTAGGTTTCACAAACGATTCCTTGTATTGTAAAACACTTGGAAGATGGGCAGGAAAGTGTTCCAGTTAAGTTTGAAGTTTATGTAGGGACATAGGTATTCATTGATTTGGTAAGACTTGAGACCCTTGAATATCGCTTTTAACATGGACAAGCTACAGCTATTGCTCAGACATGCATATCAAAAATCATTATTAGAAGAAGAAAAAAAAAACACAAACGCCCAGATATCAATTTTTCAGGATTTTGAGCAATATTTGTGTCCGACTTGCACAGGTAGTGTCTCCCGGAGCAGCAGATAGAAGACAGAAACAATGGGTTTGTGAGTATGATAGACAACTATGAACCTGGACCACTCTCCATCCACTCTGACTTTGCTCGCTCAGACTGAAAATCAATTGCACTCCGTGAAAGAACAAAACTAGGAGCCGAGGGAGAGGAGCAGAATCTATGCTCCATTTCTGTGGACAATTCAATGGTTGGCCATAGCCAAAGAAACACACTTTAACCCTCTTGATACGCGCCGTTGTACGTTTGTTTGCTATCGCCGACCACATTGCCACGTCGATACGCCAATAGCTCATCCATAGATGGCTCATCATGTTCTAGAAACTCTAGAAAGAAAATCAATTGTCTGGGAAATAAAATGAAAGGGAACCCTTTTCAGATGAATAACTCCCATGTAATATATCATCCAGAAGTGCTCTGTAGGTATTTTCTGCAGATGACAAGGCCAATTAATGTAATGTTGATAGAGTGCACCTTGCATAATTCAAAATGCATGGTTTCTAACATTGCGTACATTTCGTTCAGTGTGCTTAATGTTTTTAGTCCCACATCCTTGAACATCTGTGTGTTTCCCAGAACATCTATAGGCCCAATGTTTGAAGTATAACACACTCTGAGAATCACAGTCTGATCACACTCGCCATCCAATCCCTCAGTTGGCCTCAAAGTAAAATGATTCAATACATCCAATAAGCTTTTCTCTTTCTTTTCATTTCTTTCATTTGAAGCTGGCTGTGGGCTGCCATACCAGGTCAGCCAACCCCATTTCAAGTGGCTCGGCTTCAATCTCAGACTTGGATTTTCACCCGTCTCTCCAAAAAGGCTCAGACCGCACCAGCGGAGGTTGCTCTGAACACAATGGGAAATCTATTCTTAACAACGATAAAGGACACGTATTTGTGTCAAAGAGGATTATTTACAGTGATCACATTGGGAAAGTGTTGGATGACGCTAGATGTTCCAAGACAGCACACTCAAAGATTCCACAGCCTCCTATCTTAAGCTCGTGGAAATGGTCTGGAAAACCATGGAATGGTTGTCCTTACCTCCTTCAGTGTCCCTCTGAGAAACCTTTGTGAGAGATCACCGGACCATGTTGCCAGAGCACGGTGCTATTCCTGGACATCCAAACCACATTCTTTTGAAAAGAAAAAAGTTAGTTAAGTTTTTTTTTCTTCTTTTTTTGAGAAATAAGCCTCAACGTGGAGTGCGAGACTTGAATAGCCAATTTGTTGAAACGCTATCCGTTTAAAGTGTGCTTTAAAAAGACTAGATTCATAATCCTTGTTAAGTGGGCATTGGTCCCATTGCAGAAACCTCTGAAGGATGATGTGTTTGCATAACAGCCTGCTTTCTCTCATGTTCCAAACCCCTCCTCTCAGTGAAACAAGGTGAATAGCGCAGGCTGTGTGCAGTACACGCTGCATTTGATGGAGTCTCTATTGTAGAGGGCAAACGTACACAATAGACCCCAAACAAAGACCCACTATCAAGGGGCTTCCATTGGACCGTTGATTATTCTCCATTTGAAGCCAGCGTAATTTGTATAATGTGAATGCCACCATTAACCTTGAGGTTCCCGAGTATTTCTCCGGTATATTGGGCGTCGTCGGACGTTGCTGTGCGTGTTGCCTCTGTGGTTGAACCCGAGGCTATCACCGCTGTATTGAGGCGGCGGTTTTCGCTAGGAGACATTGATTTGATAACAGAGAGCCATGACGACACGCGTGCTTGTGATCTTCATCACCGCTCAAAGACAATTATGGAGTGGGTACCAGAAGGCTAATCCTTTTACCAGTCTCTCTCCAACCAGTTGCCTGGTCCAAGATATTGACTTTAGCCACTCTTGTCTAGCTCCAAAATGGAGTATCGATTTCCCCTTTTGACAGTTATTAGTTAGAAACTTAATCATAGCGACCTACATTGTCATACAGGGTAAAGTGTTGTTTAACACCAGCCGCACAGTTCCCCTTTTGTTTCAGAGCTGTAATGGCACGCAGCAGCCACAGACAGGGGAAATCAATACCACTAGCTTACAGTCTCTCCTTGACAGGTTCTTAGGCATACTGCGTTATGTGAACAATGTTTACGTCGCAAACGCGCCCTATACTCTTCTACGGATCCAGTCTAATATTGAAGCCTGTCCAGTGTACACCATTGCATGACGCTGTTCTCATGTTTGATGTAGTTGACTTCCATTCTGTTTCAAAACTCATTTGTTTTCAACCATGAATTATTAACACTTGGTATTTATCCTTCCTGATAAATAATATGGATGAGCTGAATGTGTTTGTTTATTCCTAGTATGTTCTCCATGTTTATAGTTGGCCTGTACTGTAGGCCAAAGTTCTCTTTCCAGTTGGATAAAAAAATACTATTCTTAAATGTCCTTAAGGAACGAATGTATAGATTAAGTTTTACTTACAACCAAAGAATAACACTGGAATATGCTGAATACATTTGCAAAGTGCAGTTTCTTTCACATAAGCAATGTAATGCTCTCATTTATTCTGATGCTTACTACTGCTATGATTATTTATTTATTTTAGCAAGGAGCAAAACATCTTTCATCCTCAAATCTCAATAATTCCGTCTTTGAACAGTGTGGGGAATGTTAATAAAATGTTATTGATCCCATTTTAAACATTTAAACAAGATATCCAAAGTCTGGATTCTGACAAGCTACAGTAGCTGGATTCCAGTAATTCCCCGATCTCAGCAGCGCATCCATATTGAGTAAAACAACCCCTGTGATGATGAGCACTCACCACCCTGGTTTGACCATAGTTTATGTAATCCATCTCACTGGGCCATGATCAGCCGTGACTCAACATGACATGTTTCTGAATTCAAAAGGTTGATTGTATGATGCATCAACCAGCCTAGGTGGGCCAGATTCTCTTGAAATAGATGAGCCATGAACTAAACAGGTCGAACAGATCACCTAATCTAAGTCTGATCACTAAGATTTCACTTTAGCACCTGACGTCTTTCCAAAGATGAATCAAGAGAGACACTTTCATGGACTGTAACGATCAATACATTAGGTCAATCCACATGCTGAGACAGAAAAAAAAAGAAGGGGGAGGGGGGGGGCGGACGTTCTTAAGAAACTCTTAATTATGGTTAATCCTTTAATGGTCTTTCAGTTCTCTATGCAGGGACTATCAGTCATTTCCCTGGTAAATAGGTCCTCTCCCTGGGGAATTTGCTTAGCAGAATGTCCTCATGCATTTCCCAGTACACGCTGTGTTGTTCTCGCACACATGCACGGTTACATATGTAAAGTATTAGCACGAAAGATTGGACAAGAAGAAACACCGCACGTTGTCATTTGCGTTGCACTGAATGCCCCATTACAGATTTACATTTTCCTCTTGGTGTGTGGTGAGCCGACTCGCAGCAAGTCGCGATGTGTGGAATATGTATTTCCCTTGTCCCCTACAGAAACCTATGCCGCTTCATATCAATCACCCCAGGCGTTAGGACTAAGTTTGAACTACGTACTGTGGCTTGGTTTTATAATACACTGTTAATTCTTCAGACTATCTGACAGAATATCATTACACTGGGCAATAAAGAATAGATGGCAAATAGAAGCCCAAGCGTTCTTATAATAATCGGCCGCATAAGCTCAGTAATAATGATAATTATACCACCAGGAGGCAGAACCCAGCGCAGATTTCTCAGCTGCACAATAATATACGACGATGAAATGGGATGTGCATGGCAACGCTCTTCAGATTGAGCTAAAAAAACATGTTTTGTTGGCCACAGCAATGGAGCAAGTTGCACATTGAGTACGTTTTAGATGCGAGGCAGGGCTTCAATGATCTGCTGTTTATTCCTAACCACTCCGTGGCTACTCCCAAAAGTATCCGCAGACTACATCTGACTCGGAAAGTAGACAAAAAAACAACACAGCGTTTTCAAAGACCGGTGCAAAGCCACTAGAGAAACTTGGTGACTCATTCTCAAGTCCTATTCTGAGAACAAACAGAGACGGAGCGAGAGATGGGGAGGTTCTGGCCTTGGAGGTAGAACAGAGTGGAGAGCTAGTTTGGCGATGATATCAGTCCGTCTGTAGCACAGTGTTAGGGCCGCGCCGACGATTGAGCTTACAGCCATGACAGGTGTTGTTGCTGACGGCTTATGGCTTACACAAGCCCCCGCTAAGAGATGGCCAAGATAAAATAAATTACCTGGGTGATGGGAGACAGCCTAAGAACATTGCCTGATTTCTGGCCCTGTTCTTCAACAAAGAAAAACTATCTGGCTTAGTTTGAGATCAGTCAATAAAGATGAGCAGATCTCTATTTTTAAACTGGCTAATCTATTTATATTTAATTGTAATCTGGGTATTAAATGAAAACTGATTTACGGTTTGAAAACCTTCCTTTCAAAATGACACATAGACCAAGTGAAGGTTAGACATTACTCTAATTATTTCCAAATGTACATATCTTTTTGGGCTATACAACCCTAATAATCACAACAATTTATCTCATTTCCAATACAATTGTATAAATGAAATGCAATAGTGCCTGATTTAATGGCATTTCTTCAGCATCAAGTGTGATTGAACCAATAGAGATATCCAAAGTAGCTACTATTATCATTTGAACACAGTTACCAACACTTTCTTACAACATTTAATCAAATACAGAGAGCCAGTCATTCTTGGATGGGCGCCATTTTGTTCGAGTGACCACAGGGTTGCGGGGGCGTTTTGCCTCCATCCCCCCCATGCCCACCGAGACCATAGACCTGAGGTTTAAAGGAAAAGCCTTATCACTGTCCACCAGGTCTGAATGCTCCTCTGTAGTCTGCGTCTGTGAGGAGAGGGGGGATGAGGAGGAGGAGGAGGAGGAGGAGGAGGAGGAGGGAGGGAGCAAGGGAGGGGATAGGGGTTCTGGCAGAGAAGAAAGAGGTCTGAGACAGAAGGAGGGAAGAGTTAAGCCACAAAGGAGAAATGGGGGTAAGGGGAAGTGAGAAGTGAGTGAGGGAGGGAGTTCACAAAACATGGTGGCCAAGGAAAGCAGAATAAAAACAAAAGAGTGGGCAGCGAGTGAGAAAGGGGAGGAAAACACTGAGTGAGTAGCATTGATCCTCGGGGACACCTTGCATTCGGAATGACAATGTCACCACGCATAGACCCATCGTCTGTTTGTCTCATCCGCGGAGGATTGCAACCATAATCACACGTTTTGCTGACCCAACAATAATGCTGGTGTTGATTTAGATATGCTTTTCAGTTGTATTGTGTTGCACTGAAAAAGCAGAAGTTGTCACCAAAAAAAATAACAGACGCAGGGGGGAAAAAACTGAAGATCTTTCAGCACTCTTGATAAGTCCATGTCACAGTCTACTTGGATTTAGTTCAATGTCTCGTTAACATGCATCGAGTCAGTCACTTTAGGTTGTTTGCACCACACAGCCGGTGAAGCTAAGATGGCACAGGCTTCAGCATTGGTGCTTTATTTTTGACCTTGCATTGCTCTTGGAGAAAACAGGTCTTAGCTATGCGTCAGTTCCCTTCCCTTTTTAACACTTGGGACAATGTGGGCGTGCATCTAAATTAAAAACATCATCCGACTAGCAGAAAGGCTGGTTAATCTAATGTAAATGTATTAATATGGACTGAAGAAGAGGAGTGAGAGTGGGCTCATAGTGTGCCAGACATTGTGACGCCACAATGGCGACAAGGCTAAGGGTTGAAAGGGAAAAGTGCCCTGCGGCCTCCTAACTGAATCAGAGAGTTAATGTGGGTCACCGTCGACGCGCATTCTAATTTGAACATCTCTCCAGGGGCAGATTAGCCACCGCAACAGTCTCCTGAAATGGAAAGATGCATTTCCTCTTAAATTAGACCTTGGAATACAAGTGTCTCTATCAGTTTGAAAAGGTTAGGGAAGTCTTGGAGCACAGACTGTGGAGATGTATGCTGCCACACCTAGATTCCTAGTCCTGGTTCATCTTTTCTATGGTTTGAAAAAGAGGGTCTTCATATTGTAAAATCTGAACGCTAAGAAGTGTCTTGTAATGTCAGTTGTGCAAGCTGTTTTTTATTGACGATGTTTACCATAACAATGCAAACAACAATGCATTGTTTTTTCTGATAATATACTCATATTGCACCATACGGAACTATTAATACTTTTAATGTTCACTGTTCTCTCAAGTGAAAATTGAACTTCTAATAATATTATAAGAACAAAACCGTCCAATTATTTTGAAAGGATTTCTTATTGAGTTCAAAATACAAAGAGATAGAGACAGGAATTATTTTCTTTACTTTGACAGATCATAAAAGTCGTTTGGGAAAGAGCTGATAAAGTTTTAAACATAATGCAAAATCTGAAAAGAGAAGGGACAACCAGCCCTAACCGTTCAAAGAAGTTATTTTCTTAGTATCCAACATGAGTCCTAAAAGGCTTATATTATGTCTGGATCCCCTAACAATACTAGATAATTTAACACTCAAATGTTTTTGATGAAACATTATTTATATAATAGATAATAGGCAATTGGGATTACCAGACAATTTTGATTTTACACACACAGACTGTAGGGTATTTCATATACTAACATGACCGCGTGTATGGGTTTTTGTGTTTCCAGCACTCTATAAACAGTGAGATTGGAAAATACCTACAAAGCCCCTCTCTCTCTCTCTCTCTCTCTCTCTCTCTCTCTCTCTCTCTCTCTCTCTCTCTCTCTCTCTCTCTCTCTCTCTCTCTCTCTCTCTCTCTCTCTCTCTCTCTCTCTCTCTCTCTCTCTCTCTCTCTCTCTCTCTCTCTCTCTCTATATATATATATATATATATATATATAAATGTGTGTGTGTGGTGTGTGTGGGCGAGTGTAGTTGTTGATGAGTATAAGAATGTCAAGCCTCTGAGAGGCCCACATAAAACTCATGACATAGTTTATTAATATGATTACATCTCGCAAACAGCAAGAAACTAAGGTGACTTTCAGGACACTTGGCAACCCTCCATAATTGCAGGCTTTTATGAAGGTGCAAAGCTGCCTTTAAAAGAGGTTGTTATGGCATGAGACCCAAAGAGCCATGTGTCCTCAGCAATGGGCAAGAACTGTTTGTTGAAACTCCCATTTGGCTGCTTTGTTTATGACATATTGAGGTCATTTATTATATGTTGTGACAGTGTCCATTAAATTAGCACAAAGCCATAATGCCTTGTGAAAAGATCTGAAACAGAAGTGTTCGTCATTGTCTAGGGTCCATTTTTGCCCTCTAAATTCTGAGCTAAGTCATTTTTCAGAGTGTCATTTTGGAAGGCAGCGATTGTTTCCTAAGTTGCTGGTGGAAGCATTTATTAACGTTGAATCACATCTCTGCCATGCCAATGAAAGCAGTGAGTAGTGAATGGATAAACTGCCTCCAATAAGAGCTACATCGAGACACACTTTTCTAAGACTTGTTTCATTGAATGTAGTCAAAGGAATATCTCACCTCACTATTTGATTACATGTTATTTCACTTCCAAATCCATGGTTTGGACAATTTAACATGTACATGTATACCAACTATGTCGCCAACAATCTAAGACAATTTCACAGTATTTTCCTCTGCACCCCATAAAGCAAACCCTCCCAGAACGAAGATTTATCAGCCCAGCTTAGGAGACCAGTGGCATTTTGTATCCACCACCCCTTGAAATGACAAAGTAGGCATCGTGACACATCACACCACAGCAGGTGAGTCAAATCATTAGATTAGCCCGATTTATGGCTCCATGAAACTCGGTTTTACCCACACCACGCTCCGCTGACGGTAGGCCTGATGTCTTTATGAGGGAGTCGCGGTTCACCTTGGCGCAACGGACGAGGGGGGATGATTAGAAGTGTGGGGATAAAATGGTGCTCACCCCTCCACTCAGACAGAGCGTGTCCCTGTAGCCGGACTCAATCCCAAAATGCCTCACGGTCTTAATCATCCAAGGCGCCGTAATACCGCTGGGACAGAGTCTGAAGAGCAACGTGCAGCATCTTTGGGATAGATTAGCATGCTACCTAGCTTCAATGGCGGCTTGATGCGGTCCCCGTTCTCAGATCACATGAGCACCTAGCCGTGGGAGGCCTATTTTACTGCCGGTTGCTGGCCAGGATGCTCGGGTGAAAACCTGTGGCCCACGAGGAAGAGCTCTGTCAACTAAATCATCTAAGCCCTAGCAGGCTCCAACTCCGCTGGCTGCATTTCCTCGCAACCCTTTAATTTACCCTCCATGTTTTATTCCCCTTCATTGTTCAGCATGACTAATCTATTAGCCCGGGTCAGGCCGTCGGCTTTTTTCTCCTCTGCTCTGTGAGTCTTGGTGGAGGGATAGAGGTGGCTTAGACGAACACGGCAAACAATGGAAAACGGACGCAAATAATGACGCCCATCATGCACTTATCAGCCATGGCGGGGATTACAAGGGAAATGAATCATTACCGCAATTGTCACTTGAATGCGGCTCAGACTTGATTGGCAGGTTGAACGCTGGGTGCGGAGAGGAGGAGGGGAGACGGAGTAGGGAGGGCCTGCGGTCCGATACCCGGGAAGGCGGCTATCATTATCGGATCAGGAAGTCCGAACCGAACCGTCGGCTTTGTGTGTGGGCGAGAAAGGGACGGATAAAAGGAAAGAGAGGGGAGAGAGAGAGAGAGAGAGAGAGAGAGAGAGAGAGAGAGAGACAAATAGAGAGACAGGCCGAGACAGATTCATGCTTACGATGACTTGGCCTCGTCGAATCAAACGCACACTGACACGCTCCTCGGGAGCCCGTGAACTGAATCCGAACGGCCCGGGCCCACCACCAGCAGGCGGTGTTTGGGAACGCTCCACCTCCCCTTTTCTATTTATAGATCCCCTCAACTGGAGCCCTTTTCATATCAAGAAAAGAGTGCTTCTCAGCCGTGTGCCACGCACCGCAACCCCCCCCTTCACCCAGTATGACACCAGATACCTTTTAATGGCTTTATGGAAATTTGTGGTGGTGAAGGAGATTCTGGGTCACCGAGGGATTTGTTAACTCTGGAGCGGGGCCCCTTATCGGCACCTGCCAAGTCTTTGGCGGACCCAGTGGGATTGCACTGACCCCGGTGGAAGTAATGGATATTAGAGAAGCTGCCCCGCTGCGATGGAAGGGGGATTGGGTGGGTGAGCGGGGGAACAGGTACACGGGGGAGGAGGCGATGGATCGCACCTCAAGGACATGCCTCAACCGCTCCATAACCAGAGCGCAGATCCCAGCTTTGCGGAGAGGGGGAGGGGGGGGGTCAGCGGGGTGCAAAAATGCTGGGCTTATAGCACGCGGTCACTCTCCCGGACAAGTTGATAACCAACCCTGAGGTGACGATAGTGAAACAACAAGGATAGCAGAGGTGTAACATTCTGTTGGTCAGAAATACCATACTTTTCCATCATTTTACCCGGCTGTGTTGCTAAAGTGAATATTGCTTTTTGGGGTGAACATATACACCTAGTTTTAATGCCATGATTAGCCCTCCCAAATACATTGCTCCAAAAAATATTGCCTGAGACGTAGCAGGGCCACCAGGTTTGCAGGTGCGTGTTGCAACAGGTGGTTGTTATCCAAGTACCTGTCCGCCCTAAATGAAGACAGAGAGCTAGTAGGGACTGTGCATTTATTATTAGCTTTGTTGAACACCGTGGCGGTAACAGTGACGGAGAAGACGCTTCTTAGAGGATCACTTTATTACTGGAGAGCGTCCGTGGCAAGGTCAGCAGCGCAAACGACGGAGCTCATTTGCTTACAAATGCACCTTGCTGGTCCACGGCACTGTGTGTGCAAAAGCACCGCACCATACGTTCCAAGGCAATATGGGGTGGGTGTCTCTTTTGATCAGCCGATTATTGAGACAGTGGCCAACTGAGACGAAACAAATCAAGAAAAGGCGCGGAGATGCCTGAGCGTGCCACGTTCCCTGTTGCGTGAGGTGGTGATTTCCATTGGGAAAAGTAACATGTCTTCCTTTTTCTTTCCATGCTAATTCCATGGGCAGGCTGAAAATGATACCCCTGGACACACCGGCAGCGAGGTGGGATAAAGTGACTCTTTACTGCGGCGCAGAACAAAGAAAGAGTTTCTTTGGCGTGCTGTTACTTTAATGTCGCATCTCATGCGGTGTGTGTGTGGGCTTGGAGCTGGCGCCATTTGGTGCCCAGACCAGACACACACTGCCAAGGAAATATCTTCACGTGACTATTCTCATTCTCAGCAATCTACTAGGATGCTGACAAAAGAAAACACATTGAGGCGGCGAGTTAACTCCATTATGTGTGTGATTTGTTCTATTTTCCAATGTTGTGAGCCAAAATAAACTTTGAGGCACAACTTTTATGCACAGGGTTTAAACTGGGAGAGAATAGAGGAATGGTTTTGTCTGCAAAAGACTTCCTGGGGAGAAAAGAGAAACTAGCCAGTCATAAATAGATGAGTTTGATAAGCACTCCTAAATATAAGCCTTATCTCTTGCTCAATTTGAAACAGCCTCGGAAGAAATAGGCCACGTTGTCAGTCATGCTTTTAATTAAGCGCGAGCAACAGAGGGAAAGATTGGTATGTGTATTTGTGGGCGTGTACGTGTGCACGTTTGTGTGTGTGTGTGTGTGTGTGTGTGTGTGTGTGTGTGTGTGTGTTTAAAGGCCTTTTGCCTCCAGCTAGATGTTACCTCTAAGGGACCTCTGTCTGCTGTGCAATTTTACAATAATGGACCAAGTTTTTTTTTTTTGCCCCCCTCCTGTTTTGTAATGTCCTCCTCCATCTTCACCCCTGGTTGTGTCCCGCTAGGTGAGAGGGGGCGAGGGAGTCACCGTGAGAGTGTGAGCACACTGCCGGCAGCCCGGACACGACCCTGTGTCTATTAATCACTGGCTCAGCTTAGCTCCCGTCACCTGATCAGATAAGACAGCCTGTCGTTACACAGGTGGAAGCGACGCGGGCTGCGGTTGATAGGAGCTCGTCCCGGACAGAGAGACGAGGGCCGGCGTCGGGCCGACCGGCCCCAGAAACAGAACGACCCTGTCAGTCCCCTTACTGATAGGAACTTGAGTGAGCAGGATGTGAGACAGTGGGCGGAGGGAGCGGAGCACACAGATAAGGCTGGGCCAAGATGATCCATCGCTGGGCGGAGGGTGCTAGCATAAACATACAGTGGGGCCAAAAAGTATTTAGTCAGCCACTGATTGTGCAAGTTCTCCTACTTAGAAAGATGATAGAGGTCTGTAATTTTCATCATAGGTACACTTCAACTATGAGAGACAAAAATAAGAAACAAAATCCAGGAAATCACATTGTAGGATTTTTAAAGAGTTTATTTGTAAATTATGGTGGAAAATAAGTATTTGGTCAATAACAAAAGTTCAACTCAATACTTTGTAACATAACCTTTGTTGGCAATGACAGAGGTCAAACGTTTCCTGTAAGCCTTCACCAGGTTTGCACACACTGTAGCTAGTATTTTGGCCCATTCCTCCATGCAGATCTCCTCTAGAGCAGTCATGTTTTGGGGCTGTCGCTGGGCAACACGGACTTTCAACTCCCTCCACAAATGTTCTATGGGGTTGAGGTCTGGAGACTGGCTAGGCCACTCCAGGACCTTGAAATGCTTTTTACGGAGCCACTCCTTCGTTGCCCGAGCGGTGTGTTTGGGATCATTGGAAGGAGATTTTGGCTTAAAATCTCACGATACATGGCCTTGTTCATTCTTCCCTTAACACGGATCAGTCGTCCTGTCCCCTTTGCAGTAAAACAGCCCCAAAGCATGATGTTTCCACCCCCATGCTTCACAGTAGGTATGGTGTTCTTGGGATGCAACTCAGCATTCTTCTTCCTCCAAACACGACGAGTTGAGTTTTTACCAAAAAGTTCTATTTTGGTTTTATCTGACCACATGATATTCTCCCAATCCTCTTCTGGATCATCCATATGCTCTCTGGCAAACTTCAGACGGGCCTGGACATGTACTGGCTTAAGCAGGGGGACACGCCTGGCACTGCAGGATTTGAGTCCCTCTCAGCGTAGTGTGTTACTGATGGTAGCCTTTGTTACTTTGGTCCCAGCTCTCTGCAGGTCATTCATCAGGTCCCTCCGTGTAGTTCTGGGATTTTTGCTCACCGTTCTCATGATCATTTTGACCCCACGGGATGAGATCTTGCGTGGGGCCCCAGATCGAGGGAGATTATCAATGGTCTTGTATGTCTTCCATTTTCTTACAATTGCTCCCACAGTTGATCTATTCACACCAACCTGCTTGCCTATTGCAGATTCACTCTTCCCAGCCTGGTGCAGGTCTACAATTTTCTTCCTGGTGTCCTTCGACAGCTCTTTGGTCTTGGCCATGGTTGAGTTTGGAGTCTGACTGTTTGAGGCTGTGGACAGGTGTCTTTTATCCAGATAACGAGGTCAAACAGGTTCCATTAATACAGGTAACGTGTGGAGGACAGAAGAGCTTCTTAAAGAAGAAGTTACAGGTCTGTGAGAGCCAGAAATCTTGCTTGTTTGTGGGTGACCAAATACTTATTTTCCACCATCATTTACAAATAAATTCTTTAAAAATCCTACAATGTGATTTCCTGGATTTTTTTCCTCATTTTTGTCTCTCATAGTTGAAGTGTACCTATGATGAAAATTACAGACCTCTCTCATCTTTCTAAGTAGGAGAACTTGCACAATCAGTGGCTGACTAAATACTTTTTGGCCCCAGTGTACCTGTTGTTCGTGTAAGGATACTGTGCCGTGGGGTTGCAATAAACACGACGGGATATATTTAGTTTCTGGATGTCTTAATATTCTTTTGATTTGAATCCAAAGAATCTCAAAGTGCATGATTAGCTTTGTCTTTGCCCTATTTCATATTTTGTCAACCCTGCGAGTTCTTTTTCATTTTATGCATGATATATTGTGTTTTTGTGGAATTCCCTTTTCACTGTTGGCATTAGAAGCAATTCTTGGGTTAAGGACACATTTTTAATCAATGAAAAATTGCCTTCGTTCCGCCTGTTTATTTGTGCATATTTTTGGAAAAGGCGCATAGCTTAAATGATTCTGACTCTGTGATTTTGAAGTGTTTTATCTGTGGACTGGAGACAAAATTTACATTTGCATACTTGCTAAAACCACCCACTCCAAATATCAAGCAAATGGCTGATCAAAAGTAAAGTTAATAGGGATACAGCACCAGGGGGGAGTTTAATTACTGACCCTAAAATACTTACAAATTATGTTATTAAGCCTTTCCTAGCACGAGGGCTGAGTTCGCATCATAAGGCTGACTTCAGATTGGCTTTCAGGTCCACAGAGTGACTGACATATTTGGGTTGTGGTGTTTAGAAAGAGTCTGGAGCTTGAAGCCACAGATCAATACGGGCTAATAGGTGTGGGAATGAAGTGATGCCAAGGTCTGGGATGTCAATGGATCTGCTTATCTGTGTCGGCCACGCCACACCTGGCCTCACTGTGCCAACTCACTCGGGCTTAGCAGAAAGGCTGGCTGTAGGACTACATGCCCCTCTGCCTTTGACTCCTCCACCTAGTTTCACTATCGTCACCTCAGGGTTGGTGGTGGTCATTATTATGCATTGTAAAGAGAAACTCTGATAAGGGGTTTGAGAGATGTACTTTGTCTCCACCGCACTATAGCTTAGCCGTAGGCAAATTACGTTCATAGAGGCACAGTGCCCGTGTGCATCGATTGAAGCTAAACCTCCAGTTTAGGGATTACATCCCTAGATTATAGGTTGTCCTGTCCTCTCTGCCATCTTCCCTGCTAATAGTCTATTTTTGTGACTGGATGTGCGAGTATGTCTATGCCTGATTATGCAACCGTGGGCCTGGGCCCAGCATGAGCAGAACCACACGGCATAACCTCTAATCATCGCCCACCCCCAAAACAGAGCGGCAATATCTAGGAGGCAGTCTTTTCAATAAACACACAGAAATGTAATACATGCGGTCCTAACAAATGACCCGTTTGGAACACAGCAGCCCTTTCTCTCCCGCCAGCTCCCGTTACCACGGTATCGCGTGCATGTGTTTGCAGCCGAGGCTTAGAGACACACGGGGGCAGGTGCAGCTCTCTCCTGGCACAGCCAGATAAGGCAAGGGAACATGCACCCTGCTATTCTCTTATCACTCTGACATGCTTACGACGCCCCCATGCCAGTGCCCGAGCGTGACACGCTCAGCCCGCGTCATTAGCATGCTAAGAGCAGGCCCTTGTGTTCAAGGTCGTGACAAACATGGCAAACGCCAGGGCCCGCGGGCCCCTTCGACGTTAGTTTTCTTTCCCCGTGCACGCTTCGAACAGGCTTTATGATATTTAGGGGTGCATGTGCTTGTTTGTCTGTGTGTGCGTGTTTGTGTGTGTGTGTGTGTGTGTTTGTGTGTGTCAGTTGGGCCTGTACGACTGGTGGTGAGTGCAGCAGCGCGGCAGGTGGGGTGGGGGTGGGGGGGGGGCTATTGAGTGACAGGTTGACACGCCGTGGCCTCCGTGGTTGGAGCAGGTGCTGATCCTCTGGCCCGTCTCGTCTGAGGGCCCGCGGCGCTGATGGGGAGTGCTGGAGCTCGACCTGAACTGATTGGCCCTGATGTGGGCAGATATGCACTTGCACCAGGAAGCAGGGCCCTCCTTTATTTATTTACCTCTCCACTCCAAAGGCTTTGAGTCCGGGATCCGGGATCCAGCAGTTAAGACTGCATATTGCGGGGATCTTAATCAGTAACTGATGGTTCAGCGCCGTCACTAAGAAGTATCTGTTATATTTATAGAGGGGAGGACCTTTCCCTTGCAGGTTTGGTACTCTTTTTCTTTGTGTGAAAAGGCATATTACGTATTCTTCAAAAGAACTGCTTTGTTTTTTAATCGACAAACAAATTTTAGACTTAGATTTGTATTTTATTTGTTGAACTCTTAGTGGTCAGTTTGTTATCGGGTAGGCTCTCTCCTTGATTGACCAATGCATCATGGGAAGAGAGAGGGCTGCTGGTGGGAAGGCACTCAGGAGCTTTGATGTGAATTCCACCTGGTCTTGCCACCAGGACGCTCCTGAATCAGCTTTTCAGAAGACCAGGTTACTTTCAAGTTTAATGAAGTGTGCCCCCACACGCTGGTGTTGACTTCAATAAACAGCTTGGACATAACATGTTGCTGATTATGCTCTGGACTGAAACTGATTGAACGTATGATACCCACATGCAAGTCCACAATACAATACTTAGTTTAAAAAGAATCATGATCATTTCATACCACTGTGATCAACACACTATGGCCATTCAATATGTCACCTGGGACGGCATGGTTTAAGAACGTCCAATCTTTAGCTCTTGCGATGAATTGCCTGCCGCTCTCCTATGGTGGTTGTCAAATAAAACAAAAGATTTAATAGACGAATAGTTCATGGCGTTGTCACTAATACAAGCCGTGTCCAGGACTTGTCAGGGTAAGAGGATTTCAAGGAGGGGATTTGGCTGACAGACGATGGAGAATGCATAATGGAATGGCAATATTAAAATCCCTTTCTTTTTTACACGAATAGGGTAGGCTAGATAATTTACCTCGAAACCCAATGGTCAACATTTGTTTTAATACATACAGTATTTGGGCTTTAGAAAGCCTCTTGGAGCCACATTCCAGTGAAATGTGCACTTGTATTTCGCCCTCTGAAGAGTCCCGTGCTGCACCAGGGGCACACTTAAACATATGCAAACAAGTAACTTTGGGGTTATTAAAGGGACAACAATCAATAATCCCCCCCTAACTCCTACTTTATCTACATAATGAGCTCCATCGCTGCAATGAATCATTTCTAAGCACTTCAGTTGCCTAGCCTCCCTGCGTACAGGCAGCATAAAGTCCATAGCGATTAGGTATTACACTAAGACTATTTTACATGGCTTTCACGTTCATAATAATGGAAGATAAGATCTTGGACATTTGAACATTGGAATCTTAAGAAGACAACACGATTTTACATAAAACTAGTTAGTGGATGTACTGTATTCTTTGTCGCAAAAATATTCCCTCTACTGTGTCTCTCCTAAGAGAACAAGTCCTCCAAATGTAACAATAGCAACGCAGAAGATGAAAGGTGTCACACATCGGTACCAAGTAAAAATTATCATATTAATCATTCCTTTCAAAATCTAATTTACATAGGATTTTCCAAATAATTTTTAACAATGTGGTTTTGTTTCATAACCAACCCAATGAAAATACCACTTTCATCTAAACACTGCTTGCTACTGCGGGTAATTACTTATCTCTTCCAAACATGTGTACAGCCCTGTGCTTTAGGATGCCGCGTCTTAATATGTAGAACATTTTTAATGTGGTCCAGGCAAAGATTAGCACAAGTCAGTTAAGATTAGCGACCAAGCGCATTGGCTTTTCCGGTGTGTGTAAAGCTGCACCTTTGGTTTGGGTATCGCACAGCAAGGAGGCCCAGGACTGTGAGACTGATAGCACATCTACCCATTTCCATCAAGCTTTTCCCTGGGGGCGCTTTCACAAATAGAGACTCAATTGCTTTGAATCTTCTGCAATCTGTGGAGGAGTAACAAGTGAGGCGGGGTGGAGGAGAGGGAAAAAGAGGAGGAGGAGGAGGAGGAGGAGGGGGAGGGCACCAGGCCTATTATGATGAACAATTCTCCTGCATTTAGAAAACTATTGATTCTAGTGGCGGACCCTAATAGAAGGTGATGATCGCATGGAGGTGAATCCATTACCGAGGAGGGGAGCTGCGTGAGGTACGTGGGAAGGCTAATGTGTGTCCTTTCCCATTTGTCACTGCTAACATTACGTACGCACCTGGAGAAGAGGGGGCGCGTGGCATAAGGGTCCACTTTGGTCCTTGTGCCCCGAGGTGGAAGGGGGAGAATTGTCTATTAATCTCAACAGATGCCCAGAGGGCAAAAGACACTCAGCTAAGGTATTTGTCTTCTTGCCAGACCAATCGCCAGCTCAGAACTCGAAAGAAAACTATAACAGACAACAAAGAGAAAGTCTTCACTTTCCCCAGGAGGGGAAGCTCCTCTCTGTCCCAATTTAAAGGAGAATTCTCCTGGCGGGGATCTTGGGGGTGACCTTGCATCAATCAATGAGTCTTCAGGGCGAGACGGGAGTTGGTAAGCAAGCAGGCACCTTTCTGGAATGACAGGAGAGCACAACATCTAATACCATGGTGCCTGCTATGTGATGAAAACATTCATGCGTCGGAACATAAATAGAATCGTGAACAGAGGGATACATTTGACTGCCAGATTATTTTATCTATGCTCAATGGGTTATAGGAATTTGTGGGCTAAAATTACAAGCAGTTTACTACAAAGATTCCCCACTAAAAGATATTATTTGGTCTGAGAAGACAATTCTGCTGACAGAATTGAAAGGAATGCCAAGGATATTCACTGGGGAAAGGCATATGATAGCTTAAGCAGTTGTAGGCAAGCTCTTGTTTTGGCCATTTCTCAAGCACTGGGAAAGCGTCTGTTTGTCGCCGGAACTGAAAGCCAAATGGCTGGGCTTTTTGTTTACATGTTGGACACATCAGTTATGATTGTTGGATCAATATCCTATTATTGTTCAATTACGCATAAACAGTGTACTCGGCCGAGCACACAATCAATCACTGGGTCAGACCATGATACATTGGGTCTGTGACAATGAGGTTAAGGACAATGCAATCCCCCCCCCCCCCCGCTCTTGAGGCATGACATGACTGAAGCTATTGGGAACTCTTTCCACCAGTCTTTCTACAAATGGGACTGTATCCGTACCCTGTCAAAAGCTTTGTGGGTCCTTTTTATTCCAAAAGAAGGCCTGCCTCCATCTCAAAGCCTTTGACTTCTGACTCTGTTGATCGCTTGATAGAGAAAAAGGATCAACAAAGATATCCATTCTCTTTCCAATGCGGTATACAGCGAAAGTGCTGAAGTGAGACAGCCTGTCCTATTTTGGTGTAGTTTAAGTCTAGCGGTAACTGCAATTTCAAATGTCGGTTCCCAACGCTCTTACTTACATGCTCGAAAACCTCATTAAATATGTTTTTCAAAGTATCGGAATAATCTTTGCGATTATAATTAAAGCCCAATGTATCATTTTCGGTCCCACTATTTACAAGAAAGTACGGGATAGGATAGAGGAAGAACAGCCCCAGTTGTAGGGGGGCTTGCAGTTTCTGTCATTTGAATCGTGATTATCATTACCGTTGTTACCATTTGCCAGTCTAATTCCACATTCTCTGGCTTTGTACAAGCTGTTCCCCTCTCTTTATCTGAACATGCAGCCGTTTGCTCAAGGGGGTAGTATTTTTAGCGTAGGGAAATGTATGCAGCTTATTTACTGCCATCATATCACCACTGCTGTCAAGAAGCATCTTTTGCCGACTAAACCTTTCGCGTATCTGTGTACTCATAATTGATTCTCTGTTATATCGCCAGCAAAAATGCCGCAGAGATAACTGAGTGCCGCCGTGGATGCTATGAAACCCTTGCTGAGGTTTGATAGACTGTCACATCTTATCACAAGTTTGAAACACTGAGAGAGGGGGAGAGGCGGGAGCGAGAAAAACAGGGTAAATATGAACTTCACTTGTGCCTCTAAAGGTGTACCTGTGTTCAAATGCGTCAAAGAGCAGTGCATGGAGCACATATTTTTGAACTTCCTGAAAGATGCATAGATAAGGTAACTACCAACTTTATGAGACAAACTTCTTGGAGTAAAGAGTGCAAGTTTACTTCTTGACATTGCAAGTATCATCCAGTTCGCCATCTATTTACCAAAAACATGTGCACTAATGCTTATTAAATGAGAAGGGATCCAAAGCCATATGTCTAATAAATACAGGTGAATCACGAGCATCGTTAACAATGCACTAGTTACTGCAATTACTGTAATAACAATGTAATGTACTAAATCACATATTTTAACTGCCCCTCTTGGGTCGTCGCATCAGTTTAACAACGCAGACAGCTGCCCTATCATATTCATAATTGCTATGCAAATTGTTGTTTGATTTATTTGTTTTATGAAAAAGGCTCTTCATCTCTACTTGAACCAAAGTAAATGTTGCTTTGTTGTTCAGCCAAAGCAATTATTGGCTTAATATGCTAATTACAGATGCAGTTCCTCAATCTTCTTAAGTTGACTTTGAACTGTATTTGCCGAACATTGGCTCTTGATTTTGGACCGGGATCAATAGGGAGGAAATAAAAATGAATGAATCCCAACAGTATGGCTGGAATATTTGAAGTTCCTTTGGAACGTCTCGGCTTTGAAGGCACTTGTTGAGAGTAGCAAACGGGGGTGTCCTGCTGAGCGGAAACTAAGCAAATGCCCTCCAACACCAGCATCCCTATAAACCCGCTTTCACAAAGAACCCCAACCAGACTTTTAAAGCCACCTACCCATTCCAACTCCATCCTCCCCTTCATGCCAGCTTTAAACATCTGACGAGTCCCGGAGCCACACACATCAACTGTCACATCTCATATTCCCTGCAAAAGTGACAATGGCTGAGTTATGACGAACTTGGCCAGTCGAGCTAAATACTGCGTTGGGTGTTGCTTAAACCTGCCAAAAGGGTGCCTCGGGGGTCGATCAAAACAACATTGTAACTCTTCTACATGACGGAGAAATGGTGCAGCCAATGCACCTATGTGTGCTCAAGATCCCCGGTCTCTAACGCCTGAGCAATAGCAACAAAATGGGTCACTGGACCCTGTTTAGTTTTTTTCCCCCTTCCTGTGTGACTCAACACGAGTCACCATGTGACCTGTCAGAGAGGTTTAGGCCGCACGCTTGCTTCTGACAGTGGAGGAACCCTGAGGGGGGGGGAGGGGGTCTCAGTGCATGACAGGGTATGCTGCTGGTTCACACTGTGGGGAAGGTTGTTGCTTGTGCCCACATGTGGCCCCACACATGCATAGGATGATGACACACACATACACACACACACACGCTAAAACATCCTTTAGAAGCTAGCCGTAACCCCAGCGCTGTGCATCCACGCTGACCCTATGGCTCACCAGATGCTTTCCTCACTTAGCATAAAGGCAGATGCTGCAGTTTTGCCTTTCCAGCTTTGATTTGAAATTACGGCAGTATTTCAATAGGTACGCCCCAATTAAAGCAGCGGGCCTGTGAAATGAAACAAACAGAGACTTTCTTAAGCTTGCCTGTGATTGAGCGCCACCACAGAGTCTTTAACAAGCCCGTCCAACAAGGTCAGCGACGGTGACAGAAAAGGTTGTTGACACACCTAATAAACAAGAGCGCAATCAAAGCCAGAACGAGGAGAGGGGTGAAAATGACTTACAGGGGATGAAACATTGATGCCGGGAAAAAAAACGTTAGACAGAGAAAACTTTTCAGACGGGGGTCTCGCACCTCTATAAAAACACGTGCTCCGCGTACATCCTACAGGCTCATAATAGCGATGTCCTTGGCATCACCCACAAGGCAAATTAATGAATTGCCGTTGGTTGTTTCACCTCGTAGCAGCCACCTGGATTGCCACTGTGCGTCAAATTGGCTTGGGATGTCGGGCCGTGCTGGGACGTTGGGTTTCTCACCCCATTTCAGAACCTAATGATTTTACAGTCCGGGGGCGCTCCGTGGGCCCGTAGCCGTGACGGGCCCGCCAGCCTGAGGTGTCCCAACCCTATCAAAAACTCCGGAGGTTGCCTGGCGAAGGTGAGACGGCCCAAGGTGAAACGCTTGATTGGGATCGAGAGGGCCCTCCCTTCCGCCGCCCGCCGAGTTCAAAGGGCGCGGCGCTCTCCATTGTCAGACGTCGGGAGGGAAGATAAACTGAAGGGTTCGTGTTCGGGCGAGACGGCATGTCTGCGGGAGTCGCTGCTTGTTTTATCTGGCACCAGCCCGGGTCTAACATAATACACCGCCCTCCCGCCTGCTCTCTTTCACTTTGCTCCTGCAGAGCGGAGGTGAATAGCACATGGGATACAAAAGGCTCACTGGCAACAAGACCCCTGGCCTCTCGGCGGCTCCCAGGAAGTTAATTGTGAGGCAGAGCCTTTTGGTATGTGCGCGAGCTGCTTTTCCCCAATGCACCCGAGTAGTGCCTATTAGTCTCTGCATGAATTGACAGGGCTAATGAGGAAATTAAGATTTTATTAATTCACCCAGAGGACAGGACGAGGGAGAGGCAGCCGAGGAGGGGAGAGGGCCCCATCTTTGATTTAAAGGTTAATCTGGCGCAGGGGGATGAGGGGGGGGGCATGGAAAGTGGTACTGACAATATTTTGATGTGCCTGGATCGGGGCCAGCTGTTTTCCCACTCAAAACAGAGAGATAGAAAAGGAGGGTGCGCAAAGGAGTGTGAAAGGAGAGTGAGAGACGAGAGTGGCAGCCAAGCCGAAGTCTAACCTCGGAGTCACACAGAGGCAATTATGAGTGTTCGCTTCATCAATAACGCCACTGGCTGTCCTCGTCTGGTCCTTGCCAACAGTCGGCAAGCTCCTCTTCCATAGTGAGGGGTGTTTGCCGCTCAGCAATCGGCCTTGACAAGGTCAGGGCTGGAGGAGCAGCAGGCAGGCCGGCATCGTGCTGGTGACCTTGCCGCAGTCAGCACTGTCCGCCATCCCCACAGATAAGCAGCCATAAGGGTCATTTACCCCCAGTCTCGTCTTCTGTAAGCCTTTCTGAGAAGAAAATGTGAGATCGGAAATCTCCTGTGGTCCCAAGAAGGACAAGAAAGTTTTCAGTGATCTATTGCCATGTGTACATCCAATGAGTCTCTTTTGAGATGATCAGCTGATCCTAACCCACAGCTGGGGTTATCTTGATGGGGTGATATTTCAAAAGACAATGCTTGAAGATTTAAACTTTGGTCAGCTAACGCATGCATGGGCTCCCCTGTGAGTCATGGCATCTGTCTA
Organism: Aplochiton taeniatus; assembly: GCA_017639675.1. Classification (NCBI taxonomy): domain Eukaryota; kingdom Metazoa; phylum Chordata; class Actinopteri; order Galaxiiformes; family Galaxiidae; genus Aplochiton; species Aplochiton taeniatus. The sequence goes on along the minus strand of CM030178.1, from coordinate 15,359,584 downwards.
CATCAGTCTGGTAGACACACAGTTGCACTATGACCCTGACAACTACTGGAATGGATATGTCACTAGCAGTTGTGTAATTATTGTACTCGGTGCTCACTTGTTTTCTTTAAGTTAATTAAATATTTGCTTTGACTAATGAAAGTCTTATCGCTTGACATTTAACTAGCAAAATGGCATTGTGCATAATAGAACTTCATGATCCGTGAATGTGATGAAAAAATGATTACTCACTGTGGGAAAATATCGAATGGGATTTCTGGTTCTGAATAGTTGTTTACGGGTTTTGGAGTATGAGCGAATTTTGTCGAGGGTTAAGAATCTTTTCTGAATGATGAATATCCTTTTTGCCTGTATAGTCTTTCCTTTTCATCAGGGCCCAATTCTATTTCAAGTAACAATACCGAACTGAGAGGTGGCGACAAAAGCCAGGCTTTTAAAATAGTTATTGCTTTATGTTTCAGAATATCTCATCTTATTGGACATAAACCAGTTAACAAAACTCTTTAAATATTTCGCTATACCTGCTGAAGAGCAATTGACTGGCTTGGTTCCAATGAGGATATAAGCAAGCACATTTTCCTTAGATTTAAACGAGATACATTTTGCCCACATGTGATCCTTAACCTTTTCCTACTGGCCAAGAAACCCACAAATAATTCATATAACATCTTAATTTCTTCATGCTCATGTATGTGCCTATTTCAGAGGCCACCTACAGGGAGACCAAAGAAATAATTATAGCTATAATTCATGTTTACACACCATATCAAATAACAGCGATTCATATTAAAACCTGTTTAATAATTCACATATCCAACACACAATCTGAGGCATGTGTGTTCTTTTGATTGGGCTCTGTAAGTGGGGGCCAGAGACAAGAGGGATTGGAACCACCCAAATCTGGTGCTGCATGATTTATTTTGCACACCGTCGATAAGATGGGGACATCAACCGAATGACAGGGCGCATTCGTCTTCATCCCCTGCTTCATACGCGGGACTTTACAAGGAACACACGTGTGGGTGTTAGCAGGGCTAGCATGAGCATGAGTTATTGTTTGGGTAATTTGTTCATATGAGTAAGACACAGGGGAAGGCATGTATACAACACCGTACATGCATATGATGTGACATTAGATGGTGCAAAATCTCCAACCCAACCTTGCAACCAATTTTGTCATAAACTCTGATTGTTGTCCTGTTGTTACATCCACCTGGGTAAAATATTCACGTCATCCGGTGAATTGATACGGGTGCTTTCCCTTGAATTATTCTACAATTAAATATTTACAGTGGAACCTCACAGTCGAAGCCGCCGCCCACTGTATGCCAACTGGGCCAGACAGGGGCCGAACAACTGGAGCCCTGGTAGAGAGAGACAGAGAGACAGAGACAGAGAGAGAGAGAGAAAGAATACCCATGCATAAGAGATTGGTGGCTGGGCCTTCCACAATGCTGTCATCCAATTATTTAGACTTCTCCACTTCTGCCAGAACTCTGAAACAATTACCGTCCAGACAAAGATTGTCGAGTTGGTGGGTTGCAGGGTGAGGTCAAGTCCAATGGTTGAATCAACCTAACAGCTTACCTCATTGTAACTCTCGGACACATTGTTATGATGTCGGAGGACAAAGCACGTGCAGGATCTGTTGGACATTAGCTCTACACAAACTGTGGAATGTATTACTTTGGCTCGATTTGTTTTTATATTTCCGGTTTCTGCTGGACCTCGCTGATGCAATTTAGTGACTGCGTATGCCTCCGACTGGACATTGGAATATCACCTTGTCATAGAGATGAGGGCATTTCATTGTCCTCACAAAGTGTCCCCTGGTTAAAGAAGCAATGTCAGGCTTTATTTGTACACAGTACTTTTCCTCCAAACAGATAGGGGCTTAGTAAATGGTTTTGGATCCGAGCCGGGCCTGGTGCAAACGCTCTGACCTAGCAGTGCTGAAATGGATTGAGGTCACCCCAAGGGGGGGTTGCCATCACCAGACCCCCCTCTCACAGGTTGAAGCCCTTGAAGGGATAAAGTCACAGTGCGAGCGGCTTCTCCTCGCATGGCCCTGATAGGACACGCCCCGGTGGTGTCTTATTACGGCTCTCCGCCTCCCTGCTCCTCTACTCGGGGAAAGCATTAAAAACAGGAAGTCAATTTCATCTCAAGCTGACAGAGGCAGGCAGCCACAGGATTCAACCTGCCACACCTTGCATTAGCAGTGGATTAGAATACAGCGAGGTTGTTCCCTTTGACACCCATAGAACAGAATGCTGCGTAAAACTTTGAAGGTATACTAGTGGTGTTCAACACTTACTAAATGCGTGTTCACTATAGTAAGATGGGCGACCACCACAAACAGGTGACAATAACTCACCTAAATAATAACAAAGTCGTGGGATGTGACGACAAGCAGAGCATGGACAAGGAGACAGAAAAATGGATGCCATCTTTAAATAAATTGGCCATGGACTGATTTACGTTTCAAAACACCGTGTTAGGTTGTGTGCCCGTACTACGATTGATAGTGCGGCACACAATATGAAACACTTTGTCTATGCAGAACTATGATTCCCCTGAACAAACAACCCGGCATGCAGTATGTTTCTCCATTTACAGCCTGCTTTCAAAAACCCATTAATAATTCCGACCCACCCACACACGGTAAGGACATATTTCATTACGATGCGCTATTAGCCCGAAAGACGATTTAAATGTGTTCCCATTCTCTCCATTAGCTGTGGGTGTATTGTAAATATTCACGCCTTAACTTTATACCCATGGATTTACAGTACATGCATTGATGATTGCTTTTCCCTCCTGCAAAAGTAAATTCATATTTACATTAGTTGTTTTGGGATCTCTGGAGAATGGGGTTTTGTTTGACCTTTGAGAAGGCTTACTGAAGCTCTATCTGACTGTCGTTTTGCTGTGGTTGAATACTGCCATCTAAGGATTGTCTGAAGTCTGCTTCCACTGTGATTTATGCAGACTAACTTGAAGCACAAGGGCTCAATCCAACTACTGAATGAGTTAATAATCCAAATTTAAGTAAACAACACATCTTTCTAAAGCGGGAAATTTTAGGATATCTTGGAGTGTGCCATTGTCTGACACCCGAGGCAAAATACAGTCAGGGTCTGATAGGCAGTCAGTTGTGTGCAGTAGCAATTGCTGAATGATGTAACCAGGTTCTGGGACATTTCAAATACACTTTTAGTCTGTGTCTTCTAATTTAAGGATGGAAGTTGCCAAAATGATACAGGTGAAGCTGTACAGCGGAAAATTGCAGTCTTGCCAAGGTTATCATGGTCTTAGCTGTTGTAAAGTAAGTGTGTGTTTGCGTGTGTGTGTGTGTGTGTAAGGGGGGGGGGGGGTTGGTGAATGTTTGTGGGTGTGTGTGTGTGTGAGGGGGCTTGATAATCACAGTTTGCAGGTTGGATGTAATGTTACCCTCCCATGTGGGTCCCTGTATTTGGACTGAGATAAAGAGACCCCCAGTGTCAGCCTGTCCCCAGAAAACCACTGCCATCTAGCTCTCCCTCACTACGGCCTCCTGCCATTTTCTCTGGGGAGTGATTGACAAGGCTTTACCCAGAAAATCTCCCCGAAAAAAAAATCCACCCTCTTTCCCTCAGCCTTCAAGGCTCTGGAGCATTTCCAATTGGGGCCCAGAGCAGATTTTGACCAAAGGCATTTGCATTCTGGGCCAGTGTTTCCTCCTGTTATATAGGCCCCTCAACAGAGGCCTTAGACTAAGGCTACAGACTTTCAAAATTGTTCTTTTTGTTGTAGAGTTTAGCTTTCCCCCCCTCCATTGTCGAGGTATGAGGTGGCAAGACTCGAATGGGAAACAAACGAGATGCAGTTTGGTTGGAAGCAGGAACCCACTGTGGCAGATGAACGTAACAGAAGGTTCTGTCGTAAGTGCAGAATCCCATCAAATGAAATAAAGAAGGAGACCATTAAAAACCTGGCCTCTCACCGTTGGCAACTGCTTCTGCTGTGGGCACGCGAGTCTGGGTGGACGTAGCTTTCCTAAGACACCCCAAAAACACTTTGGCAAAATGACGGCACCAACGCAGTGCCAATCAGCTTCGGAATAACTCATTCCACTGAAGGTTGAGCACATCCCACCAAGAGCAGTAGGCGTCAGACCTGCCAGAGGACTCTGATTGGAATTAGACCTCTTTGACTGACAGCCATATCAGTTCAAAGAGGGAAAGTGAAGTGGCAGCTTATCTTTGTGTAAAAGATCCGTCCTCCTAAGTCAGCGAGACATCTGGCCGTGCTGCGAGCCGCCGATTGGATCCTGGCGAGGAGGGGAGCCACTCCACCTCGAGCCACTGATGCCATAATCTGCACGGTAAACACTTATCATGCATCCCGCATTGATTATGATGTGCTTCTCATCAATCATCAGAGGCTCGCCCGAGCTCGTTAATAATGGTGCCACCTGCACTCAGTCTGGAGCGCTGATTGTGGGGAGGGAGGTAGAGAAGCGGCGGTGCTATCAGTTGGCGAGGCCTTCAGAATGCCACCAACATGCCTTCCGTCAAAATTCATGCGTCCGTTTTTAGCCAACCTGAAAGACAACACGGAGTCCTCTTTTCAAGAACCCGTTTTTCTTCAAACACTGTAGGATCGGTATAGTGACCGTCCATACATCCTTGCTTTTAGCCTTTTCTCTACGATGGCTTTTCAGTGGGAAGACGTTCCCATTTAGCTGCTGGGTCCACTGCGCTCGGTAGCAAGCCCGTACTTCTACCGTGACTTCTGTGCTGCTTGTAATTCATTCATTTTAGAGCCAGCTTGGGATAATGCATTTAAATCCCCGCTTCCCTTCCCGATTACATGATTTCAGTGGCGGCTAACCTCATTAGACTAGTAAGAGCAGGATTTTCCTTTCTGACTTTGAAGTGGTGACATTGAGATGACATCCTCCTTTGACCCTTCCAGGCCAAAATGTCTTGCATTTAAATTTAAAAATCCAATTTCAGTCAATGATAAGGATAATAATTATTGATGTTAAGTATTGATGAAAGCGATCAAGCGACTGATCCATTCAATTTGAGAGAAGCCTCAGGCTGGTGTTTAAGCAAATAGTGTTAAAAACGGGCCTTCCATAAGCATGTATGCATGGTAAATATTAAAAAAGGATTAGGAGGTAAGTGGTGCCATAAGGACGATTGATTATCCTGGGAAGTATCACAGAGACTGCCTGCATCACCTTGAGGGTCTCATCCACTTAATGATGTCATGTGCCGTGTGCTTTCCTGCCTGAGGAATGGCGACCATTTTGCAATGGGCTCTGACACCCCACTTAACTGGCTATTCTAAGCAGTTAACAGCATCATATAAGGCTGCCGCCAGACGGCTTGAAGATAGACAACCGGGGGTGTTGAGGGTGAGGAATGAAAATGCTTGGCTGTCAGATACACTCATAAATGACAAGGGCACTGAAAATGGCTTTATTATCCTGTCAAAGACAGCTTTTTTGTGGAAATATTTCCCAAATGTCAAGTCCTTCAGATGCCTGTTGTGATAAAGTCATTTACAGACGAATGCTGTTTTTTTTGTGTATAGGAATGCCCCCACCAAAAGTAAATTCATCACTCTAGAGGGTACCGCCAACACGTTGGCGATGAATTCCGGAGGTATTGCGCACGGAAAATGATGTGTACAAGTCAATCCAAAATGAGCGTCACATCCATTTGTCGTGTTCAATGATGTGCCTACCTGCCTCATGTGAAGAGCAGCTATATCACATTTGTTTTGTGTTCTCAGTTTGCCAAACACCGCAAAGTTACAAATTGGTCAAAGGTCTAAAGGTCCTTTTCTACATGAAACTTTAGGATAAGTTTCAGAAATCTTCCGACGGGCAGAGAGTGAGCGAGCGCCTTTGGTTGGTGCCTCCAGTGTGATTTGCATACAAGTGGAGCTTTCCTATAAGCCTGCTCTGGGGAAAAGCATGGACAGCCGCCAATTCGGAGGGGTTTGGAGATGCCGCGTGCAATTAGGTTCCTTCACCGTAAAAGACTTCCTCCGTGGCGCTGCCAGCCCGGTCCTGCAGACCCTGAGCTCCTTCCCTGAGCCAGCCCATCAGCAGACGGGTTGAAAGGTGCCATCTGACCATGAAGATGGGGGCTTCCTCCTTTGCCAGCAAGCATCTGAGCCGATTTGGAGGTGTGTGTATGTTTGTGTGTGTGTGTCGGTCCGCCAATGGGAAAATCTTCCCCCTACGAAAAGTCGATTAAAGCCAGCAGCTGCGTTTCAGGATCTGCCAGGCTGCCCTTCCTTCCTGTGATGGACAGACACACGCACGCACGCACACATACATATACACACACACACACACACACACACACACACTTATAAACACACAAACACACTTTCCTCCTTGACATCAAGGAGCTGAGGGATCTGTCCAGGACGCTAACTAGAGACTTGACTCGCTTGACTCTCAGCTTTTCTTAATCGCCCTTCAAAATCAGTGGAGGTGGACTCTCGTGGCCTGTCCCGCCAATTAGGGCCAACTTATCTGGAGTTTGTAAGTGTTCAGTGCTTCAGCGCACTTAATGGCTCATTACATGGCTCACACCTGGATCGCTCGGGTAGATTATTGGCAGGAAAACAACAAGAGAGAGAGTGCCAAAGAATGGCAGTCATGCACTTTCTTTCCAGGAGGCGAAAGCGTAGCATACAATCGTAACCGCAACATTGCCACTTAATTGACACAATTCCCACACAATAGTGATGCTGTTATTTGCAAAGGAAGTAGCTGTGAAGGTAATCACACTGTCCAAACTTGGAAGAATTCCCGTTCCTTTTGACTATCCAGAACATTTTTGTTTTAGCCCTTTGTACGATATCAGCATTTGTACGCTATGCAGAGTTCTCTGCAAAACTCGGATTTGCTATGTAGAGCTTGTACCGTTTGTGTGGGGAACTCAAGCACTGCAACAGCCCACATTCTTCAGCTGCCACCAAATGAATTCCCGTCGGAGGAAGTGAAATCGATAGGCGCATTTTGTCTTCCACCCCTTTTAGGGTCCTTGCAGACTCTCCTCTGTGATTTTTTTAAGTATGTTAATGTAATTTATTGAACCTCTTACCCTAATCACACACATTGCCTATAATTACATACCTTGACGGCCGCTGGAAGTTTAATTGCTAATGCTTTTCCTGGAATTTGTCCTCTAATCCTTGTGTATAATTACTCTTAAAAGAGGGAAAAGTGCTTTGCTGCTACTTTGAGCTGGCTCTCTGCTTCAAGGGCATGCCTTGTACGCCCTTCTAGAATAGTTATGTGCTCTGTGCGGCTGTAATGGAAGCTCTGATATTTGATTTGTGTGAACTCAAAATGGCCTAACTCGTTACAGTCCTACTTCTTTCTCAGGGTTTGAATATGACACTGCTGATTATTTCAGGTGCTCAACTGATTGCTGATTGGAAGGTACCAACATCAAGCAATCAAGATTTAAATGGGAGTTTAAATGTGAAATGGTTTATTATCAAGGTTCCAGTAGCTTTGCCCTATGTTTCTCACAAAGGGATTTGTATACTTGACTTTCTGATAAGATTAGATTTTTATGAAGAGGCGCTTATGGATTGACTTTGGTTTCACACCACAGATTTTGTCAACTGAGAATGAATAGCTACGCAAACTCTTGATAGCAGGCTAGAGATTAATCTACAAACCATTTTCCAAATTGCCACTTTATCTGAACAGTAGGGAAGGGATACATTAGCCGCACAAAACAATGGCCCATTGAGAGGGAAACTGCTTGGTTTCCGAGGCGAAACAAACTCCCCGAGACCTGGCCTCACAACACAACGGATTCTTTTTTTCTGTTTTGGGGACACACACTTGTAGGTCTCAGAGTTTTGTCACCGTTATCCAGGGGCATGTCCATAGGAACAAATCTTTTTTAACCAGCTGTTAGCCTAATGACGCTCTTCATACGAACAGTTTGCTTCTGAGCTCTCGTTACGCGTTGCTGGCATCTTTATCTGTCACAACGTCTAATTGTTTATGTTTACGTGTTATTATAATTATTGTTTCATTTATGAAATGCCAGTTAGTTTAACAAAACGCCTCTGTCTACTTAGAAGCTTCCGAGCTGTTTGCAAATGGAAGATGCCTTTGAATTCGCTACTTGTTATGTGACGAATAAAAATAGCGATGAATGCGAGAACAAAATAAACAACAATAAATACGTTTTCTCTAACAAAATAAATTACACAAATATGAAAATCAGGGGGAAATGTCTAGTTACTTGCTCGGTGAGTCTGACTCTGGAAGCGTTTTAATTGCCATATACCATTCACTGGAAACGTGCCTGCGCGTATCCCGCAGTATTCATAGAACACAATATGCTAATTCAGATGAATGTTTTCACAAGACAAATGATGCCGGGTAAAAAGACATTTGCTTCTTTCCTGCCTCCCCCATCAGTCCATTCCCCCTGCTGAGAGGCAAATGTACTCCCTCACTGCTTTCCCAAGACGCCTCTCTCCACGTGACTGCAAATGGTAGTGTAACAGAATGGCTAATCTAATGTAATAAACAAAAGAGTCTGCTCCCTGCTGCCTCCGCCATAGAGTCCCATCAGGGGAAGTTTTAAATATGTATTTGGATATACTTGCACGGGTTCTTTTGAAAGATCCCCAAATTTGGGAGAGTGGTTCACACTCTTCCCATCGTGGTGTGCCATGGTTTAAGTCTTACAAATCAGTTGCCCTAAAACGTGACCTTGGAACAACACAAAGCAGCCTCTAAAAAACAAATGTATTTTTGTATTACTAAATCTGTACCATCCAGAAATATTTGATGTAGATAGCTACAGGATATATTTGCATACGTCCATGATTTCCATTCGAGATTTATGCTAAGAACAGACTGGACATCGGTCCCCAGTGCTTCCCCTGGCTACCTGGCCACCGCCCCGTGCCCTACCGACATGACACAGATCGATGGCACTCTCCCGTCACTGTGCGGGCCAGCCATATGGCCGGTGGGCTCCAGCCTCCTGACATTCATCAGTGTCTTCCAGTCAGATACTCCCTCAGCAGTGGTCGGAACCTGGCTTGGAGCAGGGGAGCCCCGCCAGACTACCCCCCCACCCACCCCACTCCTCCTCCAAGCCGGAGGACTAGCCTGTAATGAAGCCACCGAGCGGGGTGCGATCGCTGGGGACCAGAGGGACACACAGCCAATATGGCAGAGCCTTTCAGCACAGCTGTGCGACTTGTTCCCTTGCTCGGTGTGCTAAATGCATTTCACAGAGGACCTGTTTCTGGGGTTAAACGCAGGCCGCGCGATACAAATGAGGCAAGTGGCTTTTTTCCCCTGGATATCCTATACACGGTTACGTCACTTTGTGGATTATGGTCTCACTGAACATGTGTTATTATGGTCACATGATAGCTCTTTTCTGTATTGAATACAGTCAACAGTAGCGGGCAGAAAAGGGATCTGCATAAAAATACTGACAGACTGTGTGTACAGTACGACAGTGTGAAAGGCACCCTTCTCGGTGCATCCGTTCACTCGGAGTGCTATCCAAAAAAGGCCGAGCCGGGCAGTCAGCCTGCTAACCACTACCTCCCTCCCGTCTCCCCAGGGTGTGATGAAGTGTGCTTTGAAGCCGCCCACGGAGCCTTGTCCCTTAACCGAGCAGCAATTCACAGTAATGGTGCTGACAGAACCAGCGTTTTCTCAAGAGCTAAAGTAAAAGTATTTCTAATAGACCCCCAATGCCACTATGGTGGGATCCAACAAGCCCCCGCAGCAACGCCTAATGGGCCCTGAGCACTACTGGAAAGGGGAATAAATGTCACAAAAATATGATTCCACCTCTCATGTAAAGGGCTCCCCTGGCTCACAGTCTCCATTGAACGAAATCCTCACAATGTTGTGTTGTTAGAGGTACAGTCGACTCACTCAACCAGGCTAAATCCCAATAAAATATCAATATGCTTTGTATCAAAATGTCGGCCATAAATATATTTTGGGAAAGCGTTGAATACAATTACAATTGAGTTACTAGCTTACCTTGTCAGTATGTATAAGCAATGCCTGTGATATAATGGAGTGTAAATCAGAGTGAAACCTTTTATTCATTCTCTGGTAATAAAACATACATTCAAATCTTCAAGGTAATAGGGATTCCTGCACGGTTCCTTTGCTCTACAATTGCTCTGGGAACCTTCCTAAATCACCCAGCAGACAAATAACCTCTTGTTTCTGATCTGTTTTTTTACAGCACACTCTGTCTATCGACTTAACAAATGAAGCATCATAGTTCTCTCCCACCCTACATAATTCCAGAAGTATCTTACAAAGGTCCAAATGAAGAAACAAAACAAAATAATCTTTCATAATCAAACTGAGGGGGTAGAAGAAGGAGCAGCTTACACTCTCAAAAGTGCCAAACCCATTATTTCTACCGAAGCATAAAAAACAAACAGTAGGATGAAACAAGGAGATATGTGCTTGGATCAAATTGATTTCCGTCTGTGTATGAATATCAAGGTTTCCTTCTTCTCCATTTTCCCCTCACTCCCCATGGTCGAATGCATTCACTGGAATTGCTGTTCAGGACAGATAAACAGTTTTGTTTTATTTATTGCAATTATTGCCTGAGGACTGTTTGTGATGTGACTGGACTTTCAATGAGGATGGAGGCGGGAGGGGTGGAGAGACAGGGGGATGGGATCTAAAGTCAAATCATCATAACTCATTCAACCAGACTATCCAAAATGTAGATATTTCAGAAGAATATCCTGGCGTTGTAGTGCTATTCAAAACCATAACTATATTGCATTACTATCTGTCGTTGGTCGTCTGCGATCAATAGCGGAGCATGAACCCGAAGAGGAATCAAGAAGCGTGAAATCCGAAAAATGGGATTCACTGCCCCTTGGGCAAGTGGAGGAAGACTGGGATTTCAATGAATAATCATTAGGACGTTAGGCCGTAATGTCCATGTGTTCTGGATGCAATACAAAACATTGGCCCTTTTCACAGTGAAGTTGGATGTTCTGGCCCGTTAGTGATAGCTCGCTGAGGCAATAACAGCAACAGGAGACATCCTGCTCCAGACCAGCCTAGTGTTCTGAAATTCCATGTCATGTGTTCCGCTCATTTGCATAATTGTTTAATTAGCAAGCCGAGCGGAACTTCCTGCATGCTAAGCAGAGATGATGAGAGGTGTCTAAGTGGACTTCCCTCTCTTTATATGGTCAGGTTAGCCCCGCTCCCAGTGGATCTATTCCACCACAAAGCCTTTTTTGTTTTGTACTTCCAAAGCAGTCCGCATAAAGTCCTTACGTAGCTTGTGCTTCATGGATGAGGAATACTAACTGACTCATTCTTTCACTGTAGATTTCCCTGATGTTCCTATCTATCAGGACACAAAGGCTTCATTTGCATGGACACCATTAATTAGGAAGTACAATTCAAGCAAAATGACTAGGACATGGAAATGCCTGTTGAGAGTGAAGGCCGAGAGAGAACCAAAAGGACAAACCAAAATGTCACTATTCCATGTGAGCAAAATTGCTATTGTAATTACAAACATGTTCTTCTCTGTTATTTAACTCTTCTTTGTAATCGGCCATGTTGTTTCTCCCCAAAGTCGGTAATGACCTTTTTTTTTTCGACTAAACAAGCCGAACATTGCTTCTGAGTTACCACTAAATGAAAGCAGTGAATTGTTGTTTTTACTTGGCAGTCATTTTCACGTAGCTATTTTAAACCCCTGTGCGGTGGTTGGAGGGGTAAGGACTGGAAGCAGACAAGAGTGACCTCACCAGGAGCACCAGAGAGAGGAGGCCAGAGGAAGAGCTCTGGGTCGTATTTTACTGTGGATACGCTTCGCCTCAGGAGCATGCTACGCTAAAGTATATGGTTCTGCAGTGCACATCAGCAAGCTGGGTAGGGGAAAAACTGAAGGTAAAGCCTTTGGATGGACAATAGCATAGATTGAACAGGTATGAAAATAACCAAATGATATTGTCAGCCTTTGGGTAAATGGGATGCATTCATGCTTATGTTTATGTCTAAATGAACTCTTGTTTGTTACTGTATGTTTTTGTTGTTAAAGAAAATATTTTCAGGGTAGCCTCAGTACATTTGTATTTGATACCAGGCATTTCTCATTACATGTATGTTAGGAAACGTTGAAGTAGTCAGAACAAATAATGATCTTAGTGCTATTTGAGAGGCTACCTTTAACAAACAAACAAGCAGATTCATTCACCTGTAAACATTCTTTGGCTCTCTGGCGGTTAGATAGTTAAGCATAATTAAGAGCTAGGCTGGTCTTGTTTGTAAAAGTGAGGGTACAGCATAGAGGCTACCTGCCTATAGTGGTTGCATTCCTTTCCTTTCTTTAGAGTGTACGCACAATACTACGGATTTGTCACAAACAATTGAGGGGGCACGTGCCCCCTCTGTGTGAATCCTCTGTGTGAGTGGGCACGACGCCTCTGCCCTCAGTAATCTAGAGGCTTGTTTCATGTGCACTGCCAGTGGGAGTTAAGGCAAAGGATTAAGGGAATGTGAGTCCTCCCTTCATGAAAGAAATGGGAACGGAATTGGGACTGCCATTTTACATCCTGCTTTTTGGGGGGTCACTCCATTAAAGGAAGGTAAGGGAACAAGAAGAAACAGCTCGTATCTATTTACCCAGTTCTGCAGCTTGCAGCTGCCTGACCAAGATACCTGTTGTTTTTTTATAGATGCCTGTAGCTTCCCTTTGCTAACTGGACAACTTAAGTAAGTAAGTAAGTAAGTAATTCTTTACAAATGTCTTTGATAGAAGTTCTTTCATTATATACATTCACATTATTTCACTATTCACTTATTCTTATATCTCACAATTTTATTTATTTTGACAAATATATTCAAGGCTGAGGGGTGAAATTGTGAAAATGATACATCAGCTAACTGCTGTCTATGCTCATTCCAATACAATATACTATGAGCCAGGCCTTATTATAGTATGTTACAAACTACATGGGCTTACAATTAGGAGAGGCACATACAGTCAAGCATCCGTTGGCCTATAGCACCTTTTCAGTGATTGATTATCTGACTCTGTACCTAAAACTAACTCTCACTTTCATTGTCTGTCCCAGGAGCAATATTGTACAGGTCACCGGAAAGACCGATTATTTTGGCTTCTGAACATCCTACTATTCAATAGCCTCACTTGACATTTTTTAAAGGGCAACATTTCAGAAACTCTAATGCGCTGTCATGGGTGGAGAGAAGTACTGCAAATATGTACAATGTATAATGTGCGATATGTATAATAAATGTACATTTTGAATACATACATTCTTCGAATAGATTTTTTTCTTTGTGTTTGTAAGGTGGTGTGAAGTTCCGTCAAGTTAAGATGCACCTATGAAATACCCTTCAAATCGATTGTTTTCCACACAGTAAAATCCTATCACTGTATTGGCCCAGTTGTTATTTGCGCGAACTTCTCTACTTGTTTGACAAATGATCTTAAACTTATTCTTGACACTCAACCATAATTATATGCCAAACAGAACATTAAATCAGTAGGGCTTCCTGACATTTGTCAGCCTGTCAAAGCACAGTGAGTGCTGTTGCAACACTTTCAACTGGAATAAAAAAAAGAACTTACAGTACTTTAAACTAGAACAAGAGGAAAAATGTGTTTATTCGCAACGTCTCCCTTTGCTAAAGTGTTGATTTTTATTTCCATTTTTTTTCTTTACGATGTCACTTTACTTAAGTGATTGGAAGTCACAAATAATTTTTCCCTAAAGTCGTAGGTTGAAGGTAAAATTCAGCGTATAAGAAAATAAGTCGCCACTGGTTGGGCTTACTAGTTTTATACATTACCAAGTTTTATTGAGTTTACCTTTACCTCAATTAACCCCAGTTTAACGCATGTCACTTATCAACCATTATTTCATAAAAGTTCATCTGCTCTCCGTATTCCAAACATATTCAACCACAGCTAAAACTGAATCCAATAAATGTTTGCTCAATTTGAATAAACATTATACGAACAAATACTGTAAGTGCTGTGACATTTAATCAACAAGAGATACCCAGTGCAATACAGTGTATTAACAGCTGCACTGCGAGTGGGTCCATTTAAGTAAAAAAAAAAAAAAGGTATGTTAGTGACAAATTATACCTGAAGAGTAAAATGGTATAAATAAAAAGCTCTGTTTATCCATAGATATGTAGAAACTTACTTAAGTAACTAGAAAGTCACTGTTCAAAAATAGTTGAGTAAATGTTTGCCATTTGAACAGTTAGACTAGAGTGGAATATCTTTTTGCTTTCACTTTGTCGGAGAAAACTCCTCCAGCCTGTAGACTAGATAAATATAGCTTAAGAAAGCATTCCGCAGCGAAGAAACAGGGATGTGGATGTGTCAATAAAATCTGAATGGCTAACACTGATGCACTTAATCCAACTTCTCTGAGGTGCTTTGTGGAGCTTTGCTAGTACAAAGCCCAAGAGCTGATGGTGGGCCTGAAGCCTCCTCTAGTCTAGTGCTTCTTTTCCTCTGTAAGCCACAGGAAGACCAGAGGCTTTCCCCAGTGGATTTGCACGTGGTTAAATGACCTGCGTTGGTTTTCCTCTAAAGACAAGTCGCGGTGATAAAAAAAAATGCAACAGAGAACGATCTATCAACTGCATGAAATTGTTTTCTCTTTTTCATCATATATAGATCAGGGAGGAGTTGTATGCAAAAATGTTAAATAAAGGGTTACCTTTTGGATTTGTGCATTTCAGTTGCTCAAGTTGAACAAATCACTAGTTGTCAGTACCTTTCAGTATACATATTCCTGCTCTGTGTTTCTCTTTCTTTCTTTCTCCTCTCTCTCTCTCTCTCTCTCTCTTCATGTCTAGCTCTTTCCATCTCTCTCTCAAACAGCCAATGAGCCATCAAGTCCCAAAACATTTTTTTTCCAACGTCTAGTTCCACAGAATATTTCTCAGTCTCCTGAGCATAAGCCTGGAGCTCATGCACAAGCATACAGAGGGGAGGTGATTCACACACACGTTGATGTCAACATGTTGCAACATAGCCCTTGTTTTAATTCTAAATCTAGGTTTAATGAAAAGCCTGGTGTTATCAACAGAATGCTGATGGCACGGTGTGTGTGTGTGTGTGCACTTAGAGGAGAGTGTTGTATTTCACCAGGGGACGAGCTGGGATCGCAGCTGCTGAGCTGCCCCGATTGCATCAGTGGAGAAAGGACCAAATCCTATCAGACAAGTCAGTGAAGGGAGAGGAGTCGGCCGTCACAGCCGTGGAGGAAGGGAAAATGAAAGTTAATGAACAGAATTCGGGCCACAGCCGTACGGAGGCAATCTCAGACAGATGTGTGAATGGAAAGTCAGCATGAGAGAGAGAGAGAGAGAGAGAGAGAGAGAGAGAGAGAGAGAGAGAGAGAGAGAGAGAGAGAGAGAGAGAGAGAGAGAGAGAGATCACATACATTTGTTCATGGATACCAGGTCTCTTGTGGGGCGGTGAGAGGTGGCACATCTTGCTGGGTGAAGTATACTAATGACTATTTTGAATAAGCATCCACCATAACTTTGGTAAGAGGCTGCACAAGGTCAACAGATAGATGGGCTTTCTATAGAGAGGCCCACGTTCCATACCTATCTAGGCTGCATTCAGGGAGTGCTAACCAGTGGTTTGTCATTTGAGAAAATAAACAAGATACCTAACATCAGCTTCAGGGTGTCCTATGTAATCATCACTGCAATTATAATCTTTTTAGGAACTAATATTCTATTCAGACTTTAGGGGTTGTTTTGGGGGTGCAGACATACTTACCTCCTTATGTAGTTGGTTCCTTAAATGCAGCTGGTTATGGGTAATATGCAGTGATTCTTGTGACGTGCCACCGCTAAACAACTTGATTCTTCGGAATCTTTTCTATTCCGATCACTATTGGCTGTGCCAGGACTTGGCTTGGCAGCTTTAAAAAGCCCTGTTGTAAAATGTGTTTTCCCTTCGTGTGGTTCAAATCCTTGGTGAGGAGGAGGATGTTTCAATATCATAGCACAGCATTACTGTAACTACCCATCTCCGGTAAAAAAAAAAAAAGTATTTTCGACAGAATAGATTGAGGATAAGGGAAACAACTTACTGTGCCATGCTTCAAGACAATCTCTCAACTCCCCAAACCGACATTGGAATTCAACGAGGGATCGTTTGCTCCCAACCAAGCAGGGGTCTTCTCTCGTGCCCTCATTCTCTGCATTCTACTGCCATCTGTGGAGGAGATGGTGTCTGTCTTCTGGAGCAGAGGGACGTTATTACCCGGTTGCCGGTTTCATGGCACCCATATTAAATTCACATACACTGGATGCATCCCTCAACCTTTTGGGGGACCTGCACAGAAATCACACCCTGCCTCTCTGGAGGTCCTACAGTAATATGATATGATATCGATATTTTCCCACCTTGAGCACAGTGTACAGGGTATTATTCATCAATCAAAAAAGAAATGCAATCGAATCTAGTGCTACTGATGGATTCTTTTTTAACTCCAAAGGATTGAGTTGCTTTGAACTCTACATCATAACAATCTCCTTGGCCTTGGTAAACAATGTAGTTATTGATCGTACATGCTCAAATCATAAGCAGTCTGGTGTGATCAAAAATTCACAGATATTTTCCCTCGATTGAACAGTTTTATTTCAATATGGTTAATCCAAATGAATATCACTCTGATATCTCCCTCTTTTCCCTATACCCATTTTGTCATTGCTGCTCCCTTTTAGTTTGCTTTTTATAAGAAGACATGTCAGATCTATCACACACAATATGAAAAAACATTATTATTTTAGTTTATCCTTGAAATCTTTCAAAATCCTATCATTATTATCTGAAAAAATAAATACTTAAAGGCCAAGACATAACTTTTGACAATGACGCCAACCTCTTGTAGCAATGTGTCAGTGTATGGTTGCTAATACTCTGCCAACAGACTAAATATTTCATGTTTTTCTGAAATAACAATACTGTAGAGAGACGCATCAGTATACTGTCGATTTAATCTTACACTGTAACTCTTCCCTCTCACACCCCTCCGCTCTTGACAATATGTAGGCACCATTCTCCATGCTTATATTGACGTGGCCATGCCCTTTGTGCAGGTCATGCCCCCCTGCACCTGTACAGCATCTCTATTATTGAGTGGCAGCACACCTAATGACTAGTGCTTTTCCTCAGCATTCCTCTTACCGCACGGGGGCCCTGATGGAAAATCTCGAAGCCAGCGAAGAGATCAAAATCAATAATCTATTCTATTTAATGGGCTGGAGTGTCACGGTAACTAGATAGGAGTGGATGGGGCGAATTGTCCATTGCCAAAACCTTAGCAGAAGGTTGCACACAGCTCTCTGTGTTTTATTTGAACTGGCTTTTCTTCATTCTTATACGCTGGCCCTCTGCTCCATACATGAACTCTATCTCCTTTCTTTCTCTATGTCTTTTGCCCTCCTTCTCTCATGATTTCAGAGGGAATCAATGCTTTATTGTAATGTGTGCGCAATATGATTTATCATTTACAAAGCCTTTTATATTTATGGCCAGCATCTCCTCGCAGTGGGGCGATGGTGTCCTATTCTTTCTGTCAAATCTTAACTCCCTCCTCAATGTGAACATCCCTGATCATCCCCATGAATATTTCACCACATCGGGCGCATTATCTCGCCTTGTGACGATGGAGGAACGATTTCTAATATTTGGAAAGGAATGGCATGTCCTGTTTACCTCCTTTGCACAGCTCAGTTTATTTAGCAAAACAGCGACTGCTCCAGTTCACGCTTAACTTGTATCATCAAACCCATGCATGGGGAATGATTGTGACGACGGCTGACTTTGATGCCTGTTTTCCTCTACGCCGCCACTCTCATCTACAGATAGGCCTCTCCCGAACCGGCTTCTAAATTAGTCTCTGTGATTATGCTATTCAGGGAGGTGATGGTTCTGTTCCCTGTTCTATAAACACAGGATTTCAGTTGTAACGTTTCACTGTCTGTCCAAGTTGGCAGGCAATATTGGCAGCGCAATGATTTCATACTTGGCTGATGGAAATTGGAAATCGTCTTCTGAAACGGCAGTATCATCTGCTGCTTTTTTTTCATTTTTTTTTCTTCGTGAAAGCAGTCGACTATTCAGTTGCGTGATGTGGATTTCAAGCACGCACCAGCACCATTCCAACACCGGCAGGTTAGAGGCTGCATTTGGAATTCTGACCTTTAGTCGACATTTCTGTTTTGTACCATGTGGGTTACATTATGTATTTTATAAAGACAATCAAATTAGAGGGCATTATCGTCTATTTACAGAATGGTAGCCGATCTGTTTGGCTAATGTATATCTCATTCAGGTTCCCAAAGTAAGTAGGCTAGTATGATATTCAGTACTACATTTTACATGACCTGGGGCATTGGAAGACTCCTTACCATTCCAAGATCCTGTCAAGAATGTCAATATAATCCTGTCAATGCAAGCGTACCTCCTCTAGTGAGAATAGTCGGAAATACAAACATAGAACAGAAAAACGAAACACACACGCTACACTTTGCAACTCAGGGACTGCAATGGAAGGTATGGCGCAGAGAGAGAGAGAGGCTGAGATGACTGACAAGCTCTATATCTTCAGTGTTCTCCATCCCGCCGCCCATTTCGGAGCCGCACGGGCCTTTGTCCATGGACGTGTTAAGGCCCCGGGGAGATAGAAAGGCTGGGGCAGCACCTTGGCCAGTTGCCATCCCTCCGCAACAATACACGGCCCACGCTTCAGTTAAAGCCTGGCCTGGCGAGCCTCAGCTAATGAAAGTAGTTAAAGAGAAAGTGAAGGGAGCGCAATATGTTCGCCTGAAGAGAACTCTATCGATATCTCAGATTTATAATGATGACATTTGATAACCTTTGCCCTCTCTGGGGCAGTGCAGTGGATTGCAGCGGTATGAATTTTCTGCCGGTCTTGACCCTTTTATTTTGCCTGATGGGATAGAAAGCGCCGGTAGTTTTCCTGTATGGCAGATATATACAAGGCATTTTGATTTGCTGGATCATTGAAGTGATAAGGGGATGCAATTAAATGTGGCCTTTCAATGTCCCCAATTTTTTTATTATCAAACGCTGCACAAAAATAATGTTGAAATTAACATTAAATTCTGTATATAAAAAAAAATCATCAATGTCACATTTGCTTATTTCCTTTTTCAATAATTGTTCAACTATCACCAAGCCCATGCTAAGACGTCTGAAGGAAATGGGTAGGAAACGACATATAAATACTGGCAATCGCAAAATGAGTTGGAACAGGCACCATTCTTTACTTTAGGAGAAAAGAAAGTGAGCAAGATGGCTGCCTTCAAAAGTAGCCAACAGCAATCAGTGTGTCAAAGAGCACAGGGCAGAACAGCTGCAGCCACCCCTGGACGTCAAGAAGAATTGAGTGGCCAAAGGCTGACGACACAAATTTTTTGCACAATGTGGGGGAAATGAGCATTAAAAAAAAAAGGGTAGGAAATGAATTGCAACCAATGAAGGCCTGATGATTTTGAAGGACTACTGGAAATGGTACCAATGCATTTTACAGCTCAGTGCAGGCATCTCATTTCTGCATGCCCGGCTATTCAAGCAATACAAGCAGTGAGTATTTCATTAATTATATATATTTAAATCGTTTTTTTTAACAATTGCTGAACCTGCAGAGGTCAAGTTTCAGTCTCGCCACATAAACATGGTGCTTTTAAAGTTCCCAATGATTCAGCTGCGTTTGATAATTACAATCACGACTCTTTGTGACGCACACATTTTCAAAAATGTGCACGTAAAATACCTAACTGATAGTTTAACATGCATTACAAGAATATGTTCAACATATTTTGGTGTAGATTTTGTTGGTACATTTTACTGTTAGAATAAACTCTGGGTATGAAGGAGAGGAGAGAGTGTCCTAAATGTCTGCCTGTTATGCATGTCCTAAAAATACATCAAAACGCATTGAAACTTCACCAAAAGTGAGCATCCTACTAATTTGAGCTGATAAGTGACTGATACCAAGAGTTGGGAAAATATATAAATATTACCCTCAAAGAGTGTGCCATCAAAGTGTGTGGCTCTTTCAGTTACAAGAAAGAGATTGATTGAAACAGCCCTTTGTTGCTAGGTATAAAGAGTTTCTTTAGCGGAGAATTGAAAGATGCGAACTGTAAAGCTAACCCACGCCCATCCCCGCCTCTTCTGAAGCCTTCTGTTCAACTTCACAGAAACCTGAACTGGAGGGGTAATGGAGGGCAAATATATGACACAGCAACACTGCTGCATTGCAAAGTAAAGTATACAAATTTGTTGATGAGCTTCACTTGACGAAAAATGTACGATGTTAACTCCATCCGCAGAAAGTAGGCAACTTCAAGTTTATAACTAATGTGGCCATCGTAACATATCCATATGAAGGTAACATTTTAGAAAGCATACTACGGCTGTGAATATTTTTCCTAATGTGTAAAGTAAATGTATCTGCCAACTTGGATGCTCTTCTGCGCCACAAGGAACGGTAGCACACAGCTGCTCTTCTGCCATGTTCTTTCGTTTTGACCATTTCACAATCTAAATGTATCATTTAAACACATGGGTATAAAGTCTGATGCAATCACTATTCTACCGACCTTTCCCTCAAGATACCCATTTTGTGTGCATATTCATGAATCAAACCCCCAAATCAGAAAAACAAAAAAAATAAAAAAATGCAACACTTATTTCACATCAAAGATAGTGATAAATATTTGCTGTAGACTCACTTAAACAAGCTGCAGAGTAACCTTGCAACAGTACATTTGAAAACAAATGCCACAGCTCAAAAAAACAGCTTAACTAGACATTCATCTTTGCAGGCTACTTGAAAAATTATGCTCTGACAAGGGAGGCCAGTCTGATTCCTCCAATAGGGCTACCCAGCCACCAGAGACAGCGGGTCAGGCGCACCTCTCACTAGGATCCTTAGAATCACCTGATGTGTCCTTTATTGTTTACGGCTGTGTCACCCTGTATTTAATCCCTGTTTCTATAGTTTGTCATTCAGTCGTTGAATCCCCTCGTTGACGTAAATTCTACAAACAAGCTTATCTCTATGTGCAAATATGTTTTAGTATTTGGTGTTTTACGCACCACCTTGGTCCCTGTTCCAGCAATCGGGTTTGACTGTGTTTGTGTTTGTGTGTGTGTGTGTGTGTAAGCAGTTCTCACCATGAAAAACTCTCAACACGATAGACAGCAAGATCTCTAAACATTCAGTTCTAGTATTAGGCCTGTTCATCTATTGAATCCAAGTTGTGTTTGTTTATGACTCCCTTTCAAAAAATGCCTATCTTCTATAGCAGGCCTTTTACACAAACTGTATGGGATACTGTTATATTTATGTAAACAGATTCCGAAAATTGTGCGTTAATGTCCAAATCTATCGTGCAATAATTTCATTATAGTTGTGCACGTGTTTGACCAAAGAGCTTTACGATCTTACTCCTTGCTTTTTGTTAGATCAGATTAGGTTAGATTAGATGCAACTTTATTGTCATTGCACAGAGTACAGTACTGAGGCAACAACATGCTGCTTGGATCTAACCAGATAGCTAGTTCACTAAAGTAACGCAAGCTACAAGCCTAACAGATCCTACAAGAATCCCTCCTAGTCTCCCATCCTCTGCCTGACGCTATTCTCTGTGACCGCTGCTGAGAGTTCCCTCATGGCCACGGCTGCGGGTCACGTCCCCCTGTCCGTCAGAATGGGATCCATAAAGCACCACTGACAGTCACCGGCAGCCAACCTTGCACCGCCCTAATGAGCTCTCCGACCAATTATGAACCCCTCGGGAGCGAAAACATCGCGTCTCCTCGCTGTCCTTTCCTTGTCCGTCTCTGCTTATGCATGGAAACCTTGGGGACTGAGCTGTGCTCCGACATAGTTCAACACCTTTGGGAGGGGAGGACTCAGGAAGACCAGGTATCCTTATTTAGCACTTTTCCGTTTTCTTGCATCGTCAAGGCAAGGCTTATTTATCCAGGCGAATGAGAAGCGTGACAAAACGTAATTCTCCGCAGCGTGATGACCGCCGTTAACCCCCGAACCCTAATGAAGTCACAGAAGGCTATAGGGAAAGCCCTCTGAGAGTCACTGTGGAGAATAGGGAAGAGGAGCGTGACACATCGACTGTGAACGCGGGCGACGACAGTGGACTAATAATGGGAGGTCACGTCAGCGACTCGCACTACCGTGGAGAGGTAGCTCACAGGGGATTTCAGGCTCCACTTACAACGAGCCGGGGCACTATATTAGGATCGCACTCAGCGTTGTCACTAGGCTAAGCTTCAGACTAATTATCCAGCCATGGGCTTTCTCATGTCAAAACAGGTCATGGTGGACCACTTAGGATTGTTAGGGAATCCGAATCATTTCTTTAAGAGAGAGTCGCTCAGTGGCCCTTCGCTCTGTTTGAAGAGCCTTCTATTAAGTAAACAGGATTTAGCCTTGTTATCCTTGGTGGGCTGTTGCAGCCATTGTGACACTTCTTGTGGATGTGTGACGGGTAAACAGTATTATCTCCCATTTGCCTTTTTTTTTTGCCGTATGTCTGGGAATTTCCCTGGGGCCCTCACAATAGTGAAAGAGTAACACATTCGGAGTTCAATTATTTCCGGAAGAACTGACGGCGTGAGACGCATGTTGACACTGTGGCCAACCTGTGCATGTTCTCGAAACATCCGCTGTGCCCTTCGTCTTTCTAGTTAACTCCATTGAAAATTATTTCTGTCACTTTCCACAAAGGGACATTTACAACGAGAAAAAATGTGGAAGAGGGAGGATTTTAAATTAGGCACTGAACTGGCAATAATGCCACATGCAGACATTATCAGACCAAATTATGGTAAAGGTCAAATTATGGGCAAAGAAAAATTGTAGCCTTCCACATTTATCAGTGTTGTCTATTTTATTCATCCTTTTTTTTTTTAAATAGACCAACAATATTTAAATTATGCTGACAGAATGGTAATTTTAGTGACATGGATAATCAATTATGATGGCAAAGGCAGGGACTGCGAATTTATTAAGAGATTTCACAGACATTTGTTGAAAAACATCAAGGATTGAGTTTATTCTGTCTCATTATGTATTTGGTGCAAAACGGGCCTAGTATGACTTTCAACAACTTTCAGTTGCATGTTATTCACAATATATTTCCTCAATATATATATATGTATATATATATATATATTGTATCCATTCTGCAAACTAGAAGCCTTTGTGGTGCACATGGAAAAGCCATAACCACATAACTGTCTGCCTGCGTATTGCTGGCTGGTGTAATTGAAATGCAGCACAGGCAGTCTGCATACGCACATTCCATGCAGAGGGATTCTTATCGCTTCAGCTGCCTTGGAGAGTCTGTGTCTGTGTGACGTCCACTCCGCGCCGATATCTTCCCTGTGAGTGGTCAAATTCTCAATTATGGTCGCGCTACGACGGCTGTTATTCGATCACTTCTCATTCCACCTGATTCACTCCATTGCAGCCATTTATGGTGGGAGTTCAAGGGTCTGACATGCAGTTAATTTCGGGTTCATTTTCCAAATTGGAACAAGAGGCTGTGGGTGGGTGGCCATTGGTTAACGCAGACAGTCACTTACATTGTTTCTAATGAGATCAAATTGATGGAAGCCATCAAGAACAATTCAAAAGGTAATCAGTTACTGATTAATAGACGATTCTAAAAGGCCGGTCATTCGGCTTGAGTGGGTTTCCGTTTCCTGGCCTTATTAATTTTACTTCTTTTTTTTCGGGTCGATAATCAAAATCAATAATTCCCATATTCCAAGGTCGAGATGAGCACCAAACCTCCTTAGCAACACTGACCTCAACACCGTGAAGTACTGTGACAGGCCAGTACCCCTATAGCAACAGTCCATACTGTGGGAGCTGCAAATCCCATCTTCCTCATGTAATCTTCACCTCTCTCTTACACCCCTGCGCCTTTCTTCCATTACATTTCGTTTGGGAAGCCGTTCACGCTCCGCCGACTCTCATTTTCTCATGAGATTATCGACATCAAGCCTCCGATGGGTTCTAATCTAACTGTTTGGCATTCAAGAGACAATGTCTATCATATAATCATATTTGGCACCCATCAAATCCTTCGATAACAAAATACCACCACACAACAGAAGCTGAACACTGTCTTAATACAAACCAAACACTTTGCAGAAGCGTCTTTCTTTTCTCAAGGAAGAAAACATCCTCATAGTAGGCTGTTCATTTGTATCGTTTTTTTTCTTATATCTGAAGCAAAACTAATATAACATGCTTGTGTTTTTGTCGGTCACATTGCCCCGAGGTGATAGTTTCATGTTTACGCCACGCCAATGTTGTATTTAAGTGTGACCCCAGGGCAGCCGAGCAGATGCTTCATTAGCTTTGCTATGCAGTGCTAGGATTATGACGACAGACGTGGAGATGGAAGTAAAGGGGAGAGCTGGAGGGGGCCGAGAGCAATAAGAAACGTAGCCACACAAACTGTTTCCACGTAGGGGTGGGGGATTCTAAGTGTTCTGCTTTGTCTGTGAAGATGCTCTGAAGTGACAAGTGTAAGGTTTAAACTAGACAGCGCTTTCTGAGGATGGAGGTGTGGTGGATTTCTTTTTTTTCCGGAAACTACGTGAGAACCATGCTCTGTGCAGAGGCATGTTGACATTGTATGCTTAAGTGGAGTAATATACCCTCTTGTTCTACGTTCATTTCTTGTCATTGCATCTCCCTGCCCTCGCATTCTCCCATTTTGGAAAGGCATTGTTCAAACAGAAGGGTATAAGGGACTGTGTTTTTTTCCTTGTCAGACGCTGTAACAAGTTGAAGGGCCGGGCTGGAGTGGTGCATAATTAACATGGGCATGTGTTGTCTCTGAATAAAATAAACAATGAATTCAGGACACACACCTCTAGTGCTTTGACTCCCTAAGTGGTTGGAAAAGTTGTCCGCTGCAGGACCACTGCTTTGCGATCCTGAAAACAAGGTTGCACCTAGGAAAACACGTCAAAACCTCCCACAAAAACCAGAGAGGTGTTTTGTTTTCCTAAGTACAATGAACCTTTATGCATGCTTGTATGCTTCTCTTGCTGAGCAGATTCCAGCAGTACCTCTCATGTCTCTCTTTGCTTGGTGCGATGCCCTCTAAAGGTCCTTAAGCACCTTCTATTAAACGTCTATTTAACCAGTGTCAGCTTGCATCAAGCGCAGCGACACACACACAAAGCCATGTGTGACCAACAGACCCTGTAACTTCTGCCCAACTCCCAGCTTTTCACATACTCGCCGGCTTCTTCTATTTCCTAAGCAATTGCTCCTTGAACTTAAAGTTTAAAGAGATCCCTCGCAGAAACGAAGAAATATAAGACTGCTGAAGAACCTCAAAATTCAAAAACACACTTGTACATCAGAAGGCTGTAAATAAGGCCTAAGAGAGCATGTGTTTTGTCAGGTTTTTGAGGAAGTAAAGATAAATGGGATAGACTGTGAATATCTCCCCGAGGGAATGTTATTAATGATAGATCCCATGACATCGAGATGTGCTGTATCCAAATGGTTGTGGAGGTTGTAGGTTGAGGATTTATTTTGTTGATTCTTCGCTTCTTTTATTTATTTCAAGGTGCAGTGTCAGCTGACTTTCCGTAGTTTTTGCTTACCATGCCAGAAGGAGCAGGTTATTCATTTGGGTCACACAAACCATGGATTCCCTCGGTTGCATAGCAACGGTTTTCAAACTTAAAAGCAAAATGTTTTGATGCAACCTTGTACATCACCGTAAACCACTAATTTCCTTTAGAAGAGGATATATCTTCTTACCTGATGTCATTACAGCATTCATAAGGCCTGTTCAAAAAACGTCAAGAAATCAGCCCAGCAACCTATGGTGGGAAATGCGATAAGTTAGGTGTGTGGCACTGTGGTTAGGTGTATTGCACATGTGAAGAAGGGCTAATCGTCTCCCTGTTACACCAATTGGACTTTAGTTAGCTAGCCCAAAAACTTGATGGACTGAAGCCTTCACAATATCTGTTTGCCATATTGTAGTTCAAGATTGGACTCCAATACATCCACACTAGCCCACTGGCGAGGCAAGATCCCTCATTGAACGTGAAAGCCCACTTCATTTAGAATTGAAAAACCAGCGAAGAGGCATCGAGATGAGAAATAAGGGCCTCTTTAGTCCAAGCATTGACTCGTGATTATTGTTTACGTTTCTTGAAGGACTAAACTGATGGCCTCGGAGGAAAAAACATGTCAACTGGCCAATGTGGTAATAAGAAATGGTGAGAAATGTCTGTCTGCCGACAGGTCTGCTTTTTTTTGCTACAGGGGTGGAGTGCAAATTCAATTATTTATTTGTGCATGTAGCCAGGCCTGGGGCCGGGCCGCACAATCTAAATGGTAATGGCAGGCCTAGATTTGGTTCCGCGTGTTACAGCGCCAGCCTGTCATTGGCTCCTCTTAAAAGAGGCTCCTCCACTCACACGTCTTCATTACCAGACAGGCAGAACGCTTCACTTAATGACTGCTCTTAATCCTCAGCGGAGCTATGTGAGGAGTAGGTAGGTAGCATAACCACGTTAAAGAAATACGTTGGAACGGCAGCCATGTTTTTTACGCTCTCTATCTTAAAAAAAACAATAACTGTGCTCGTCAGCCAATGCAAACCGGCAGCCTGGGTCCTCAGTCCTGAAATATACATTACATAGACACGCTTCTGGACTCATTACACATCCATCTTAACAACCAAAATCTGTCTGCATGACATGGTCTGTATGGCATGGCATTCAAGGATGAATAAACCAGAAAAGCGTTATAGTTTTAGCTTTGCCCTCGACTTCACCCTGCTAAGGTAGATTCGCTGAGACATTCTTTTGGTTCGGAGCCCCACCCTCTTGCATCACAATGTCCGAGGAGGGGGAAAAACACACACTCAGTCGCTGCCCCAGCAATCTTGACTGGGCTGCAGTAAATTGCTTTCGTTTTGGCTGGGCTTCCCTTTGTTACAATGTGACAGAGCTACTGATTAGACCAGAGGGAGATCAATAAACTGTCCGGCTAGACTCAAAACAAGAACAGGGAAATTAACAGTGAGAGTCCCACCACCCCACTGCAAAACTTCAATTCCCATTAGGACTCTGGCATTGAGGCTAAACAAGCCCCCAGATTGACTCATTGAAAGCCAGCCTGTAAGTTGTGGAGGATTTGATTTGCCTGGCGGAAGGCTTACAGCAAACCGTCAAGGATCCGACATTCGCAACATTGCCGTTTGCTAAGGGGTCAACTTCACAGTGAGCATCACCACCTTAGGGTGAGGAAGTTATTATTATTGTTGATAACACTTCCCATAGCGCACCCCAAGTGCTTTACACCATAGGGGGAGACTCACAGTTATGTCGCCAATGTGTAGCACCCACCATGTGTAGCACCCACCCGCCAATTTGCGCCAGACTTGCTCACCGCACATCGTTTTTGAGACCAACAGAAGACCCACGAGGGGATGGATGGGCGGGGAGGGGGGGGGGGGGGGTTAGGAGGCAATGATGGACAGGGGTCATTTAACCAGAGCACCAAGGATCTCTAGTGACCACAGAGAGTCAGGACATTCGTTTAACGCCCCATCCGAAAGACACACCCTGTCCCTGGCCTTCTCCTGGGGCATTGTGCTGCCACAGACCAGAGGGTAGAGTGACCCCAACTAGTCAACCAACACCACTTCCAGCAGCAACTGGCCTCCAATCAAAGGAAAGACCAGGACCAACCCTGCTTAAGAGGTGGGATGCAGGATGCTCATGCTGCTGGTTGTTGAGGAGCTATGGACTGGGTCAAATAGTAGATAGTACAGTATACACACTACCTTGACTAGTCTGTATTCATATAGATTTGACTATGACTTTAACAGTGGTGTTTTTTTTAACAGCCTGCTGATCCAGGTGTAAATACACAACTCTGCTTATTGTTTTGAAGGCGATATTTTTCATGGAGCAAAATACAACAGCACATTGTTGTCCTACGCGGAATTCATAGGCACTGACATTAATGTGTCTGTAATTTATTGTTCATATTCTAGTGTCTCAAAGTTCCACATGGAAAAACCTTAATGATAAGGACAAGGAGTGCCAACACGTAGCACGTCCATTCACGCCCCTATGGGCTACGGCTAACAAGGACATTTTCAGTACCCTCCATTGATGAGTGAGGAAGAGTTCCCCCCCTCTGCAGGGTGGGCTTTGAGGAAAAGCTCTAAGTGAGGGCTATGCTAACGTCATCAAGCTAGAAGTGGGCCCTTCTTTTCCCATAGCTGCCAGCATTCAGTGTGTCAGGGAGAGGGCGACAGCGGTCGAAGGGAGGACAAATGAGCGTGGAACCTTTGTTACCGTAGTCGGTAGTTTCGGAGAACAGTGGCATGCTGCTGTACCAAGTCTCTGAGGAGGGAGAGTTGATTCACTCACTGTCACAAAAGTCTGTGTCGGTAGCCCCGCGCTGAGCAGCAGTGTCAGGTTCGGCTGAAACAGACAAGACCACATCCAGTATGCATAGCGCGAATGAATAAGGCATCACTTACCATGTTACAACTGCTGCCGACCATGGATTTAATGTCACCTGCACACGCTCTACTGTGAGAGGGAATTGTGCCGACAGTATGCCCTGAATAGTCCTTTTGGGCTTCAGCAAGATTTCTTTTTACTACAGATGTTCTCTCAACCCTTTTTCCAGCTACTGTACTGTCTAATAACCCTCGCTTCTCAGCATGGTGTAATTTTTTCAGTTCAATCTGGTACACTAATGGGATGGTTAAAACAACAACATTAAAACAAAATGGCCCCCTGTTAGGTTTTTACTTGTTCTACCATATCTATGTGCTGCGTGACTCAAAGCCATAGCTAAACAACATTAATGGAGGCCAGAGGTTAGAGGTTACATTTTACACTTAACTCCTCTCTTTATACCACATACTGGTCGGATTTTGAGGTTAGCTGGGCCAACTAGAAAACTCTCATGAGGCCAGCAATATCTGTAATTTTCCGGATAATAAGTTGTAAACAGAAACTATGTCGATGTATTGAACTTACTCAGCAAGTGGATTGTTATGATACAGTTAATATGCTGGGATGACGCGGATCTAATCGTCTGTGTCACGACTCTCTCTGAATTTCATGTTTTTACATGTCCTTTCACATCATCAACTTTTATTTCATCCAAAGGCTGGTTTGTGGGTATATCGTATATCCCTGAGCCTGAAAGATTGAAAAGGAATGTTATATTATCTGTTAACATTGACAAAATATCATAAACCCATTCCAAAAGCCAGGCTAGTGGAGGGTTGTAAAAAATAGACCCTATAGAGGAATGGGAAAGATCAGGTGATATTCACAGAAGATCCACAACGTCCCACGGACTTCTCTCAACTGCCGCTGGTCTGGAAAGAACAACTCCAGGATATCACACTTCATTTGACCTGAAGGTGTTCTGTTAAGACACTGAAAACTCTTGGAGATTACTCTGCCTGAGGTATCTATGTGTCAGGCTAGGTTAGCCTTTATTTGTGCATGCTCCCCGTGTAACCCCTATTACATTTAATCTCCGAGATGGAGTACACAAGGCCAGTGGTGGAGGGAGCCCTTTGTTTCTTGTGCCCCAGCCACAACTGCATCACTGTCAACCTCCCAGCTCTGCATCTCGTCACTCTCTGGCACTATGCTCTGGGGGGGTTTAATGACCCACAACAGAGGCCTGTAAAACACTGGGGACACCGCGATCAGTCCTCCCAAATGAAGTGAAATTGGGGTAGTCAAGAGGCTCCAAAATGGCGGAAGGAGTCGTGTGCGTAGGTGTTTTGTCATGTCCCGTTCTGTCATAATTGAGTCTGGATAGAGTGTGTGTTTGTTTGTTTGTTTGTGTTTGTGTTTGTGTGTGCGTGTGGAGGGGGGGGGGGGGGGGGGGTAGGTGTGTGTACGTGTGTGCAGGTGTGATTTCCAATCAACAGCAGCGGAGACTCTTGACAGATCTCCAAAGTCTGATTTGCTGATGCTGTACCTCTTCAAAAGTAAAAAGTTCAATGGCACACATCACGGCAGAAAAAATTATAAAAAAAAATACTCATTACAAGGCACACTCAGCTATCATTTAGAAACTTCACCCATCGAAACGCTTTCAGCTTGAGCTATTTTTAAAACCTGTCATAATTTGTGAATTGGACAGAGATTATATGTATTTAATAAATAGCTGATATTATTTATTTTTTCATTCAAGGCAAAGGGCTCTGTGGGAGCAAGAGGTGTTCAAGAGAGATAAGGTGCGGCATTTTTTTCTGGAGTCTTATCAGCGTCCTTGGCAACCCCAGTCCTGCCCCTGCACACTGCAAACTGACAATAACAACTGGAATTTTTCTTTCTCTCAGATATATTAGGATTGTAAGTTAAAGGAATTGCTAGGTTCCAGTATTACACATTATTCGTCTATGTTTGGCTGAAGTGAGCTTCTGAATGAAACCAATCCCTGCATACACACTTTGATGTAGATAAAGAAGATGCTGTGTGTGTGTGTTGAAGGGGGGGGGGGGGGGCTTGTTCTTGTTGTAAGTGATTTCATCGTGTTCCTAGTCATTCAAAGAGACATCACTAGTCATTCCAAGATGGGAGGAATTCAGTCAT
Source organism: Aplochiton taeniatus (assembly GCA_017639675.1). Taxonomy (NCBI): domain Eukaryota; kingdom Metazoa; phylum Chordata; class Actinopteri; order Galaxiiformes; family Galaxiidae; genus Aplochiton; species Aplochiton taeniatus. Next base: position 15,328,814 of record CM030178.1, on the reverse strand, counting down.
GAGTAAGGGGCAGGGGCAGGGGCAGGAGCAGGAGTCTGCAAAATAACAACCAAAGAAGAAACAGTCAAATCAAATTGAACTGAAGGCAATGAGAAGTTATTCCAAGACAAGTGTTCCGCAGAAATAACAGCATTAATCACATTTCAGCTAGATCAGCTATATCAACATGGAGTCGGACTCACACACCTAGGTCCAACAGATGAGTTATAGTGGTGGTCTGCCCGTGCTGTTTGAGCCTCATTAAAGAACAAGCAGGTTAATATCATTAAACCTGGCACCGCTGCGGACAAAAACAACCAGAGAAATGCATTCAGATGTTAATGGCATGACGCAAATGCACTGCTGATCGGGAAACGGCAGGAAACATAATGTTGCAAGTAAACATAGTAATTTTTTTGTTCTTAATTTCAAACAAATATATAACCCCCCCCCCCCCCACACACACACACACACATACACACGCACACATACACACTCAAGACCAGCCTTACCTTGGAAGCCTGACAAACCAATTTCACAAAACACAGCCTGTTCCAAGCCAAAGGCAGCCTCCTCAATAGGATTCAAAAGCATGATGGCAAAAAGAGCTCTTACTCTGTACCGAATGTGCTAGTGCAGTTCAATGCTAGCAGCAAGCCAGAGGCAGGGTTGTCTGGAGATAGAGGTGCACAGCACTGGGGGAGGACACAAGGGAGATATGGAGGGCTGGAGCAACGGACCTTGGCCAACAATATTTGAAAGGACATTTTTTTGTCCTGGCTGTAAACGAGGTCTCTCATTCCATCCTCAAAACTGAAGGCCCTGCTGCCCTGACACTTGTTTTAAAAAGGGCTGTAAAGGAGTACAATGTATTTCATGGACATGCTTATACCCTTTCTCAACATAATAGCTGACGAGGTCGTAAAAATGAGACAGTTGTGTTAAGGTGATCGCGTGACCCTCCATCAGGCTTGTAACCTGCTAGCCTGCACAGTTTCCCTCTTTGTCCTTTTGCGCAACACAGAGGACGAAAGAGAGAGGTGACTAATGTATCCACTGGGGTCGTCTCCAACTGGCTGTATAATAAGCAGGAGGAAATCAAATCGTGAAAGTGCAAGCAGTCCGGGACAAAGGACACAACCCAGCCTGTAGGAGTATCCGTCTGACCTTGGCCCGACTTTTTGGGGGGGGGGGCTCGGTCATAAATCAAACTCTCTCGATACCTTCTGCAATCTTTCATTCCGTGGACGATCGCAACACACGTGCCCATCTGTATCGGCAGACATGGTGAGGATTTAGGTCACCGTGGAGCTGAGGATACACTGTGTGGGTAATGTTGTATCTCCTTTTAACCCACTGGACCATGGAGCCACCATTCTCTTCCAGGACAATCGGCAGTGGGAACCAAAAATAGAAGATAAGGGGAACGGCATAGGAGGGAAATGAGGCATTTAAATGTGCCTCGGAACACAGCACATATCCAGATGGACGAGCCAGGGGTTGAGAAACAGCTGCACAGTGCCATCTAGAGGTGGGGAATGCCACAGCAGGGAGACCGGACGTGCGATGGAGGGGCTAGGCAGAGGTGAGGAGCACAGGGGCCCCACTTTCTGCAGGTGTGCATTCCGGGTATTGGCAGTGGCAAGAGGTGGTGGAGGCTCAGGTTCTTACCTGGCGCAGAGCGTGTCACTCTGATTGCTGATTCGGCTCTCTCGCTGTCACTAATCCCCCACTGATCCTATTTGGGAATATGTGATGCAATCAAAAAAGGCGCACTGTGAAGAGAGGGGGAAAAAAGAGAATGCAGAGGAAAAAAACAGTCACCTCAAGGGCAGGCCCAGTCTGTCAGCAAGTGAAAAGAGCCGAGAGCAGAAATATGAAGTAGATAGAAATGACTCAAGGTGGCCAATGTGCCGAAAATGCCCTACATGAAAAGGTCCACTGTTTGGTATTGAGCAGTTTGACTAACGCATTTTTTCTTCTTTGGGTCATTGTGTGCTCTGATTTGAACAAAAGCAACATTGGCTGATGCAATCTGGCAGCACGTAACCGGCAGGCAATGGCTTTTCCTCTCCCTTCAATATCTGGCATGCCATTTGAAAGAGCAAAGCAGCCTTTCACACATGGGTCCCCTGTGATCTGCCATTACTGTCCAAATCACTCGACATAGTGGACAAATGAATGCCAAAGGAACTTGCCATGACGTGATTCAATGATATTCCCACCCTCCCTCATCAGACACGTGTGGAGGTGTTTAGTGAAGGCGGGTTAAGAAATGACATTTGTTCCAGATTTATTTGTAATTACGACTTTGACTTCGGAAATTCTAAAGGTTTGCTCCCGCTGTGACGGTGGCATTTGGGGGGAGAGATTTGTTTCCTTTGCCATGAAATTAGTTTAGTCTCACATGGGCAGCATTGACAAAGAAATGCCAGCTAATTATACCAACAGAGAAGGGCCTCCCTACAGACATGAACCCAGCATACTGCCAGCCAAACCCATCATCTAAGCACCGTGATCCATGGTGCCTTTCAAAAACATTGCCGGCACTTAAAAGATCCCTGTCTACACATTATATTTCTGAAGCCTTTTGTGTGCAGACATCACAAGTGCTGTCGTCCTGCCTTGTTGAGAATGCATTATACAGTAGCGTTTCATCGGAAACATGATTGAAGATTCCTCTCTGTGAGCTCCAGAGAATCTCTCTGAGGGGGGTGGACCACCCTTGTTCCCAGTCTCCCATGTTGATCCCCTCGCATGCAGGCAGCTATCGATCCCTTACTCTACACATCCCTGGCAACCGAGAGCAGACTCGCGGGGTTCTTTTCAAGCAAAGAACCCTCCAACCTTCGAATGGCAACATGTTTCACCTGTGCTCCGTCTCATTTGTAAAGAGGGAAAGGGTGTTAGGGAAATATGTTTCTATAGTCTATCACGTTGCACGGGATGCGGTGGTGGGATCCCGTCTGCTTGACGTGCCAGATGTTTTTCTCGGGAGCCGCGTGCATCGCTCCGGGCTACGCTCCAAAGGAAAACAGACTGGAAGTTCATCCTGTCTACTGACAGAACAGGCAACTTTTTGAGTTGCTGCACCAGCAGTACCAGCCACGATACAGAAATAAACTCGGTGAGAATTTCACAGAGAAAATATCAGGCGCATGCCGATATCGTGTGGTCGTGGTTGTATGGATCGCCCGAACCCTTTGTAAATTGTCAACCGGCATTATGATGTACCGAATAACAATGGAACCAGACAAGAGCAAGGCGGCGCGACACTCTCGCAGCCATGGTCTCACTTCCATAATGACGCGACCGCATTCAGAAAAGAAAATAGACGTAGGATTTTGCTGTATCGGAATCATGATGCGTCAGCAACTCTAAAAACCCAATCATTGTGTACTGTGGGGGTAAAAACAAATCTCAGGTCTTTCTCCCCGAAATATTGTTGGAGCCTCAATTGTATCTGTGGCTGGTGAAACTCGGTCAGATTTTGTAGCCCTGGGCCTGTTTGTGTGCCATGGAGAAAGAAAGAAGGCGTAAGTCAGAATGAATAATAAATGTGTGGATGGCTCCCCGAAGGTCAACCCGCGGCTCGGAGTTTTCCAGGAGTTGCGTGGTGGTGTGCTTGGGGGCTGCCTTTTCTTACCAGGCAGTGTAAGTTGTCCACCCAGAGGACCTTTTCTTGGAAATCAAGGCGGGCTGGGTAGGGTTGCCTCAGAACATGGCTGTCAGGTCCCCTGAAAGAGAGTTGGGGGTGGACACAAGGTGGGCCAACCCTAATAAGATGCTCGTGCCCTCCACCGCACCACGCAGGCTGGAGCCGTGAGTCTGAAAACATCATAAATATTGTAGGTTTGGACGTCAGCAGCCCAGTCTTCTCCCTTACACTGTACCGCGGTGTACAGTAAATATTGCACCAGCTCTTCGCATCAGAGAAAACACTGTGTGAAGGCTGGCCGTGCTAAAGGGAGCTGGAGAGGGCGAAGCCGGGAGGGGGATCTTGTGCTCATCATTCCTTCTTTTTTTTTCAAGCTCTCCGGCAAACTGCTCATAAATATCACATCAATAGAAACGCAGCCTGCCGTTTCGGGTGAGGAGAATAGAAGCTGCTCCACCTGAGCACTCAGTGGTCAGCGATCAATGGCATGTCATTCAGACCGGAGCTCGGGCAGAGAGGGTGAATCCGATGGCGGGTGGCTGTGGTGGTGGTGGTGGCCCTTTCACTAGCTTCACTCACTTTAGGGGCCAGCTCAACCACATGGCCCCTTGATCAGGTCCCTGGACAAAGCTCTGCGCTGGGGATGCTCATTAGTGCATATGCCGCTTTTCAGAAGAACGCTCAGGCTCTCTCTATTTGTACCACAGCGCATACATGGTGTTGAATACACCAAATCAATATAGCTATCACTGTGCAGTACTTCCATAAATGCCGCTCAAGCAGCCCGATTCTTTTCAAAGAATGAACAAAAATAGATGTGCTGATTCTGACTAGTATGTTGCCCTGCCGTAAACCAGTTTTTGTTTTTGCCGCTACAGTGGGGTCAAGAGAGGTATCAACTGGGTGTTGACATGTCCATTTACCAAGGTGGTAAATGGGAATTGCTTGAAGTATTGAACTGCACCTCACGCGGTTTTGAGGTCAGATTTCAGTCTCTCTAAATGTGTCCATCATGATAAAAGAAAGTGATCGGCTGACTAAAAAATAAAGAAAACAAGCTCCTTTTGTGATTAAATATCCTCTGTGTGCATAACCAAATAACCTAGAAGTTATTTTGTTTATCTATAACCACATGCAAACTCAGTACAGTCACATTAACAGAGACTGTTGTCATCATGACTGTTCACATCATTGATGTGAGTGGCATAAAAGGACGCATAATTCTTGAAAGGGTTCCAGTCAACACCCCCATATGGAATTATGCAAAGCCAACAAAACAAAAAAGCTGGGATATCACTGATAGCATCTAAGTTAATAGGCACTGAGCCAAAGCTGTTTAAAGGAGGCGTCCCAGGGAGGATTGGTTTTGACAATGCACAGGTGGGCCTATCAATCTATTGCCTGTTTACATGGCTGCCAGATGTTAGCCACTACGACCAAGTGGAGCCTTTGAGGACTACACAGATGCTGCACCTCTACTTAACAAATGTGAGTCAGGCTCCTGTGGACCAACTTACATTGACACACAGTGACAGCTCTTCAAGTCTAACACTCATTTCACTAACAATTGTGCCAGTGGAGGCTGGGACTCTGGCACGGTGTTGCGATAATGCTAGTACGATGCACAATACAAGTGTAACATAAGTGCTTGAATTGTAGGCAAGTAAGAGGCAGATGAATGATATTTGAAAACTAGTTATCAGTGACAATTTCCTCAGCACTGGGGCTTACACTTCTTTTGATGGCTTTGCCGCTCCGTCTTCAATACTGATGGCTGAGTGGGTGACACCTGGGTTCCGCAGCCAACTCTGGCAGTGAAGGGAAGTGAAGGGCTGATTCCTCTCTAAAGCAACTGAGAAAAAATTGCAAAAAATAGATGCATTCTAACAAAACCAACATTGTTTTTGGTGTACAGTACAAATAATAAGATAGTATTTAAAATAAAAACATCAGCTTTGTATCCCTTTGTTTCCTTCAGCCTATTGGTTTCGGAAGGTTGGAATTATCCGAGGCCCACTCTGTGCCCACTTGCTGTAATTTAATTACAGTGGACCTTGTCGTGCCCTGGCAGTGCCCACGCGGAGCTGCACGACAGGCTAGCCCGGCACATCCTGTCTGAGAGCGGCGGGAACATCAGACGCGACAGATGGCTCATAAATCATGGAGGTGCGCGTGCTGCCACCAATGGGAGGCCTTCCTCTGGAGAGCAAAAAAGCCTCAGCACGGCAACACAGGCCCCGGGACCATTACGACTCTCTGGATAGGCTGGTTCATGCCAACAGGGCTGAGCAGACACAGAAATCCAAACAACACGGTATTAATGGATTCATTTATTCATGTGTTTTGTCTGTGTTTATATTTATATCCTTGCTGAGAATGTGCATGTAAGCTGGGGTACAAGGAAAGTGTCAAATAACATTACAAGTTATGATGCATCATACCGTCTGTGTGTATTATCGTGTTTGGACAGATTTGACAGTGATGATGATTGCCTTTGAGAAGTGCTTTCAAACTGCGCTTAGATTAGCTGTGTACGTTTATTTTTATTATTTTGCTTCTCAGTGCGCGTATTAGTTTTTTTCTCAAAAAAAGTACAGCCTGAACAGATTGAAGTCATATAAAAGGACGCTAGCAGGTCATGGTTTAAGATCCGTCAAAAACTGGATTCCCTCCCTTTTAAAGACATTACACCCGAGTAAAGTAAGCGTTTCACACTTTTCATCTTCCATCACGTCACAATATCTTGCTGAGTGCTTCCTGTCTCTGATTCATATGATTTCTCTCTGCTGGCTTATAGAGTGCAAATCTGTGATGAATTAATCAAGACACCATAGCAGTAATTGATCCTGATATGCTATTCATTCAAAGGGCACTCTTCTCCTTTTGATTGCTAACTGCCTTGGCTTCTAATCAGCTTTTATTTTGCTTTCAATTGAATCACTTGAAACGGGTCTTGCTCAAATAAACCTGCTATATCACAGCATGCCCCACGAATACATTAAAGCCCTCCATTGAAGTGAGTCTGATTCCACCTACCCTGCTAAACTTATTGAAAGGAGACCCTGAGTGTCGGTTGGCACGTCATTGAATAAAAAAAAAAGGTTCTCAAATATAATTACTGATTAAGGATGGTTAACAGAATATGGTAAAAAGATATCGTAACTAGTGAAGATAAAACACATTTTAAATCCAAAGTGTTTCTAGGCAGTGGCGCGTGTCCAGACTTTTTAGAATGGGGTGGCATTGACTTATTCAGGGGTGTCATGAAGTAAACTATGAGCGTGCACACACATACACATTGGAATAGCATTCATTTACAATTTTTATCTCCAATACCCATATCTACTTAAATTACTAACATTACAGTGTGTAAAATTAAAAGATAACTTGACCTACCAATTCATACTCAACAGAGCGGCATCGTGCAAATGTTAAGGGTCCATACTATATTCTTTAAAGAAATTGTACCTCCAAAAGTAGGCTACATACGAAAGAAAATAAGATTTTTTGTCAGGCTAGACACTGCTATTGCGCACTACTGCCTCTCAGGTTTAAGAATGGATTTCACCTATAAATTAGAGTTTGATTTACTCGTCAAACAGTTCAAACTAAGTCCCACCTGTGACACGGCAGATACCCATCATAGTTTAGGATAATGGGGTGGCACCTGGGGTGGCCACTCAGACTCCAGGGGTGGCCCACCCCCTGGACACAGTTCCATGTGTTTAACCAAGCCTGACGTGAATTGCGATTCACATCAGCCTATTAGTGGGGAATATAGGCAGATACAGAGTGGGATTTTGATGAAAAAATCTAACTAGAGGAAGGCAATAATTACTAAAAACCATTGCTACAGATAATGCCTACTTTATCTTAAAAAAACAAATGTACTGGCGCACGCCAGTCTGTTCAATTACAGTGTTTGCTGAAATTGTTTGTGATGCCTTCTGGCAACAATCCATTTGGGTTCTCTGCATTTCTCCCCGGTTTTCCATTATCGCAGCAGCACCACCATAATTGACTAGTCTACAGGTTGGGTTCAGGGAGGTTAAGCCTTTGCTTGACAATCAGAGAACCAGAGTGTTCTCACATCTCCCCTGTGAGTGTCCTTCACTGTGGTCATAGGGTCAGGAAGTGTATACGGCTGTAGTTCACTTAAACTGTGATTGTATAGGAGATCGAATGCCATCCTGAGATCCGCATTCCAGAATCCATATTCCCAACCCACAAATTTCACGGATGGCTTATTTGTCAAAACAACTGTTGCCCTCCGAAGCACATTATATCTTCAACGTGACCTTGTTAAATCGATATGTCTCAAGGCTTCAAAGTGTAAACAAATCAGTGGGTCACACTGAAATAGGTGGACTATCAAGCCATGGGTAGCTAGGATTTTTAAATATCATCAATCAATAAATAAAAAAATGTCAATGAATCCCCAAATTCACTGTGCTTTCATATATCCATAACTCGGGTAAATATCTATAAAGTAACCCTAGAACCCTATATCTATATATTGCCAGTCTGGGAAAATTACATTTACTGCATGTGACTATGGAGACGGAAAGGGGTGCAGATAGACCGATAAATAATCCACCAAGAGGCACCTAAAGGAAGATTGATCGCTGACACTGATCGATCCCCCTTATACTTACCTTGAACTAGAATCACAGGTGCAGCCATTCAAAAATCAAAGCACACCTGTGGCGGTCTCAAGGGTGTAAAAAAGAGTAGCTGAAATATTCAACATTAACTCCACTTGAAGCCAATGTCCCTGGCTCCCTCTTTCTCTGCGGCTTGCTACAAATTCCCCCTCTTGCTTTTGCATGCTCATGCCTATGTATGGTAAACTCCCTCCGATCATCCTTCTGATGAGACCTTTGGGCTCACACACCCAGAGTTGTTGAATTGTTGAGTGGAATTGTTATCTTGGAGTCGGTTATTCACTTGTTAACGAAATAAACAGGAGCGCAGGCTGCTGGAGTGAAGCAGGCCTTGTTTTTGTCAGTTTGTGCCCCAGAATAGGCACATCAAAAATCTCCCCTGGCAATGCATTTCTCTCAAAGATGAATTCCATTTGAAATAGTATTTCAAAGAAAAGTACCTTCAATAGAATATTGAAGAGAAATAGGATATTGTAGATTTGCCTCTTGCCATGAAAAACTAAACTATTAAACTAATTAATAGCAACAGTGTTTTGGTCATGTAAGGAAATAAGTATATTGTTCAACATATGCAGTTAGAAATATATGGGCGTATATGAACGTTATTAATACGTTTTTTAAATTTGCATTTCATTTTTTTTTTATCCAAGTGGGTGTTGTCCTGGGACTAATTGGTTTATTCCAATTCTGTTGAAAACATGTTGCAAAAAGCTCCTACTGGTTCACACAAGATGATGCCTCAACCACAAAAATCAATCAACAACTCATGTCTTATGTGAAGTAATTGTAGATGGTTCATAAAAGGCTGACTCCTAAAAGTGTTGCAAAAAGGCTACTCTGCACCTGCCGGCAGGGCTCAGCCGATCAGACAGCCCAAGCGCACCTAATCACCCTTATTGTTTTCACCTGTTGGCATTGTTTTCTATGCCTGGCTGTTGGGATTTTCTTGGTCCATTATTGAATCTACGTTGTATCGGAGCGTGACGAATTGAAGTGAAGCTGATTATGTTTTCTCACCAAATGTTTAAGAACTTTCTTTTGTTAACCACTTCCCTGAGGATACCTACCTCTCTGCACTTCTCCCGCACTCATTAAAGTGTGGCTTGATTGGGCTCCACTTTAAGGTACCTTATATAAGGTGTACTCTAAGCAATCAGTCTGCTCTCATTGTGGGTCCGCCTGGCTTTTTCTCAGTCCAAGCCTCTTGTTTTGGCAAACACACGAAGAACAGGCTATTTGATGTTGAAATGATGATTTCTGTAGTGCTTTTTGTGTTGAAGGGCTTTGCTTTTCAGGCTAGTGTAATTTTCCACAACAAACACCTGATTAAGGATGAGAGTCGGTGTGGGAGTATCGTAAACGGTAAACGAGTTTGGCTCACTCAGATTTAAATTGCCCTCACTTCATTACGTGTGTGTGTGTGTGTGTGTGTGTGTGTGTGTGTGTGTGTGTGTGTGTGTGTGGGGGTGGGGGGGGGGGGGCGTTACTACACGTCTGTGTACTTGGTGGAAGACTGAGTGTGCATCTAAAGGTTTCACTTCATTTGGTGGATTTCTGTGCCCCTTACCTAAGACTTGTCCTTATGGTAATAGCAAGCTGTTCAATTTAGTGGTTCACTAAGCACTTTCATGAATGATTCTCGGTCTGAAAAATTAAGAGCAGTGTCGGACACACACACATACAAAATCTATTTACACAATTATGATCCTGCATACAAAGCTTGACTGTCTTCCTGCTATGTGTCAGGCAGAAACAATTGTAACACATTACATTCATCCTACAATTGAACTAGAGTGATATGTGCCACCATTGTTTTGAAACCTTCCATGACTATGACTTTGTGAAGAAAGACAAGCATTCGCCTTAGACTAATAGAAATAGCTATTATCTTGTTTGCCGCTTAAAACAAACTATGTTGATCCTAGGCCACATCTGTCATTTTTTACACGTAAGAGAACCTCAGTGTTAGTTGGAGGTGTAGGGTATATCATAAAAAGCAAAAAAAAGGGCATAGACCTTAACTGTGTAAAAGGAGGTATACCTACAAACTGTCAACAAACACTCAGGACTCACCTTGTTGCCCACCGAAACCGAAGTTTGTTGTCGAAATAATTTCCGCTGTGTGTGCAGTGCTGTCTCTCTCTTCCATGAGGATCCTGAGCTGGCCAATTAAAAAGTGCAATTTAATTGAATCAGCAAAATCCTTCATTCTCTGTTTTGTAAACCCAGTTTAAAGGAGTATTTTTTTTATTACCCGTAGAATACATTAGTCTCGTGTGTCTCATGTTTCGGTTGATATGGTAACAAATTAGGTTAAAAGATACCTTTTTTAGAGATTTTCTGTCACGGTACATGTAGCATTTTGTTTGACTTTGTGTGTGCATACACTTTTGTCAGTTTGCTATATAGAGTCGACATTTATAGTTTATAGTAACTTGATTTGACCTTTTCACTAGAGTTAGCTCTGAAGAGACTTCTTTCACTGATGTAGGTGTAATGGCCAAATTTGGACATCCCATCTGAACAACAGCTCAGACTTCAACATCCGTTTGGTTGCCCAAATACAAATATTACATAGGTAAGGGCTCTAGTCGTTGTGTTACCAAATACTGCTTTAATGCTGCTGCTCTTGTCTTTGACCCTTCTTGGAGGCATCCATCATAGAAATGTGAATGCTGTAAGAAATTCTGTATTCTGTATCCTTTTCTGTATTGTAAAGGTGTGTTTCAGAGGCTTGTGTGTTAATAATCCAATGGCCATGACGGAATTTTAAAAAAGGACGTACAAAATAAATGGTTAATGATGGAGTGTCCGGACTGAAAGTTCTTTTCTCTTCTACACCACTGATTATTTCAGGATACAGTCGAGGGGATTTACATTGATTACACTTATGGATGGCACGGTGGCAAGAGTGCAGATGTGGCCCTGACATTGATAGGTGCTGGGACATGGTGAGAAGAGCATGGCAGCAGACAGCTGCCACATGTACAGATAGCACCTAGTCCTTAAACGACAGAACATATGGAGTACAGCTGAGACCTCCTCCTCCTCCTTTTTCTTCGTCTCCTTCAGTCTTCCTGCCGTGCTGCGTCCCTGTCTCCCAAACAGGTGCTGACGTTCTCTACTCTATAGATAGACCTGCATCCCATGATGTTTTCCTTGTTTACCTGCTCGCTTTTTGTGGTGTCGGCCATCTTGAAAATCCTGGAGAAAAACCTGTAATACCAGAGGGAGTCCCCGCGATTTAAATTCCTTTCATGTGCTGTCATAACAGGCTCCAGTGAGGTTTATGATAGCTATAACATTTTTGCTATCCACGTAGCAGAGAGTAAAATGGTAAATAATGTCTAGGAGAACTCTAAAATGTCCTCCAAGGTTTTTAACTGGCTTTGCAGAAGGCAAACACGGTTGGGTTTGTGAGGCGTGAGTGCAATAAAGTTTATTTGTGATCCATGTTTCTCTTACTGCAATAAATAATGTCTGCGTGGTGCATTCTACACCAGCTGTCCACCTCTCATTAACGAGGCACATTAACACTGACCGCCTTCCACCCTCTTTTTACCACAGCACCCTCGTCGGCAAGAGGGTGGGAGGGACCGTTAGGGGCAGTTAGTCGCAACAGCTCTCTACGAACGTATCCGAAGGTAAAAACGTAGGACACGGTGTCTTTCTGCTGGTAAAGGACACTTTCGTTTTGGAACTGTTGAGAGATAACAAGCAATTTAGAGCAGTAGCCTACAAAGCGGGGAAAAATTAAGGACGGAATTGTAAAATCTTCTCGTTCCCCCCTCTCTCTCATTGAGCCAGCTTGTTGAGCTCCGTAATGAAAGGCCCCAGGGCATTGTCGTCTCCCCCTGTGGAAACACACGAACGGTAGCTGAGGGAGGCCATTCCAGATGTTCTGCGGATCGAGCCCATCTACGCTAGCAGCCAGGCGTCGGCCCAGAGGCCTTCAGCCATTTCACAGGGTGCTGCCAAGGCTTGTCCAGCTGTACCTGGATCGGTCTCCCACCACAGACAGGCCTGCAGCTAACCAGATGGACCTGTCCGCCGATCACTTCCACCGCGGCCAACACATGCTGCCAGTCTCCGTGGTCGCACGGCTCCCAGGGCTGATCGGTGTCAACTTCGCTTTCGCAACACCACCGACTGACGGCTCCACCTCTGACAGGATGCCACCCTCCATGAGCCCTCCTTCCAAATCTATGCCTTCCTACTGGCTGGCTCACAGCAAAGCCCATGTACTACCCGAGCCCAATCAGACCCTTTCTGCAGATGGACAGCTGGAAGACTGGGCCTGGAGGCTGGATGGATGGATGGCAGTGCCTGTCACCAGTTAGTCCACTTCATCATAGGCGCCTCCAGCACAGGGAAAAACGCCATGCGCCATCTGTCAGGGCCGTCTTCCACATAAACCCTCGTTCATTGGCTCAGAGAAATAATGACGCAGAAGAAATGGGGATTCATGTTATTGTAGGATGACTTTCATGGGCGAGTACTTGCTACAGCTGCGACAGCTTGCGATTCTCGTCACATCGACACCCCAAAACAAAACAGGAGCCATTTTGAGGGTCACGGTACCATATTAAAACCATTAAATTATTGAATCGAGGCTGCAGCCGGAATTCAACAAGCACCGCGACTCGGCTATGGCTGCCACCTTTCGAGTGGCGCTAACAATCATGGAAATTTCCCCGATGCAATGTGCTTAGGACAGCAGTAACACGTTGAGCAACTTTAAAGTACCCGTGTTGATTCATCATTGTCGTTTCACTCTTAGAAATACATTGCCTAGGCTTCTTGGGTCCTGTGGCCTCTGTATGTACGAGACAACGTTAATTAGTCCCGGATGCCGAGTGTCGCTGGGGGAGGTGTGCGAGGCACCATGCATACTTGGAATCCACAGCTTCTAAATGAGACCTGACAGGTTACTCTGTCCCCACCACAACCCCTCCACGCTCCAAAGCGAAACCGCGAGGGGCATTTGTTTGGAATTTCAGCAGAAATATTTAACGACAGGTTTTCTGCCTAATTGGGACGGAATATAAGGGAGCCATCGCGGCGTCACTGTTAATTATGGAGTCTTTGTCGCGTTGTGTTTGTGCCTCGTGCCTCATCCTTTGGAGCGTGCAGGGAGAGGGACAGATCGGGTCCAACTGTGTCCTGTCAGTTTGGAGATGAAAAAGGCAGATGAAACGGATAAACCCTAATAATGTGTTCTGAGTTGCATTCTCAGCAAGCCTCTGAAATCTTTGTTCTAACTTGTATTAATGAATATGATTTGCACAGGAACATTTTGTAAAGTGTTGATGTCGATAGAAATGAATTATTCCCTATATAGCTTTTTCTTTACCTTCCTTGCTTTCTCACTTATTCTCCCGCAACCTTTCCTATTCGCTCGTATTGAATCCGACTCTCTGGTCATCTCTTATCCCCATTGTCAATCCTTTCTCTGTCACTCTTTTGTGAATTCCTCCTCCCTTACCCTTTTCTCCCCCGGTCCCCCCTCTGATGGTTATTCATGCCAAGGGGGGCAGCCTCAAAGCCCTGGTGCTCCAAGGGGTCGCTCTCTGGTCACCACAGCCGTAGTTAATGGTGGGAGAAGAAATGGGAGGAGGAGGAGGAGATGGATGGAATGAGATGGTAAGAGGGGAAACCATGTTCTAGACATGGGCAATTCAGCTACTTCAGATATTCCTATAATTGAGAGTGATTGTGTTTTCCGGCAAGGATGCGGACCCAATATATTACAATTTTATGATGAAAGTTAAATGTGATAACTTTTAACGAAGATTACCGGTGGCCACGTTTGGTTGCCAGGAGCAATAAGTGGCCATCTACATCAAAATGGGTGCTTACACTTTCTCTCTCTCTCTCTCTCTCTCTCTCTCTCTCACAAACACATGCACACATGCAAAAACCCTGTATCAAAGACATGCTTGGGCAAATATGGTTTACTGATTTGTGGATTGGGTTTAAGAGGGCAACGTTCAGCCATTCAGTGTACACAGTAAACACTCCTAATTGGATTGTGTGCTTATGTGCTTTGATGTGCTCAATCCTCTGAGGACTGCATATTATTGGGCCTAATTGATTCTGATACATATTTACATGGGTTTGGCACATTAGCCCAAAACAAACGTTGGTTAGAAAGATTTCAATTATTTCAAGCCCCTGTCCTGCTACCATTACTGTTTCCTGATTTTATTACCGGGGACAGGTGTCCCGACCATACAGTCCCCTCCAAAAATATTGGAACAGGAAATGCCAATTCCTTTATTTTTGCTGTAGACTGAAAGCGTTTGGGTTTGACACCAAAAGATGAATATGAGACAAAAGATCAATATGTCAGCTTTTATTTCCAGGTATTTTCATCTGGATCTGATAAACAACTTAGAAGATATCATTATTTGTAAAGGAACACCACATTTTTTGTTGAGCAAAAGTATTGGAACATGTGACTAACAGGTGTGTTTTGTTGCCCAGGTGTGTCTTATGACATTTATTATTCAAACAATAAATAACACTGAATGTCTAGGCTCAGTTTCAGATTCTGGTTTTGCCTGTGCAGACTGCAGTTATAGTAATCAACATGAAAAGCAGAGAACTGTCTATGGGTGAAAAGAAAGCAATTGTGAAGCTAAGAGAAGATGGGAAATCAATCAGAGCCATTGCACAGACACTAGCCATAGCCAGTACAACAATTTGGAATATCCTCAGGAAGAAACAAACTACTGGTGTACTAAGTAACAGACATCGAACGGGACGACCAAGGAAAACAACAGCAGGTGACGACAGAAACATTGTCAGAGCTGTGAAGAAAGACCCTAAAACTACTGTTGGTGAGATCAACAACAACCTCCAGAGGGCAGGAGTGAAGGTTTCAGAATCCACTGATCGCACAAGACTTCATGGACAACAGTACAGAGGCTACACCTGAAGATGCAAGCCATTCATTAGCATAAAGAATAGGAAGGCCAGGCTGGATTTTGCCAAAAAGTACAGAGACGAGCCTCAAAAATTCTGGGAAAAAGTTTTATGGACTGATGAGACGAAGATTAACTTCTACCAGAGTGATGGAAAGGCTAAGGTTTGGAGAAATAAAGGATCTGCTCATGACCCCCAAAACACAAGCTCATCTGTGAAACACGGTGGAGGTAATGTGATGGCTTGGGCTTCAATGGCTTCTTCTGGGACGGGCTCATTAATCTTCATTGATGATGTAACACATGATGGCGGCAGCAAAATGAATTCGGAAGTCTACAGAAACATTTTGTCTGCCAATTTAAAGAAGGATGCAACCAAACTGATTGGGAGATCCTTTGTCATGCAGCAAGATAATGACCCTAAACACACTGCAAAAGCAACAAAGGAGTTCATCAGGGGCAAGAAGTGGAAGGTCCTAGACTGGCCAAGTCCATCTCCAGACTTAAACCCTATAGAGCATTCTTTTTACCTTCTTAAAAGGAGACTGAAGGGAGAAACCCCCCAAAACAAGCAACAACTGAAAGAGGCTGCAGTGAAAGCCTGGAAAGGCATAACAAAAGAAGAATGCAAAAGTTTGGTGATGTCCATGGGTCGCAGGCTTGATGCAGTTATTGAAAGCAAAGGATTTGCAACAAAATATTGAGTCTTATTCACTTAAATCCATTTCAAGTCTATCTGTTCCAATACTTTTGCTCATCTAAAAATGTGGTCTTTCTTTTCAAATAATGATATCTTGTAAGTTGTTTATCAGATCCAGATGAAAATACCTGGAAATAAAAGCTGACATATTGATCTTTTGTCTCATATTCATCTTTTGGTGTCAAACCCAAACGCTTTCAGTCTACAGCAAAAATAAAGGAATTGGCATTACTGTTCCAATACTTTTGGAGGGGACTGTACAAGGATCCTTGAAGGCTTGTCCTGTGGAGGTGACTTCCCACATGCATGAAACTGGTTGTTAGGAATGTGACCCTGTCTGGGGGGAACAAACCACAATCACCCTTAAGAGGTAGAACATTGACCCTGAATTACCTGAATGAATTATTAAATGTCTTCCCCTACTTCAGGTAGTATAACAAACATCTTATCTCATCTTTCTCCTAGAACATTCTATACAGCAAATTTCATGAAACACTTGTCAACAAGGTCTAAAAGCAACTATGTCTTCTAGTGATAAGGGGAACAGTTACTGTATTTTTTAAATTATTTTCAGTCCCCCAAAAAAGATAGATTAGGACTGAGCTTTGCCAAAAATGTTTTATGGATCAGGTGTTACCTACTGCTGACTGGACAGATGCTCTCTACGTGAAGGAACAATAAGAGAAATCTTAGAAAGGTTGACCGTTGTGTTGGCCAGCATTTCTTTCTCAGTGACACTTAGCCAAAGGAAAAGGTTGTGTGCTGCCCCTGCCGGCTTTCCCATCCTTAGTTTCACATCACCTTTAATTTGAATTCCATTACTTGCGATGCCACTTTTCAAATAATGGTGAGCCCTATTAATTACCAACGTATGAGTCTGGGGTAAAGGTGAACGTGCAATTACAGAATTAAATTAAGCCGCCGTTTAGCTTGTCAGTCCTGACAGAAATAATTTGGGTGAATTATTAAATGCCTCCGTTGGTCTCCCAGGCTTTATTGTACAACATTCTCAGACTGGGTGAGTCAAAGAAATAGGCTGTCTCTGGCCTAATGTAATAAAGAGATTCATCTGTTTGAATCTGTTCCTCTCCAATTGAATTGATCCCCTCCTCCACAAAGTGAGTCATGAAGATCGTTTTACTTGTAACAGAAAAGTGTTACTTCTTATTAAGTAATTTGTCTTCTGAAGTAATTATGACTGCAATATTTGAATTGCTTATCGTTATCATAATTTTCTATCCAGTTAGGTATAATGAGTAATTACACATATCGATACAGGAAACATGCTAACAGAGTCAAGTTGTAGTTGTCGCCGTGGCAACCAAAAATGATGGATATAGTGGCAATTAGAAAGGATTAAGGGAATGATTTTGCCTGTTGGTGTTAAATCAATTTGTTTGCTGTGTAGCCTACTTTTCATTTGAGTGGTGTTATAGGATCCGTTCAAACCAATAGGTTATATGGGTTAATTAAACTTGTACCATTTTGCATCGTTATAATAATTTACTTCTATGTCTGAGACTAGGCATTGAACTAAATGCATCGGAGCAAACAGACAGCAGAGAGCACCACACTGTAATGTACCAAATAATGCTGCTGCTGGGTCTGGAGTCTAATCAGCTGGTGTAATGAAGCAATTTGCCTAATGGCTGAGTGAATTCAATGTTTGGGCTCTGGTCTCTATGACAACCAGCTGTCCGTAATTACTTAATCAAACCCGGTCTGGCTGCTGGGATTCACATTGGCTGCAGTAGAAGTCAAAAGGTTTCCCAGCGTTCAAATCATTAGGTTTGCAGGTCGTTTTTGGTAGCATATCACAAACAATGCATATGTGCTTGGCAATTTGTGTGAGGTAATTTAAACATTTTAGGAAAGCAATTTGTAAAAAGTGTTTACATTTTTTCTACTTAACCAATGTGGCATGTTTTTAATTACATTGTATCTTGCTTTTTTTACTGCAGTGCTATTCTGCTTGGTATTACATCTGCTGGAGGTGTATATTGTTCCAAAACAGCAAGAGGTATGTGAATAATATATATTTGATATATTTAAAAGTTTTAAAATACAAAAAAAAAATAAAAGCTAGATAAATAAATGTTTTGTATAATTCTGATTTAAGCCCGAGCAGCTGCTTTGGGTCTGGACTACCCCGGGACACATGGAGCTCCAAGCCTGTTTGAGCAACCTGGAAGACCATACAGCCGTGAGCCCACAGCACCAATCTCTAATGGAAATAATAATGACCCTGCACAGTCAGACTATAATGTGGGTTACCCCGGTCACGTCCACCCAAGAGCAGGCTCCCCAAATGGCTGGTTCCATAGGCAACACTACTTAAGAGGTTCACAACAAATCCCATTTCAGTTCAACGCCCGGAGCTTGGAACCCTCTGCTGGTCAACCTGTCCCTTATCCAAGAGCAGCATATGTTGGTCACCTTGGGCCAGATTTTGAGCAGGTCAAGAACATTGCCCCTTCAACACTGACAGAACCCTCGGGCCAGTCTCGTCATTCGGAGGCAGAGCTTCGAGGTCATTACGACCCCCGCTCTTTTGCCCACAGACCTGTTCCTGTTGTAGACCAGTCTGTTCCCATTAGACATGACATGGCTTGGGGTGGAATCTCTCAGCCTCACAGTGGGGTATTCCAGGAAAGTCTCAGTCCAGCTGGCCATGGCACTGCGAGTGGTAAGGCTCTGGCCCCTGTTTTCTCTAGTTTTCCCCAGGGTGGCCAAATCGGTGCCAGGGCTTGGAGACCTGCTACTGCTCCATCCTCCACGAGGGCAATCCAGTTCCCAGGGTATGTTGCTAATTCTCTGGGTCAAGACCTGGGTCTCAGACAGTCCCTTCAAAACAACCCTGCTTTTGGCCGCTCTATGAAATCCCAAGCTTACAATCCGATGAGAAGCCAGGCTGTAAAGATCCCAAATAGGCAGGGATTTATGCTATCTTCTGCTTAAAGATTGGCCCTCCAAAGAGGACAAATCACGGGGAGGTATTCCATCCGTCCCATTAAACGTATGTAAGCTTCTCTGTAGCTCCTTTTGCATTTTATTAAAAAAACCTGTTTAGGTCTCAACTTGCCAGCCATCAGCTGAATATTCTGTTTCCTGTATCATGGTGGTTCTAAAGTAAGTGTTTTTCCTGGTTTGATCTCGGCCAGTAACTTGACCTAATGATTGCATTAGCAGATGTTTGTATGTAGCCTTGTCAAAGTGTTTCATCTTTGACGTTCTTGCTGTGGCCCTGAGATGTTTCATTTCCAAATAAATAATTTGCTGGAATAAACATTGCCCATCATTTGATTTTAAACACCGGGAGCTGGACTCTTCCTTAATCACTATTTAATGTGCATGAAAATAGTTCTATCTTGATCAAAACCAGAAGTTGAGGGTGACTGGGAGAAAGGTTAAAAGCAGCAGCAGAGGGTAAAAACCTTGCAGCGCTTCGATGAAAAAGTTGTAATTAATTAAAGCAAAAATTACACTCGGATGAAAAGAGTATTGGGTGTGGGAAAAGAGAAAATATCACCTCTCTAATGCTCCAATGTTGCATGTCAACGTTGTCTCCCTTACCGATCTCACTGCTATTCTGCTACTAGAGTGCCATCTATTGGTGCTACTGAACCAGTTTCCTTCAACATGAGCGTTGTTCAAGATTAGGGCTTCATCCACTGGATATTCCTGGTTCTTAAAGGGCTTGACTGTATTACTTTTTGTTAAATATATTCTCAGAAGAGTAAGCAGGACTAGGTTGTGCAACAATTCATTTTGGCCCCAGCGCCGGGAAATAAGCTTACTCACACTGTTTGGCAAGGTGATTGAAAGGCCGTCTGCACAAATCCTTACATCAATGCCTATGCCAAAGGATAGCGGACTCAAGGGGGAACAGAGTCGTTTTTTGCCATTAACAAGTTTAATTACATAAAGGCCCTTTGCTTGGCGTGGCCCTCCAGGCTTCCATTCTCTCTGAGAGGGGGGGGGGGGGGGTAAGGTTGCAAGCAGAACGGGCCCATAAATCAATCTGAGTGCGGCGTCAACGGAGGGAGCCCGCCATGCAAGTTCCTTCAAAACGCAAATAGGGAAGTAAGTGACAGAACAAAGTGAAGCAATTAACTGGGTTTTTATGGGTGGAGGTGGTCGGGAATGAGTAGCCATACATCATGTGTCAGCCTGGCGCTGGGTGGGTAGATGAAGGGGAGCTGAGGGAACCCTCACAGTGACAGGCCAGGTCAGAGCAGGTGAAACCCCACCAGAACTCAATTCGGTTTGGGCTTTTAGCATGCTTTATCGACGTGAACAGTTCAAAGGGGAACTGTAATAGGATGAACAAGTGGGTCAGCGTAATTTCTAATAAGTGGCACTCACGAACCTCCACTCAAATAGTTCTGAAACGTCAATAGGTGTGTCACGTTTGTTTTTGGTCCATATGTCCATTGTCCATGAATTTCAAGTTCATCATGGTGTTTGAGTCAATACTACGCCACACGTCAGAAACATTGAGGACGAAAGAAGCTAGGCTACTTCGCCGCAGCAATAATATCCAGTCCTAAGGGGAGACCATTGGAGAGGGCTTGATCAATAGTTTAATGGCCTGTGTGCTTGTACAACACGGCACAAGAAAAAGACTGACAAGACTCAACTGTCCGTAAACAGCGTTGTTCTGTTGCCAATCTAGGAGCCCAATGATTACGCGCACTTGCTTGGCAAAAACACAATGGTGCAGTCACTCACATCAAGTGACTTCTAGTGTCTGCTAAGGTTCAGTACATTTTACATGTCAGAGGCCCTCCAGAGAACCCCCTTACCCCCACACAATGAGACGATACGTTGACATTGTGCTTACATAAGAGGATGTTGGTCTGCTCTGGGCTTATGTTTGGACGTGACCATCACACCAGGCAGGGACAGCTTGCCATGAGCCATAATAATCCCAACATTAAGGTGCTTCGTATTAAAGAGGGGTCTGTTTCTCGGAAATTTGGAAGGTCAAAGGAATTAGCGGTGGAATTAATGGTGTTTTTGTGCTTGTATTGGGGGTTTCGAGTTAGATGTGTTCTGTTTTTCAGAGCCTCGATCTCTACATGGCATGGAAGTGACGCTGTGAGGCAAAGAAATGGGAGGCCACCGGACAGAGGTGTGATAACTAGTTTGGTTTTGCTATTATTTTGTTTTCTTATACAGGGCCACTTTATTACAATGGGGAACCATTGAAAAGTAGGTACCATAAATACAGCCGGAAAAAAAGGATTTGTAAGGACTACTTAGGTCAGTTATCTAGAATGCAGTTTCAAACACGTTTTCCTTGCTACGTCTCATAAAATCAACACGTCTTTTTTTTTTTTAAACAGTCCTCTGTCTTTATTGTGTTAACAAACTCTCTAACACCTTTTCAGAAGTGATTCTGTTGCCTTCCCAAGTGGCACATTGTGGTTAATAAGACCATGTGTGCCGTGAGTGTGCTTTGCTCTATTGCTCCCACCTTTATCCCCCGCTCTCCTCTTCTCTTCCCGATCCGAAGCAGAGCCCACTATGGCCTGCCAACAACACTGACCTGTGGTAAGGGGGAAATCAATAATCAATTCCATTTTGCGGCCACTGTGTGACAGGTACTAGATAGAGGTGGATTGGGTGCACATAAGGAGCAGGAGTGTGAGTCGGAGCTTGTCTGACCCCCTCCCAAAGCACTCTTGCCTTCTCTTTCTGTTACGTTCGCTAGCGCTCTTTCTCCCTCCCCATCCCTTACCAGCCTCTCAGGGACAGGAATCAATTGCACAGAGTCATATACCTTGTTTCTTTGACTCCTGCCAGTGCACAAAAACAGCAGTTGCGCTGCAGGGGAAAAAACATGACAGGAGCCACTATAATTGTTTGTTTCCCTTAACATGACCAGAGCTGTCCTATTTAGATAGCTCTGGAAAAGTACATCATTTCGATTGCATTACAGTGTAATTTTGATTTAGTCATTCTAATTTGCAAAACGGAGAGAGTGTTGCAAAAAATACAGTACACGGATGAACATCAAGTAACTATAGGCCTCATCAGCTCAAGCTCGCTTTGGGCCCAAGGTAATTTTACTGCTCACTGGAATGTAGCATGTAATACCCACTAGATTGCAAAACCTATCCTCATTACTGCTGATAAAAAAAAAAGATCATGAAAATATGTCAACTGTGTGATAATCAGTTAATACATTTTTAATTACTGTCTGCTTCTCCTTTCTCTGTTGATTTTCATTCTAAGAATTGGTTATGCATCGTTTTATTTTTTCTCTGGGGGCAACCGATTAACAGTTTATTTTCATAATTTTTCCAAGGAACGAGAGCTGAGAAACGGCCCTCCAAACAAAAGTTGAGTGGGTGAGCTTCATAGTTGCTGTCTGAAATTAGGCCTTAGACAGAGAATTAGATGACAATTTGAGTGAGGGAGGGAGTGCGTGTGTCTATGTGTCTGTGTCTATGCGGGTCAAATTGACCCCAACATGTTATCAATCATTTGGATATTATAGAAAGTATCTTTCCATGGCCTTGTGAGTCAAGGCATGGTTTACACTCACATGAAACAAACATTGATATGAAGGCGGTTGGGAAAGAATGGATCTAAGGAGCTGGCTGCAGAAGCAGAAGTAGACTCTGTTCAATAGATCTGCAATTTAAGGGGGTGCACTGAAGAAGCAATGGTCAGACTGGAGAACACTTCTGTTTGTTAAAGTCTGCTTACTAGAATCACGTTATGGGATATTTAACAGCCACAGTATAAATACTCTGTGTGCTACAATCATTAGGGTGGCCTACACACCACCTCTCTCTGTCCAGCAAGGTTTTTTGAAGGAATGGCTATATGTTTGTATTCCACAAGTTTACCTCAATAGACCATAAAAATTCAATATAAATGCAGCTTACCATGTTAAATACAAAACAATTTCTCTAAATATGAAAAATTCAGAGACATGACGAACTATACAAAATTACACGACTTTTCGATGAGCTTCCTATGAAAGGGCCCTTGTCTCATGATTCTTCATGGAGGTTGCGAAGTTCATCTAATTTCAACTCATGGATATGAAGGCTTGGTTAACACACAAGTGCCCTTTAATCAGGCCTCCATTCAGCCTGTGTTTCATCTGATGCTATCTTCATCAGGGTTGATGAAAGCCTCTTCTGGAACCAGACTGCTCGTGTGTGGGTGGTGAGTAAAGAATCTCTCTGATTGCTTTTCTTTATCTCTAGATCGAGTCACCGATTGTTGCATCTCGCTCTGATTTTTGCCTGACTCTTCAGCTAGGCCAACAATAAATTATAGGAACACTAGGCTGTTGGGTGACGATAAGCTAAAACTAAAGAGTCGTATCTTTATCCACCTGTATGGAGAAAAAGAGAGGTAAACGTATGGGCTTCAAAACTCAACTCAGTATTTTGTGTGTGATTGGGCAATATATAGTTTAAATATATGTAGTGAGAGTGAGTACTACCTTTTCACGTCAACTTGTATTTTTACTTCGAAACTTTTATGATCATGTGAAACAGCAACAATTGTCTTAAAGTATGCAATAATAAATGGGTGATGGGGATTGATTGAGATGTGTGTTCTTATTCGTTCAAATGAGGATGTGGAACTGGATAATCTTTTCTTTCTTTTGTTTGTGTTCTCAAAGCTGCTGACCAAGATGTATGGCTCATCATATCATTGGTTACAACATACCCCTGAAAACCAACAGTCTCGTCTTCAAAACATTCTGAAAAGAGATTGTTTGGTTCTTTCAAATAACAGAAACATCAGCACACATTCACCAAAATGTGTAATTGAATAATTTTGTCAAAATCAAAAGCTTTGGGTTTGTCCTCATCTATAGGGGATATTGCCTCATCCAGTCAGTGGGGTTTTGTAACCCTTAACCACAATAGGAAGAGAAACATGGGAACTGCATTTCAAAATTGCCTCTAATGCAAAAGATCATAACACGACCATTGCATTTCTTGTCAAATGTTAGAACACCTACATGAAGAGCCTACTTTCAAAATGTTTTACCAGTTTTATTAGTGATTCATAGAAGAAGTCTCCCCAAATAGTTAGGTTTCACCAACACATTACATATAATCTATTTATCAAACCACACTGGCAAATTTGCACCAGCACCCGGTATTAGTGAAATATTTGCCTTGCAAGAAAGTTATAGCCGTAGTTTATATATAGAAACTAGAAGGAAAATAGAGAGGATATTTTTTTTTTTATTATAAATAATATTCAAAGTGAAACATGGCAGGTGGTGACAAAGGAATTAACTCACATTATAATAGCTCATTGTTTTTTACTCACACTCCTTTCGTTGACAGCTTGGCATCCATTAAAGATACTTTAAGTAGTCACAAGCAATTAGCCTCCAGGAGTAAGGCAAAACTTTCGAAAGAAGAGAAAAAGAAGCGAAGTCCTGTATGGGTTCCACAGATAAGAAGTAAATAAAACAAAGCCATATAGCAGGCATCAATCTGTCGTCATGGATAGATTTATGTTTGAAGTACATAAAATGGGGATTCACGAAAAATACGAGTCCAAACATAACAGTAACATCTGAGTGTATTCATTGACCACAATCTTTGTTTACACAAACATGTAGCTTGGTTAGGTTTTTGCCATTTTGTATCCTCTGAAAGAGCAAGCCGAGCTGAAGACATGATGTGGATCACGTGAGTGTTCCAACTTAAGGCTCTAGAGGGACAGGACATTTCACAAGCCTGTGGTTTCAGTTGCCAGGCATGAGGCACACTGCTTTTTTGTCTCACGATGGTGATAACACCCTCTGCCTGTGAGTACACACCGCGGAGCAATAACCAGCCACCTGCGCTGCTTCTGGGACAGAAAAGAGACATCCGGGGCCGAAGACAAATACTAACCATTTAATTCCTTTCAGAACATATACAGAGACATCCAGGCATGTCCTGGGGACGTCAACTTAAATATATCAAGCCAGTGTCCGTCCCAAAGTTCTCCTAATATTTCATGACTGTGGGATGGTGAGTATTATTTCTGTTTATTTCGAGTAAGTAGGGAAGGGATGTTGGTGATGGATATTGTATTGAAGGCACAGTTTGACAGTGATACATATTCGAAAAATACAATCCCTTCTCATTTCAACATGAACAAAAGCACCTTGTTGACTCTCTCATTTGAAAGGGTAGCCATTATCATTCTCAAGTCCCTTCACACAATGCAGCAGGTCAGTGGCATTACTAAAGCCACCAAAAAATCTAGTATGATGTTGATATCACATGAAAGTATGTTATTTCCTCTTGGAACAGACTGATTGTTTAATTTCTGGCTGCTTGAAACAGGTTTTATCATGGCATCAGCCTGGATATCAGCACTTGCCATGCTGCTGGCATTTGTGAATGAAACAAAAAACGGTAAGCTGTGCACCTGGAATAAATAAGCAAATCTAAATGGCACCATCTTGCCAGCAGTTAAAAAGACAATTGATTAAGCACCTCATGTCCCATTGTTCTTACAAATGTTATTTGTAAATGAAAGTCATGGTTTTCCTAGGTTGGGAAATTGTGTTACTTCTCATGAACACAAAGGGATGTTTTTCAAATCTTATTTTTATTCACGTTTGGCTGTGTTACCTCTGTTGTCAGGCATTTAGATAGTAATAGGAAATAGTCTCTCTCATTTGTCCGTAAATAGAAAAAGGGGAAACCATGCCTTTGCAACAGTTACATACAAAAAATAAGAAATTGTCTCTGTTTCTTTAAACAAAGAAGAATTAATACAAGCGATCATCCTTTCCTTGGATTTTGGGCAGTTACATTGTCAATAAAATGGTGTTCTTTTTGTTTCAGCGATTGCCACCTCATTGTGTGCAGAGATCCGAACATCTAGCCCCGTGGTGACCTTGGGGTCAGAACTTTCGGTGTCCTGTCTCATCCACGGTGGCTGTTTTCTGACCAAAGGAGAAACCGTTCACGTGGAGTGGCACCTCAATCAGCAGATCCTTGCCAGCAGCCTGGTGGCTGATGGCACTGGTGGGGCTTTCAGAGTGAAGGCTCCCTGTTGTGATGAAAGTGATGGCCCTCTAGCCAATTACAGCAGCAGCCACAGTCCTCCAGCCAATCACAGTAGTGCAATCAGCCCTCCTGCCAACGATACCATCTGGATCTCGACGATCACCATTCCTAGTTTCAACGACACAAGGGCACAACTCACCTGTTGTGTTGGCAAATTGCCATGTCAAATTGTGGGAGGATTGGAGATCAGAGCTGGATGTGAGAAATATTTCTTTGTTGGTTTGTTTTTTGGTTACAACTTGATGCTGTTTAAATGCAGTCTTAAACCAAATATTGTTACCCCTTTGACCTTTTCAAACAAAGCCAGCTATTGCAGTGAAAGTGATAGTCAAGGTGGATTTTTACCTGCTAAGCTACCTTGAACTCTCTTGTAGGACAGCCTACCTTCCAATTCTGTATTTACTTTGGCACTATAGATTCTTTCAAGTCCAACATCTAGTATTTCATACTAGTACTTTCATCTCAGATAGCGCAAGTGTGGAAGTTGATTAAGCTTAAGAAGTTATTAAAGTTCAATAGTTTTGCAAGATGTTACAGTTTGAAAAGTTGCACAGTAGCCAATGAGAAATTCATTTTTCATTCTGAATCAGTATCCACAGGGACTCATCGAAAGGGAAATGTGTCTGTTCCTTGTTTGTTTTGAATCTTTTGAAACCCTTTCTTATCCAAAGTTCCACCAGCTGTACCCCAGAACCTCCAATGTGTGACCAACCTCACCAGACCGAACAGCATGTCCTGTACCTGGGACCCGGGCAAGGAGACCCACCTACCAACAAAGTACACCCTTCACACAACAATAAGGTAGCATGGATTCATAAGCTACAGTGCTGTGCAAAAGTTTTAGGCAGGTGTGTAAAGTAAGAATGCTTTCAAAAATAGAAGTGTAAATAGTTTCTTTTTATCAATTAAATAAATGCAAAGTGAATGAACAAATGAACAATCTAAATCAAATCAATACTTGCTGTGACCACTCTTTACCTTCACATTTTTGCCAGCATTTCTTCACATCTGCCTAAAACTTTTGCACAGTACTGTATAATACACACGTCTTGGTATAAGTATTCAATAAGTGTCACTGATCAACACGTTCGTTCAATCTCTAAAACTGTAATTTCACTATTCACTATTTACGATTTAAGTACCATCGTTGGCCACATCTGTGAATCGATGTCTGACTTTTTGTTACATTAGCAAACATTAGCATAATTGTTTTTACCATAGCTAAATTTGAATGATTTAGTTGTTATTAGAAATGATTACCAAACATTGACTATACGCCATTGCGTTGCCACTTGGTGCTTGTCTGATGGACACCTTTCTTCTAAACATTTAACCAATGAGTGTGTTTAATGTAGCAGGTTTGAAAGGCCAGGCTAGCCCATATTTCCCATTTTGAAGCATATTCGAATTCAAACATTTATCTTTAAAGATGTGATCTTGATGGTTACTCTTCAGCAAATAGCCACTGTGATTTATAATACTGTTATTATTTTCAGAGACAGAAACCAGAATAAAACGTATGAGTTGCAGCCAGGAATTTACTACTACAGGATTCCACGTTCTGACTTTACCTTCTACTCAAACATGGAAATATTTGTCAAGGGAGTGAATGCTTTAGGCCAAGCCTCCTCGACACCCCTTGTTTTGGAGCCCCTGGCATCAGGTAAAGATGGGTGCCGTGGGCCTACACTGTAAAACGAAATGTGTCAACCTATTGTTTTTATGGTCAGGTAACATTGTCTACATTTTACCCCCTTACGTTACCCTTTGGTGTCATTTACAGCAAAGCTTGAGCCTCCAAACATCCTCAATGTCCAAACGGAGTCCAACAAGTATGGCTGTCTGCAGATCAGCTGGAGTCTGGCACAATTGCTGCGCTGGGTACCACTGAACCTCTTAAAATTAGAGGTGCGAATGAAAACTGGGGAGAGCAACCAGTGGCCTGAAGATCCGGTGAGCTATTGTGGATTACGTAAAGACTCTTTTCCTCAAAGGCCTTTGAAAATACCCCAAGATAATGAGATCGAAGATGTGTACAGTGATAATACAATGATACCCTGGCGAAATGCATGATTTAAATTTACGCATGTAAGTATGAATAAGAATAACTCTTGGTGGTTTGTCACATGGGTTCAGAGCAATCATTTAGTATCCAGTAATGTGGTTAGGGAACATGTATGTCATGTTGGTAGGCAAGAGGCCGTAAAGATCATATACAACCTTATAAACCTGGACTTGTGATTTTTTGTTTGTGTATATGTGTGTACATATGTGTCTACCTGCGCTTTTTAAATGTGTACATTGTGTGTGCGTGTGTGTGTTTGTGGCTGTGCTTTTTCCCAGGTCCCAGTGACCCGTAAATCAGAGAGTTGGGTGCAAGTGTGCCATCTGTTCCATGGCACCGACTACCACATCCAAGTCAGGGTTCGAGGCCAGCAGAGCCCCTGGAGCGAGTGGAGCAACAGCCACAGCGGAGTCACCTTGGAGAGAGGTGTGACTTACATCAATTCAACGCAGTGCAATTCATCACTCTCAAACTTTTCCAATCTATTACCTTTTCTTCCCTTTCCTGTCCACGCTATTCACTATATGCAAATGACATGCCCTTTCTTTCCCATTCCTGTTTTCTATGGCCCTGGTTGAATTGATGTATTGACTGATTTGTACCATGCTCTTTGGCAGCAAAGCTATACACCTGTCTAGTATCCGAGTGCTGCTTTTTTTTTCTCTCTTGAGTAACTGAAAGGTGCAGACTTTTGATGAGTTGTAAAGTTGACAGCCCTCTGCTTTTCTCAGCTCCCAGCAAAGGACTAGACTTCTGGATGAAGGTATCCAGGGTGCGCACTCCGAAAAAACACCTCAGTGTACACTTGTTTTGGAAGGTATGAATGAGTCGCACACCGCTACTCGCCATGCTTGAAACCTGGCACGCGGCGAAATGTTTTCTGTCCACGGGAGTTCAAGGGGACGACTGCCTTCTAAGGGTCTTCTCCCTTTTCCTTTTGTAGCCATCAAAACAGTTTCATGCCAACGCTAAGAATGTGTCATTCACCGTGTCGTTCCAAAGACCTTCCGGTGAAAAGGCCTTGGTGTGCGCTACCCAAGAGCGACATTGCGCTTTCCAGCTTCCCATCAGGGTGAGGAAAATCTACCTCAGAGCAGTGAATGCCGTGGGGAAATCAAACTCTACTGACGTGAGGGTGTTTTCCCAGCAAGGTAATGCTTCACGGGTTCATGAAGTCAATAGATGTCATGAGTGATTTCTTACGTCTATGATATATTGTATACTATGACTGTTCAATTCCTTTCCTCAGGTCAGGTTGCAGTGACAGACCTCACTGCCACTCCTGGTGCTGAAAAGTCACTCTTTGTCCAGTGGTCAAGCATACCTTCTTCTGATGTAACTAGCTATGTCGTAGAATGGGCCCCTTCATTAAATGCCTCGGCAATCCTCTTTGACCTTGTTGATGGAAACCAGACAAGCTTCCTGATATGGGGTATGATGCAATGTTGCAAGTCCACGGATTCAAATGAGTCGCCACAACCACTCTTAAATGTGTGATTATTATTTTAAACCAAAGAATTGTGGAGACTCTATACCTGTGAGGTCTGTACATATGTTATGAGCTTAAATGTAGCCTCTCCTGTTTACTCTTGTCAACAGAGAGCATTGAGCCATACACACCTTATTGGATTACTGTGTATCCGAGGTTTACAAATGGGCTAGGTCTTCCTCAAACCATCCAGGCCTACTCTAGACAAAAGGGTAAGTTAGTAGCTTAGAGAATGTTTTTTATGGCAAAGGTGGGACAGAGGTTTCCTTACAGGAAACGGTGTGCTCAATGGCACCCAACACAAATGTAATCCAAGTGTGCCCTCTGCTGAGCTTGAAAGGAAATACAGTTATGCATGTAAAGAGGATCATTGAAAGCGTGGCCTAGTCTTAAAACCAAACACAATTGGTTTATAAAATTATAAATGTATTATGCACACCTCATAAATAAAACCTGACATTCAAAAATAAAACTGCTCCTGCTTTTGTAGCGCCTTCTGCAGCACCAGAACTCAGGCATGCAAAACTGGGGAATTCATCCATTATGCTTGTCTGGGATGAAATTCCGTTAAGCCAAAGGAACGGAATAGTTACGAGTTACAAGGTCTTCTACTGGGATAAAGGTGAACACGTGAAAGGTATACAAGAAAGTCACTTTACATTTTGCATCATAATTCTGATCAAAGTATCTTCATTACATCCTGAAATGAGTGTATGCCACTATGTTTTAGTTGTGGGGGCTGGACCTGATAAGACCGGGGTGTTCCTCACGGACTTTGACTCCACATCTCAGTACCATGCATTCCTCATGGTCAGTACAGAAGGTGGCAACTTGAACAGCTCAACGATCATTCTCAGACCAAATCCAACCATAGGTATGCATTTATGCAGGGCATTCTCAATACATTGTCTATAAATACCAAACTCCCCTGATTTTTCGAACTTGAATGATAAATTATGCATAATCTATTAAAGACGATCTAGACTCATATTGGCGTCCGAAAGTATCTGAATTATTGTCCATTGATGACAACAGATCTTTAACATTTGGGCTTTTTTTTTTTGCAGATGTCTTAGCAGCCATGCTAATCCTGATTACAGTTGGCGCTGGGCTTTTTTTACTGGTTATTGTAACAGCTCTGACTTGTTTGGCAAAACATGAACGGTGAGAATAGTGGATTTCATAGATAAATCAGTCCAAGTCGGAGAATACTATCACTGTCACTAAATACATTGTGTGTACATGTCCCTATGCAGGCTGAAAATGTGCTTCTGGCCCATGATCCCAGACCCTGCCAACAGTAGCATTAAGAGATGGACCTCAGACACTATTAAGGTGTGTTATCAGCATTTCAGTTCCGTGTACAATGCATGTATATTAGGGTCCTTTCTCGTTAATCAGAATCTTTTACATAGATTATTCTGCAGCTTTATATCAAAAGACCATGCCTTTGGGTATTATAAATCTAGCAGGGTAAGCCTAAAATTTGACACATTCTGTTAATGTCACAATCTCTTTGAAGGACTTCCCCCCTGACCAGGAAATCCAGGAGTCCAGCATAGTGTGCCTATCTCACCTCAGCCTTTGGGACCTGTCCAAGAAGCTTGAAAAAGAGGGTGACGACCATTGGCTGCACGGTGACATGGAGGACACTAGTGATCTGGGAGAGTCCATTTGTAGCTCACCAATTAGCCCAGGCTACACGGGATCGCAAAGCGAGTCTATTCCCTATGCAACTGTGGTGTTCTCCTGTCCATACACCAGTCAACCACCGACGAAGGCCTGTGTCTTCCTGCGCTCTGAGTCCAACCAGCCCCTGTTGGAGAACGAAGAGCCCCCCAGTCCACAAAGCTACCAGAATATGCCTATTAATTGGAAACCTAAGCAACAAGGTTTCTTTACAGAAAACCAGGATGTGAGTGTGACACTGAGAGACAACTCAGACACTCTGTGGAATGATTTTCCTTTACTGCAAGCATTAGCCCTAAGTGATACTCAGAGTGAGCTTTGAACTGAAATGGTTTCGAAATTAATTGTGAAAAAAAAATGAAGGGAAAAAAAAGTGGTGGTGGTAGTGTCCTCCATGTCACCGTGCAGCCAATGGTCGTCACCCTCTTTTTCATGGGTGGTCAGAAAGAACGTTTGGGATCAGGTCCAAATGACTGAATCAAGACCGTGAAATGTTGTTGGCTTTTTTACGTTGTTTTATCTACCCAACATTACATTTTTGTGTTTTTAAAGTGTGTATTAAACGTGATTTTGTAGATTGGAAAACTGTTACTGGAACATGACTTTGTCTGAATTTTGTTTATCATTCATTAAACGAAAGCAGCAACTCTTCTGACATTTAAAAATGTAACAACAATAAAAACGATGAGGGATGGGGTTATGTGAAGGCGTATGCCCCAAAGGTGCTACACACAAATAGTCCTACCGAAGACTGTCCTATGCCATCTCTCTATCTATGACATGCGCTATTACACTTTACCTTGAGCTACCTTTTGTTTGGCTATTTACATAAGACAAAAACGCTATCTGAGCTCCACAATGAATGTGATACTATTTCGAAAAATTTCTGACTTCGATTGCTACTGCCTATTGTGGCCAACCAATCAATTTTTTTTACATCATCTGTTAGTTTCGTCTGGTCAAAATGGCGATCCACTTGTAGGGGACAAGCTGTCTCTAAGAATTTCATCTATAGCAGTCAATTCGTTATTTCAGCTATGTTAACGCACAAGGCTTTCCAACACGTTATAAAATCGACATCTTTAGTTTTACAAAAAAGTTGTATTTTGTCAAAGCCAACGGGGACCTATTCTTCACACTTATTGAAAAATGGAGCATGCACATCATCTATGATAACAAGACCTAGTAACGTTACCGTCAGTGGTGAGTCGTACTAGCACACGTTAAACCTGTATATTATTAGTTCCATTACATTCTTTTATAAAGAATACCGTTCTATAAATGTAACATTTTTAATTATGATTCCCTAACATTTCTTTGTATTGCGCTAAAACGAACGCGAGTTCAGTCTCCCTGGCTAGCACGCTTTAACTACTGTGTGAGGGACGTTGCAGGGCGGTATAGTCAGTTTCACAATCTTGCGAATTTGGTTTGGATTCTAAAATGTTATCTCTCCGATGTTTGAATTGTTTTTGACTATCATGACATCCCACATGGAACAGATGTACTATGCAATATTACACCTCTTTGAACTTTCATATCAACAACATGATCAACATCTCTTTCGTCCGTCTTCGGGAACATATCCAAAATCAGATCATCTCTCTCTCCCACAGTGAAGCTGTAATGCTCATTCACAACATATTCATTTTTTTTCTCGTCTTGATTGCAATCCCCTTCTCTTCGACATCGGTGCCACTTCACTCTATTAACTCCAAGTGGCTCAAAACTCAGCTGTCCACCTTCTTGCACCAACCAAATCATCTGAGCACATAACCCCTGTCCTCTTTGACCTTCACTACCTTCCTGTCTCTCTGCGCATCAACTGCAAAATCCTTCTACTTACCTATAAAGCTCTACATAACCTGGCCCCTCCCTACCTTTCTGACCTCCTCCAACCCTATCCCTTCCTGGTCACTTCAATCCTCCACAGCTGGTCAGTCATCGCCAAATCAAAATCCCGCCTCAAAACCCATCTTTTCACTCTGGCCTACCCAATTAACTCTGTTAGAAGACCTGTTCAATCCCTCATCCAATATTTCTTTTTGTCTGTTCTCGCTGTGTGTGTGTGTCATTGTCTGTTGCCATGTTTGTGTTTGATTACAATGTGAAGCGTCTAGTTTTTTAAAAGTGCTAGTGTATTATTATTATTATAATTATTGTCGGACCTGTTATTTTCTCTCAATCTTACAAAACATGCATCCATGTTGTTTATTACAATTAAATAACTACGAGGCAACATGTCAGCCTTATGCTTTATCTGAAAAGATATAATCAACCAAAGATCATCAAACCAATAAATGATTACATTTTTTGTCAGGTGATGGGGGCTTTGCAATTCAACCCGCAAGGCACTATGCCCGTGCAACAATAAAAAGGAAGCCAGGTATGTAACAATAAACAAGATCAGCCAAGAAAAGAGGCCTTTTTTACCTATAATACACAGTTTATTGAGGTGAAAAGTGCAGTGCCTTGTTAAGTTATTTTCTCTTCTATTTCCAGTCCTTCAGAGCCAGCTAAGTGACCTTCCACCCACCATGCTGAAACTTGAATATGCTGCGGTTCCCCTTGCCCACACGTACAGTATAAAGATGCTATTCTAACTTAGCGACAACTCTGTTGTAAGATTTTGATCAACCCTGCATTAGAGAGGTGCGCAAAAATTGTAACCATGTTCTTATCGTGCTGTGGCCATGTGGCCGGTGTGTTTCATGCCAACAGAACTGATGACCTGGTCAAGAGACTGCTGACGTTGGAACTAGCCAGCCATGTATGTCCTCAGGTCTACTCTCATTGAAAGTCCACATATATAACAATGAATGCATATACCTATGTTTCTGATTTTGTTTGTTTGCTAGTACAACCTTTTTCATAACCTTTCTTGCATACTTATGGCATTGTGTGGCATCAGAGTGAGAAACTCCAGTTGAAACAAGAGCAGCTGATTGCAAAAGTTCAGAGGGAGGAAACTGACCGCAGCTCGCCAGAAGTTAAGGGTGGGTTCTTATTTCACAAGAGACACACCCAGCCCTGAGGTTCCACTCTGTTCCATCCCTATTGAACTCAAATCAACTCACGTTTTGTCCGTTTTGTTTTCTTCCAGTGGCTGTTTTGACTGCAAAAATTCGAAACTACCAGGAACACTTGCACAAGCACCCCAAGGTGTGTTGAGTCTATGTTTTAGAATTCACTGTGTCAACGGGTCACGCAGAGGTTATTTTAGTATTGACATTAATGCCTTTCCTCATCACATCTTGGTGTTTGGTTTGTCAGCTGGATTGGGGGCTCAAAATTAACTTTTAACGTTTTCACTCTAGCACTGGACAATTATTTGCGGTTGGACAAGTGCTTCTCAAATACATCTCTGGGTCGCACAAATTAAATTTAAGTCACACTTTTGAGCCCTGAGCAGGATATCCTGTGAACACCCCCCCATGAAAGTATAACTACCTATGGTTAAGCTGTATATGTGTTTCACAATAATAACAAACTGTTTAAAGGCTGGCTATTTTTCAAGTAAATACAGTTGCCAGTTACTTTCAACCTCGCTAGAGCTCTTCTAAAGAAACTCAATCTCATTTAGTAAAAAATGTATTTGACCTATGACCCCAGTTGTTTGTGTTTCTCTCTCAGGACAAAGCTAACAAGAGGCGAATGCTGATGGCCATCGACCGCAGGAAGAAAATACTAAAGAACTTGAGGATGGCTCGGTATGACGCATTTGAGAATGTGTGCCAGCAGCTGGGCATCACGTACAGCTTCCCCCCAGAGTACTACAGACGGATCACCAGACGCTGGCTGGCCAAAAAAGCCCTCTGCATAAAGGTAGGTAGCTAGTTGAACTGTTTCTGGTTTTATGCAGGGGTTAACTGATTGTTCATGTATTTAATTGCATTGTGACAATCTGCAATAACACTCAAAGGAATAACAGTCTTCAAATTACAATGTACATACAAGAGTGATGCTGCGATTGCTGTGGTATTACTGTTGAGCAATTGCGTGGTCTTTTTACTTCTTCCAGGTCTTTCAAGAGGTACAGAAACAAAAAGCTGCGAAGATAAGAATGAAGAAAGCCCTTACCAGAACACAGCCAGTGCCAGCCGAGACAGTAACTGCATGAAGTCCGTAAAAGGAAAGCCTATAGCATTCTTTATGCACAGGCAAATCTCTCGAACATAGTTCTCTCCAGATACTTTACAGTGTATATTTGCTGTAAGTTGTCAACATAAAATTAAGAATTTTTTTTTTTATTACAAGTAAATGTAATAAAATACACGTACAATGAAGTGAACAGCACGGATGGAAATGTCTCAAGTTAATTTGTACTCCAAATGTACCATCTAAGAATATTAAATAAATCTTACAATTAAATATGAAATAGTTCTCCGTTTTTTTTTTTTTAACATATGGCTATAATATTTACTGCACTTTATTTGGTTTGAGAATATGTTTTTGCAATGCTGATCTAGGCTGATAAAGATGTGAGTGAAAAAGAACATGATGTTTTGTGGTTGTGGTCAGAATCGAGATGTAACATTCAGCGATGCTAACGATTACTTCTGCAAACAAAACTTTACAACCTAGTGTTAATAATTTGGAAGCTTATCTGACGAGAGGTTCACTCTCCATTTGGTAACATTCTTAATGTGTATGTTTCCACTACTTTGAATTCTGTGAAATAGTCCAAGGCATACAGTATTGCAACGGCCTGGTAAATCCTATCTCAATTTTTGCACTTACAATTAGGCCAAATTTGTCATAGGAAATAAAGCAATGGCTTTCTCAGCAGTGACACGTCACAGCTTCCTGTTTGGTATATCCAGTCTGGTCTAGAAGGTGTCAGAAGGAAGCAACAGCTCTGGTGAGAAACATCCTCTCTGCTCTTCTCACAATAGTTTATAGATACATTATAGATTTGAGTACTAGCCTTGGGTTCAGCTCGAATGTAAATGAATAGGGAATGTGGCTAGGTATATTTTTGCCCGAAATTTCATACATAATTTCATACATACATGCCTACGACAAACAAATAACAATGCTGCTGTGTTCTTTAATAACCTGTAAGAAATGTGTTGTAAACTAATCCTTTTTTTTGTTATATATTAATCGTCATGTTGTGAAAATACCAGTTTGTGTGCACATACTGTATATAGTAGTAGATGACAGAATATGGGAACATATAAGCTTTTGAGTTTTTCAAAACCCACACGCTGTTGGAGGAAAACGTTTTATTACATAGTAACAGTTTCATATTTTGCAACAGACATGAGCATGCCAACTTTCACAAACTACAGCCAAAAACACAGGGTTTAAATAAGCAAACTTTTAAACTAAATATGTGGTTTTAGAAGATGTCTAACCCAGTCATAAGTCACCAGCCAAGTGCTGGCTCATATGGAACAAATGTTCAGACTGGGGAATGGAGCACGGGCCTTTGTTCGTGTTGTAGCGACATCTTGGTCTGTAAGTAAAATCTCCAATTGCCTTTTTTTCTATAAGATTTAATCTTCGCAATTTTAAAGTAATTCAAAATGTTATTTCCTTTTGCTAGTATTTAATATTTATACCATTGCTTTAGGTGCCCTGGGATGCTTCTGTCCATTGGCACTGAGTTGCTACACTGCTAACAAGTATGGTGAGAATCCATGCCTGGGTATTGTTCCTGGAGGAATGACAGCCATGAGGACTCACATGAGGTTGACATATGGTATTCAGGTATTGATATGTGAACGAAACTCTACGATTTTGTTGCTTAAATTATACTTTGTAAGACACTGCACCTACAGTGCTGAGATAATTTTCTCTTGGACACCCTTATGTAAAACATCTTCTTACAACAACTTTTAATTTTTGTAATTGGAAATGCCTGTTCTGATTAGTTCTTAATTAGTCTGCTCCTTATCCCGTGTCAATAATTTCTTGCAGGGGACCATATGCAACGATGCGTTGATGACCTTTTGCTGTGGATTTTGTGAAATGTGCAGAATGTCACGTGAAATTCGTATAAGGAATGGGGACGTTTAATTTTCCTTATCGTGAACAAACACTGAAATACTTTGTTTCGACATTTTCGACAACTTTTGATGTTTTTTTTTAAGTGCAAAAATTAATACTGCAACACAACTGGAGAGTTATGTTCCCTGTCAATGTATTGTGCTTCCAAATGCATACATTATACACATTCATGTTGGGCTTCAGCAAGATGCACAGAGGTTGTTTCCCACAAAATAATATAATAAAGTTTTAAAAAAATGTGCAGCGTCTTTTCGTTGGTGTTACAATGTAGACTGCTAAACCCTACAGTCTCTGCGTACCACCTGTGCGTAAACACGCACACTACACTGATTGGTTAGGTTCCTTCGTGGCCTGGCAACCAGTACAAACAAGCTTACTTAGCTAGCTAGATAGCTAGCTACCCCCAAGGAAGGATATATCAAATTAACATTAGCAATTAGCAACATTTAGCCAACCAGTAAAATGTCTTCGAGAACTCTTCCCCTACTCTTCATCAATCTTGGTGGGGAAATGCTTTACATCTTAGATCAACGTCTCAGAGCTCAGAACATCCCCGCAGATAAAGCCAAGAAAGGTAACGTTAACTGACGTTAGCTAACAAAATAGCCATACCTTTAGCTATCAAATCCTAGCTCGAAATTACGTTAATTGAATGTTAACACATATAATCTAACGGTGCAAGTGACTACGTTAACATTATTAGGTATACACGTAACAACAAAGTTACTACAGTTGGCTCTGCCAATCTAGCTAAGTCAATTATTGTTAGCTTCTCTTAACATGTCTCCTTATATAATCGGTTGATGTGGCTGAGTGGTGGATCACATTATGTTAGTGTGGTGTGCAGGTTGATTTAGTTTGCTATGAATTAACCAAACTAAGTGGCTAGGTAATAAGATACTAGCTAACTGTCATACACCATCAACAGTTCAGAAGCATTTCTTGCATTCATGTTATGTCTCCTTTTATGAAGTCCCTATAGCTGATTGGATAGAGGCTGACAGAAGGAGAGGTATATTACTGATGTTTCTAATGCAACGGTGTATCGTTAACTGCGCTACATTGCTATGCTTGAATGATTGATTGCTTTTCGGAAACCAACAGGCTCAGTGAGCAGTTAGTGTATTCTGCATACAACGACAAGAGAATTCCATACAAGAAAATGTCTTATTATTATCGACCTATGGTGACGTGGAACCTGAAAACCCTCTGCATAGACCTTTCAAAGATGATCCCCTAATGGTATTTCACCCAGTAATGAACTATTCAAGCATTTCTAGGCTACACTGCTGATGGTTTTCAGGGCTGATGCTTTGTTAGGACCTTTGGGAGTAGGTATAGGTGGAAACTTTCTTGCCTAGAATGCACAGAGGCTTGCAGCAATGCTTGTATGCTAAGTCTATTCTGTAGTATACCTCTCATCTAGTGTTGTCTCACTATCACTGCCTTCTGTATTATTTTACAATTTACTAGTTATGAATGACATCATCACCACCATGTTCAACAAGAAGTTTCTGGAAGAGTTGTTCAAACCGCAGGAGCTTTACTCCAAGAAGGCCCTGCGGACTGTTTTTGACAGACTGGCCCATGCCTCTATCATGAGACTCAATCAAGCCAGCATGGACAAGGTAGGGGGCACTGTTTAAGGTCCATCTAACTTACTTCTAGGATTTTTGTCATATCACAGCATGTCAGGCCTATCATTTGCGCATGCAGAAAATGTGGGGAACTAATTACATTCACACAAACATTTAGTTACTTAAAATGTAGGCTAATGGTATATAGCTAAATATTAGCTTTAGAAATGTACTTACAAAGGATTAAAGTTACTTTTCGAAGCATGACGATACAAACTGAAGCAATTGTTTTGCTAAATACCATTTCAAACTGTCGATACCTAACCCCTCTATTTCTTCAACACAGCTCTACGATCTGATGACCATGGCCTTCAAGTACCAGGTGCTGCTTTGCCCACGACCCAAAGATATCTTACTGGTGTGCTTCAACCACATGGATGCCATCAAGGACTTTGTGAAGGACACTCCCAACATCCTCAGCCAGGTCGACGAGACGTATAGGCAGCTCATAGAGGTACTTTAGGCCTGTCTTCATGGCATGTGTAGCTCCTGAATTTTTCTGGAGAAAACTATACCCAGACGCTGAGGCAACAAACATTAACAAGTTACTTTTAATTGAGTAGTCTAGCTTCTGATTAAACGTTTTGTATTAAGAATAATGATCGTTTTTTGATGTGACCGTTTTAGGATGCTTTTCTTTTTTTCTCTAGATTTATTCACCATTGTCAAGTGGAGAATTTCAACTAATCAGACAAACTCTGCTCATATTTTTTCAAGACATGCACATTAGGGTAAGTCCCTTATTCCACTTGGCTTTAATGGAAACGTAGCCTGTCAATCTCCTCTTTGATGTAGAAAGATGTGGTTTTCAGAAATTAGATAACTAGTCAACAGTAGGATTTGTGGAACAGTTTGCGATTGGCTATGCCATAAGGATTTTGAAATGGATTTTTATGGTCTGTGCGCAGGTGTCTATTTTCCTCAAAGACAAGGTTCAGAATTCAAATGGTCGCTTTGTCCTCCCAACCTCTGGTCCTGTGCCTTATGGAACACAAACTCCTGGACTCATCAGGTAACACAGCCGGTCCAATTTCGCAGATTAAGAGCCCCTTTGATTGTACTTGTGCTTTTTAATAACTTCTCTTTGCTTGTCTCTTCCAGACATTGTTCAACTGAATTTAAACAGGCCTAGCTGCAGCTAATTGCATTACTGGGATTGTGTTAAACTAGCAGTCGTGGTCTAAATTTAGAAGCGTGTGCTCTTAGCCTGACTTTAATTGGTAAATGATTGTATGTGCATCCAAACCTAAAAGGATATGAGTATTTATTTTCTCTTGGGAAGCAGAGCAAACATGCAGAACCTTAAGTCTGAATAAGGTGAAATTGAAACAGAAACTACGTTTTGGAATAGTGTCATATAACAAGTCATAAACCATTCACCTGCACCTCAACAGATTGTATAATGTCCAACGTGGGAGATATTTCATCATAAATAAGAGATGCATTTATTTATTATTATTATTATTTTTTTTTATTTACTTTACTTTCTTATGTTCTTTTGTATTTGTTGTCCCCAGACTATTTAGCTGCAACGGGGAGGAAGTGAAAAGGCAGCAGTTCCGTAATGGTGGGAACTACGCCGGTGTTCTCCGAGAGGGGTCCTTCGACATGTTTGGGGACAGAGTCATCAAACTGGGCACTAACATGTAAGTCATCTGCCTACCTATTGTGTTGAGGTTTCCGGGGTAGCGTGCCATTTCATCTCTCGGTGGGATGCTTTGCGGTTGTTTTGCACCGGCAGGTACAGCGTGAGCCGACCTGTTGAGACACACATGTCGGGGACGTCCAAAAACTCTGCACAGCATGCCAAGGTGAGACAGAAAGTGGCTCATTCTCTTGTCATCACTGACTTGCTCAGGGTTCACAAATAAACGGGTTGTCTTCTTGTTGTTGCACTCGAAGGGGTGGCGATTGTTTATAGGGAATCTTGTGTTATTCATTGCATAACTACTACCTGTGTGGCAGATCAAATAAGATGGATGATACAAACGCTTATTTGAATGAGCGATGTTCTTCCTCGTGGCGTTGCAAGCAGGTCAACACAGCCCCTAATCCCTTGGCTAAAGAGGAACTGAATCTGCTCGCGAGGTTGATGGGAGGTCTGGAGGTCCAGAAACCTGGCAACGCAGACAGTGGTTTCAGAGTAAACCTCTTTGCCACCGACGAGGAGGAAGAGTAAGTTAGAACACAGGCCAAGTGCCCCGTGAGTTTCTTCCTGTCATGGTTCGCCTCACTAATGTATATACAGTATGACATCTGAGACTGCTCACAGACTGTTTGGCCTGTATCATTATTTAACTTCACATTTCCCCCTCCCCCTTTTTACTCACAGGGAGGCACTGATATCAAGACCAAATGACCTTTCCTTTGGAGTCATAAACATCCAAGCTACAAAGGTAAATCCCCTACTATTGCAAAGCCGTTTATTCTAAGCTGTTTGTCTGCTTTCCAGTGGTCCACTATAATACCAACATGCCCCAAATAAAGCAACTGAATCTGTCAGTGCTGTAAACAAATCCATTAGGGAACCATTCACATTCGTACGCTTTGCTAAAGCCCAACTGCTCATCTCATTGACAAATTGGCAGGCTTGGAGATAAGTTTTTTGTCCGTCTATCAAGGTGAATTACAGTAATAGGCATAAGCCCGCCGGTGGCAAAGGCTTTTTAGCAATCATGAATGGTGGGTTACCTTGTGTTTCAGGACCTGCAGGCCAATGCAGAGCTGGCCAAGATCATGGGTGAGTTCACTGAGGCTGGGGAGCCGTGCACAAGCCCCAGCAGCAAAGGAGACGACCTTCTCGCCATGATGGACGGCCTGTAAGTTGGTCGCCATGACAATGGTGCCCGAGGGGAGGGGCACTGAGCAAAATGTTAGGGTGGAGCAGTCTCTTCTTTAGACCAGTCTGATGTCTGCCCTACCTGCAAAAAGCTGTTGCCTCACAAGCACTGAAACCTAGTCACACACAATCAGCCACACACTTTTATACCAGCAAATCTTTTGTTTGTGTGTCAATAGAGCTTCAAAATACAGTCAGTAGGTATGTTCAGTTCATTGCCATTGACCAACTGTACTTCTACAAGAAAGTGATGGGCTGTAAGGTTTCTGCACTTACATAACAAAATGGTTGTAAAACCAAGTCATTACCGTAATGTCACCTTCTTGAGGACTACTACTTCGGAATTATGTCAGTTTGGGTAAATTGAGAGCAAATCCATGATAATTAAGTGAAAATTATTTGTTCTTTTGGGTAAGAAGGACACATGTTGAAGCTTTGCTAGATTATGTTTCTACCTGCACTGTTGTGTAGTGTGTTTTTAGTTTCCAGTCAGTTGTACTTTTGTTATTGAACAAAATATAAAGAGACAGTTGGGGTAAGCGAAACACAAGTGCACTTTTCGTTGGTGTTGAAACCAGGGACCCCCCAAATAATACTGCTAGAAGGGTTTGATTCGAACTCTAGCATTTAACTTTTTATGTTTCGTTAGAAAGCTGCAGCTAGAGCTATTTCATTGTATCATGCAATATTATTTATAAGAATGGTTCCCTTTCAGAACATTACCACTAATTAAAGCCCTACACTGTGTTAAGGACAGAGAGACAATCGAACTTATGTCCAATACATGTGTGTGTGTGTGTGTGTGTGTGTATATATATATATTTATGAAGTTTATTTATTTTTAAGTATCATGCATGTACTTTGCTTACATTTTGTCATTGGAGAGTCAGGGGATGGAAGTTGTCTATTCCTTGTGAAATGGAGAAGGCTCATTTTCTAATACTTCGATTCAATAAAATGTCTTTAAAATTCACTTAATGTTTAAATTTTTTTCCTTTCTCAAGCAATATTATCTTTCTGCAGCGCATTTATTTTAAATGTATGTCAATCTAGCCCGAATGACCTGTAATTCTCTTTTTTGGTGTAGCTTAGTTTCCCCAACACTAGGAGGAGCCGAAGCCTTTGATTTGCAGTTACTTGGAAGGAGTAGGGATCTGAATGAAGCCTTGGCCACAAAACAGTGCATCCCTTTGTAGCCAGTATCACAGGAGAAGTGTGGTTGTTCCTCTTACGCAGTTTATTCTTTGCACTTACACACTGGAGTTAAACAATGGTTTGAGACGGATTCCATTATAATTCAGTCTCATTCTGTCTGTCTTTCTCATCAGTAAAAGTATGCCTTAATCAGCATGGCATACTTGCATATATAGGGACACTACCAAACATTAACAATCACAAGTATGAGCTACCCTCAGGTAATTGTGTAGATATGCAATCAGGATTACTATGGCAACATCCCTCTGTCTGTAACGGAATTGTTTGTGTGCAGTCTGCAGAGGAGTCGGTACATAAACTGTCTGGGCACGTCTCAGAACCCTCCTCCTCCAGTGCAGGACACACACACAGCCACACACAGCGAGCAATGAAATGTGCGCATGCCACAAAAGCCCAAACATGCTGAGACATGGCTCCAAATGCATCCTGTGAGAATGGGGTTTCACGTGATGACTATACAATAGTCTGGATGCAGTAAGGATTGCAGATGAGAACCACCACATACCCTAAAGGAAGAGTCTTTGTGAAAACAAAAACCACGGTTACAGTAGTAGACGTCAATCAAGGTACTGCAGTCAACATGACTGAATGCTTTGAATAATTTGACAAAAGGTGTTCACACAAATTAAGTATCAAACAGTGTTACATTCAAGGATGCAGACCTCTTCAAGTCTGTTTGTCTTATATGATATTGCTACATGTAAATTCCAATTAAGCATGTACTATTTGTCACACAAACTCGCACTCTCCAGGTAAGTGCAAAGAACAGTATTTTTGAAGCACTTAAAAATATATATATTTAGCCCCACACAACAGAGCTCCATATCCTCTGCATTCTCTAGAACTATGATTCACACTTTCCAATTAGAAAAAAAATGAAGGAAAAAAAAATGTGGGTAGGACACATTTAAACCATAAAGTGTTTCATGTGGCCAGGGGCATATGCAATGCTGAGTCAAGGAAGTAGGAGATTGTGCAGCTAAATCAGTCACTGCTCTGTCGTGTGCCCTCTATGTTTTACGAGGCACCGCCACACCTGCCCACTGGTTTGAAAAAGGTAGTGATGTCGGTGGAATTCAATGAGCTAGATTCTAAATTAGGATCATTATTGGTGGGGCCTTTGGTAGAGATATTTGGTCTGTTAAAGTTAGTGGCAACGCAAAGGTTAAGCTACAACTGAGTCACCGTGG
The DNA here is from genome assembly GCA_017639675.1 of Aplochiton taeniatus. Classification (NCBI taxonomy): domain Eukaryota; kingdom Metazoa; phylum Chordata; class Actinopteri; order Galaxiiformes; family Galaxiidae; genus Aplochiton; species Aplochiton taeniatus. Next base: position 15,284,690 of record CM030178.1, on the reverse strand, counting down.
AACAAGTAGGCCTGCATCGAAGCTACAGGAAACTGTTTGACTTATTTCGCTCTTTTGGTGACAAAGAGCACTTTTCACTCCCGCACGTTAATGGAATATTGCCCTTGAATGTACAATATTCACCAATCCTCCTATCAAGGATACCGCTGAAATGAATCATGGAGCTACGGCTTTTAATTTGGGGTGGGGTGTGGAAGTTAATGTGATGTAAACGTTATATATATATATATTTGCTTTACAGCCATTGACTATATATATATATATATATATATATATATATAATTTTTTTTTATATATATATATATTTATATATATATATACATATACATATATATATATACATATATATATTATATCCACTTAAACGGAGCCGGGTCTGCTTTACAGCCATTGACTATACATATATATATATATAATTTCAGTTTCCCCTCAACATCCTTTCTACGCACTAAAAAAAACATTAATTTGAACCTAGATATATAGTACTATATTTGTTATATCTTTTGGGCTGGAAAAAAATAACAGTAGAATAAAGATGAATTTATTCCATTGGTTCAAATAAATGTCATTCACACATTCTATGTGCGTCATTTCCGTTGTCAGGTGGTGCTGTCGCTGTGGAAAGATGCGATCAGATGAGGAGAGTGGAGGCTTTTCCTGATTGCTCATTTCGGTAACTGTAGCTAAAACTGCTTGTATCAAGCCTTTACAAGTTTTTTTTGTTGGGAAACCAACAGCCTATGAACCCAACATATATTTAGTGAGAAATGCCGATGCTGTAACGCAACAACATACTTTCCTCGGCGGTATTGGCTAGAGGTAAGTTAAAGACCGAGGTAGAGAAAGCTCGCGCTAGTTGCTAACGTTTTCAAGCTAGCAGCCAGCTGTACTTAGACTAGTTTAAATGGCCTCCTGGTTGTCCAAAGCAAAAACTTATCTTACTGAATTTATGCTACAATAATAAAGAAACTGTATGTGTTGAATGCTAGCAATTTAGAGATGCAGCTAACATTGTCCTAATACATTTTTAGACAGTGCTCGCTCATTTGTATTCACTATTACTAGCTAACGTTAACTATAATGTAACGCTGACTGCCACATTGTTGTTCACCCATTCCATGGCTTTGTGCTAACGTTAGTCTCAATTTTCTTTTACATACCACTTCATTTACTATGTCATTGTTTAGCGAAACTCTTCCTACCTTTTATTAAGTAGGCTAATCATGTCTAATCACGTTTAGGGTTTCATTTGCTTAATGGTTTTAGTAGCTTTATGCTTTGAGTTGTATTTCAGTCAGTGCCATGGCTTACTTTGGTTATCAACGTCAGGCACGGGTTCTCAGGTGAAAAGGTTGAAGGAAAATGTTTGTTGCCTGGCACATCACAACGTGGCCACTCCAAGCTTGACCACTCTTTCCTTATGCCTGGAGGGACACGGAATTCAGACATACAAGATTAGTTCACGTTTGTGAAATGCACGTGCATAACGTTACATTCTTTGCTTTGTTCTCATTTATCTATCCGGGACGTCTTAACGTAGACCGAAACCGCTTTTCCAGTTGAACTGATCTGTGTCTGCATGTTTTCTTAATTTCGACGATGTCTTTTTGATCGTGGATGATCATGAGTGTTACTGCTCAATTTCTATTTAAAAAAAATGTTTCAACCTTTTGCTTGCATTAGCGAGACGACACGAAAGAATGACTGGCGTTTTAGTAGACAGTAGCAGACTTTTTTTCGTCAACGTTCGTTGTAAATGGTTAACAAGCGGCTGTTGGTGAGTTATCCCTGTATAAATCCCAAAATTGTTTCCATTTTTGACTAAAATGTCAGTTATACATTCATATCCAATTTATTCACTAATAATAAGAAATCTCAATTATTTATCTGACTCTAAAGCTTCTTTCCAATACATGCACGTGTATGTATGTGGCTTTTGTTTGTACTCATAACAAAGACCATGTGAAAGGTGGCCAGTTCCTTGCAGTGCAATAGTGGCCCGCTATCTCAGCAAGACAAAGGCTGGTGGTTTTTATTAAATATTCGTCAGAGGATTTTGCAGTCACAATGGGCTGGCTTACAAGCTTTAATGCTATTTAAAGAGACAAGGTTGCCGGTGTGAAATGTGTTTCTCACTTAATCATTTATCTGTGATGATACAGAAACAATGTTCTTTTCTTGAACCCGGTTAGCTCCAGTACAGTCAGCAGATTAGTTTCGCTCAGTTTGCCAGACCATCGGCCCGGCACACCAACCGACTAGCCTTGAATAAAGAAAGTCTGTCATCTCCCGGATGTCATTTGGGTCATTGTGCATGAGTGCAATAGTCGTTTGACCTTTGGACTGCGGATCGGTCGGAAGTGGGCTCCACAAGGTTGCATCGGGTGAAAAACTATGGGATATATGACACTGTGTCTAGCTCTGTATGGATGGTCCAGTCACAGCCCTGCCTTGAAGGAGTCTATCTTTGATGTATGGATTGGTTTTTAGTTTACATTCAAACACTACTTTAAGTACTAAGTCTTAGTAAAGCCACATGCTCCCAGAGGAGAGTGAATGTAGGTTATTAAGATGATAAACATGTGAATCACAGCCCTCAAGGCAATGTCGTTATTCTATGGAGATAAGGCAAACGGCTCACACTCTTTAGTTCTGTTACCAGTTCTGTTACCAGTTCTGTTACCAGTTCTGTTACCAGTTCTACTAGTTGTGGAGATAGGCTGTCTAGTTTCAGGCCATAATTTGGAGATTATATCATTGGCTCTATTGTTTGAAATGCATACCATCTAGGCTACTGTCTGATGGTGTCAGTCTTATTACTAGTACCGTAAATGCTGTCACATGCAGACCTCTGTCCAGCTCGACTCTGTGGGTGATGACTAGAGTAGAGATGGCGACAGGCGTGCGAGAGACACGATGATGACACTGTCTGCTGTCTGGGATTACAAAAAGCCTCATGGAAGTGAGAATTCATGTCTGTCCACATTGCCTGCCAGCTGTCCTGCCTTCCCTCTGCCCAAATGCCGAGCAGAGTGGCGCACGACTGAACTGGGCAGAGAAACAAAGAGCCATCCTTTTTTAGTCTCTCAGCATTAATTGTATATGCCTGAATGTGTGTTCTTGGTCTAGTTAATTGTTATAGGTGAAATGCTTTGTACAGTGTTTTATTTCTCTCACCGACAAACGTGTAATTTCGTGCAATTTTTGGGTCGTGCTGGTAAGACTGGTACAAACGCCCGGTGTTGTGAACAGTCTAGAAATCCCGTTTTTGTAAAGTTGCAAGTGTCACACTCTTGACTCTTAGTCTCCCCCCCCCCCCCCCCCCCCCCCCCCCCCCCCCCCCCGACATTTTAATGCATTCTTCTCGTCCCTGGGAAGCCAGGGTTGACAACGAGAACACGATGAATCACTGCTGGGTTGTAGACACCGCTTGCTGGTTACGGGAAGAGAGAACTAGTCTACGTTTCATCATGGCAGTGGAACTCTACGAACGAGACATAGCCTACCTGTCTCTCTCACCATGGAACCCTGAGGTCTCCTCTGGGCACTTTATTTCGGGCCATAATGATGTGTCATGTTGTCACATGCTCCTCTGTTTTCTCTTGATTTCCTGTAATAGATAAAAAGCTCTTTGTACATAGAGGAAAGAGGAAGCCATAGGCCACATCACTGCACACACAGACACACAGCTCAACCAGATTAAGCATTGCTGCGCAGATTTTGAGATAGAAAAAAACATGCAGATTACAAAGGGGAAGGATTTTCACTGGCAGTGCGACTTTGAAGGGATCAAGCCAGGCCAGTTTTAGATGTAATTGAACTAAGTTCCGGGGTTTTCATTCCGGGCTCGACCAATTCCGCTTGCCCTAATCTGAACACGGCAGCGTTTGTCATTCAGTGTTGTCGTTCAGTCGGCACATGGGGGGGGGGACTTTTTCATGGCCACAGATTGAATTGCGAGGCGTCATCATTCACGCCAGTGGCCATCATTGTGAATGGAGCCGTAATGGCCCTGCCACTGACACCGAGGTGTTGGTAAACTAGAGGGAGGGGGAGTTTTAACAGGCTGGGAGGAGCACCAGGGCCACGTGAGTGAGCCACTCTCCCGTCCTCCAGCTCGTATCAACCAGACAAGGCACCTGGACTATGCCGCTGAGTAGGTCTACAGCTAACCTTGTCTTACGCTTTGGGTTGACTAGGTGCAAGATGAGTAATGAGGTCGATTAGTCGTGATGCTATTTTGATCCAGTGCAGCAGTCAACAAGTGTTTGTCGCTGGCTTGCGTTCGCCGTCTTTTTTCTTCCCTTAACTGAACTCATCGTGTTGCCGCTCTGGTAGGCTGCGATCGTGCCCTCTAATCTGATTTCGTTACCCCCTTTCAGAGCTCCAGTATGTCTAAGCGGCGCTCGTCGGAGAGGGGGGCTGGAGAGGGCTCAGGTCGGGCCAGCAAGCTCCTGTGTCCTGGGATATCAGGCAGCAACGCCAAGCGGGCCGGCCCCTTCGTCCTCGGTAAGGCAGTTGACTGGGGGTTGCTGTGAGCCTATATGTACAGGAGAGGAGAGGAGAGGAGAGGAGAGGAGAGGAGAGGAGAGGAGAGGAGAGGAGAGGGGGGGGGATTTGGGTTATGCTCATGTGTGCCTGAGACAAGAATGTGAGGAATTTTTCTGATCTCCTTGTCTGCAAGGAGGTTTTTTTTCATCATCTCTCCTCAATAACAAACCAATCTCTTTCCACATTCTCCCGAATGTTAGTATTCAAACACCGCACGCTTCCTCTGTTTGCTGTGCCAAGTGCCAAGGAAAACGTTTGCCTAAGGGTGTTAATGGGTTCATGCCCATGCTGACTAGAGAGAGAGCAGCACACACTCGGACCTGAACCTTTTGGTCATGCAGCTGTTCTCCTCCCCTGTGTTTGCAGGGCCTCGTCTGGGCAACTCCCCCGTGCCTAGCATAGTGCAGTGTCTGGCCCGGAAGGATGGCACCGACGACTTCTACCAGCTCAAGGTGAGTCATCGTGTGTAATATGATACACAGAGCACACTCTGCTATTGAAGGTGCAGTTGTTTATGGTGGCTACATGGGTTGAAAGAAAACATAAAATGGGTTTCTGTCCAACAAGACTAGCAGTGTCTCAATGTACACCTGAACTTTTGACCTTGCTAGAGCGCAACACAATGTTTGGTTATTCATTTATGGCCCCTGTTTGAGCTCGCCACAAACAGACCGCACTCAGGCAATTTGTTTATTGGGGCAATCCAATAATGTCTTTTACACACGGTGAGGGACAAGTAAGAAGCCTGAAAGTTCACCTCCTAACCCCAGGGCTGCTGAGGTTGTCAGTGCCTTGGCGCCTGCCTCTGGATTTGTTGAGGGGCAACAGGGCGGCGTGCCTAAACGCCGGGCCAAGTTCCTTCCCCCTTTCAGGTCTCAACCTCCCCCCTCTATGTGCCCCGAGTCGACCTTTCCCAAGCCCAGTTTCCATGGCAAAAGCCGCGGCCATAATGTAGAACCTTGTGTTTTTATTGCTGTCGCCCGGATGGTGGGGGGTGACTTTTTTGCCCACCAGCACTTGTCTCCCCCCCCCCCTGTCAGGACGTTCACAGCCATTGACCTTTGACCCCCTTCTCCGCGGTAGATCCTGACGCTGGAGGAACGGGCCGACTCTGCAGGGGAGAGCCAGGAGGAGCGGCAGGGCAAGATGCTGCTGCACACCGAGTACTCGCTGCTGTCTCTCCTCCCCAACCAGGACGGGGTGGTGCACCACCATGGCCTCTTCCAGGTAGGATGTCTGCGTTCACAGGCAGTGGTCTCAAATTATTTTCTTAACCTCTCTCGAAAAAATAAAGGACAGGAAAATAACCCGAAGAAAGTTGTCCGTCAGCAGACTGAATATGTTTCCAGTAAATGTCTTTAGGTCCCGCCTCTCTAGTCTTGCGAGTGTTGCGTGCGTTGTGTCGTGGGAACCGCACCAAACACAGGCATCACCATGGAGATGTTCTTTTCTTTAATGATAATCCTGATTGAAATCAATTGTAATTTCGCAAGTCAGAACATGGTCTCCGTGCCTCAATACTACTGTCGTTAAATTGCCACATTCTTTTCCCTCCAGTCTATTTCAAAGGCGGTGATATTGAAACGGTTATTGAAAGGCTACAGTCATCCTCTATTCATAGGCACCGCCATTCATGGTGACTCACCCCCACCTCCTTCTCTTCCTCCTCATCCACCGCACTCTCCCTTCAGATTCTCCATCTAACTTTGTTATTGTTCCATCTGCCTGTCTCTCTCCCTTTCACCCGCCCCCCCTCCCCAGCTCTCCGGCGGTACTCCCAGAATAGCAGCATTGAGCCGCCGCCGCGCGGCCCTGATTCATTCAAGGCCTGCTAGAGTATTGATTGGGTTATTGTTGTGCGTCTCCACTTCGTGTATTGAGCCGGCTTGTAGGGAAAGGCTTTAGAGAGCCTCGGACAGCTCTGCAAATGCAATCTGATCCAGCGATCCACCGAGGGGACGGTGCTCCTGCAAGGTGACCCGAGAAAGACCTACGTCATGAAGCCTAGCGCTCACCCCACCCTGGATGCTAAGCAGTGGGGTGGTGGTGTCCCATTGGACGTGGTTGATGGGACTACTGTATTGGTCCCCCTTGGACTGATTGCCCCCAGCTAGCTTGCTTGATAAGTGCGACTGTGTGATGTGTATGTGAAGGCCTTTGCCTGTAAATACTATTATTAACTGGAAAGGTTTTTCCCTTTTTCTTACCATGCACACTGCCAGAAATACCCATCTGAATTTACTCAATCAAATGTCCCTTCCGCACGTGGTTAACTTGACCCGGTCTGCTCTCCTCTACCCCAACCCCCCCCCCCCCCCCGATACCTGCAGGACCGGGCGTACGAGATCGTGGAGGACGGCGAGGCCAACAAGGTGCGGCGGATGAAGAAGCGCATCTGCCTGGTGCTGGACTGCCTGTGCGCGCACGACTTCAGCGACAAGACGGCCGAGCTCATCAACCTGCAGCACTACGTCATCAAGGAGAAGAGGCTGAGCGAGCGCGAGGCCATCGTCATCTTCTACGACGTGGTGCGCGTGGTGGAGGCCCTGCACAAGGTGGGTGGTGCTAGACCAGAGGCTTGGACGGGCGCGACGTTGCCGCCCCGCGCTAGGCGTGGGGCTGGCGCATGCTGCACATGCACCTACTACAACTTTAAGTGGGTAATAATCCATGTAATAGAGCGTTATTTTGTCTGTGTTTTGCCGAGGGTGTTTTTTTTTTAAATCACATTTCAGGCTCATAAAAAATGTAATGCTGTGGATGTTCCTTCACATGAGTAATTGAAAATTTTTTAAAGACTCGCCACACCCAGCAACTCCATAAAACCTTGTTTTTATTGCCCTGGCTCACTGGGCTGGTTCTGACGACGACTAACCATCTCCTCTTTGCTCCTCTTCCCTTCCTGCAGAAGAACATAGTGCACAGAGACCTGAAGCTGGGCAACATGGTGCTAAACAAAAGGTAAGAGAAAAAACAGGCAGACAGGCAGACAGGCAGACAGGCAGACAGGCAGACAGGCAGACAGGCAGACAGGCAGACAGGCAGACAGGCAGACAGGCAGACAGGCAGACAGGCAGACAGTGAGTCTCTTCAGGCTCAGGCATGCGTGGGAGGCCCCTGGCCCCAGCAGGCCTGTATCCGGTGATCCGGGGGCCTGCTAGCCGAGCAGAGGTCAAGTTCTCAGCCTGAGAGGGACACAGCTATCCCAGTCTAGCCCCCACTCCTACTTTCCTCTCTATCTATCTGTATGGCTTTCTTTCTGTTATGCTGTGTGGTGTTGAGTAAGAGATGGGGAATCCGTCCTCACAGTTGGGTTGGCAGAATAGAAACCCCAAATACATACAACCTTGTTCCTGGATGGGTACTCTAAAAGGTGTGTGTGTGTGTGTGTGTGTGTGTGTGTGTGTGTGTGTGTGTGTGTGTGTGTGTGTGTGAGAAAACGCCGAGGGTTTGTTTTTGTGAAAAGAGAATATGGCAAGTGGTGCACTTGCCATATCCTCCTTTCACAAAAACAGACCACCACCAGGTCACCACCGTTCAGTGAATTGCATAGGCCTCGCGGAATGTGGAGCCCCCTCATACATTAAGCCATCGCCAAACGCCATGTGTGTCTCACCCTCTGTGGGCGTCGCTGTCACTTCGTGGTCATACGTAGGCTATGTGTAAGAAGGGGGGGGCCTATGTTCTCATCCATTCAAATGGAGTCATTCATGCCCTTCATAGCATGCAATTGCCAACAACACGTCCCGTGGTAGTAGGGTATAGTTTAATCCTGTCTGTTTTGATGAGCAGCTAGAGTTGAGTTTCACTTTGCCCCTAGGTGTGTTTGCGCAGTCTAGGCCCTGCATGCAAGTAAACACCCCACAAAGCCAGGTCGTTCTTACACACAGTAAAACACACGCGCGCATACAGCGCCCAAATCCTCCTACGCCTGCAACCCCATTCACAGCCAAACGTCTGTGCCTACATCACACGAGAGGGTACGTGATTGAGGGTTTATTCTGTAATCCCACTCATTCGGTCATTACATGGCACCTGTATGGGAGTGCGTTCAGTGCACCGAGATGTCAAGTCCCCCCCCCCCCCCTCCCTCCCTTCCTTCTGACAGACTCGCGACCTCTCACTCTCTCACTCACACACACACACACACACACACACACACACACACACACACACACACCAGACCAGCGTTTGCTGATGAAACGGGAGTGTGTTTTGGCCCGGGAAGAGGAGGAGGGTGGCAGGGCTGTAAGGGAAGAGAGCAGACGAGCGGAACACTTTGTCCCAGCTGGAGACAAAGGAAAGGGCGGCCAAAGCCCCCATAGCTCAGGGCTGACTCACACAGCAGTGCATGTCACACACACACACCTGCTAGGCTCTTATTTACCCCTGCTCCCTTCTCTTCGTCTACATATTTTTTTCTTTTCATACCAGACTTTGTTTTGTTTTCTCCTGTGTTCTCGTTCTCTGTCGATTTTTCCCACACGCTGCTTTGTTTGACTTTCTCCACGTTGTCTCGGGTTCTACCTCCTCTCCGCCCTGAGAGTGGAAGCCTGGGTAGCAGGAGCACAGTGGAGTGGTTGAGAGTAAGACTGCTCCCAATGGCCTGCTTTCCCAGCGCTCCTCATCAGCCAAGGCAAATGCCAAGTCAACAAGCACAGCACTTTGGGCCCATGGATGATGCCATTTCCTCTTGCAAGCTCGCTGTTTTGAAAGCAGGATGTTGCGGATGCACTCGGGCTGGTCCGCAATTTGGTTTCGGCTGCAATCAGCAGCGTTGTAGGCGATTCACCAAACCTCAACTCCCCCACCGCTTCCGGTCAAAGTTAGGTCCCCAGAGCCCAGACGTGTTCTTTTCCGCTTCATTTTGAATGCACAGATGTAGATATTTTTTTTTAATATATGAATTGTTATTATATTTTTAAATATGTCAGAGAGCAATAGCCTTTGTGAGCTGAGGGCAGTTGAAGATGTGTGGCTGCCAGGGACAAAGATACAATCTTTTTTTTTTTTTTTTTTTTATAGTCTATTATTCTTGGATTATCTAACATATGAGCCATTGTGTGTCAGAAACAAAATATAGTCCTGGCACAAATTGGACCCCCAGACCTTTTAAATCGTAAACAAAAAAGCGTTAATAAATCCTGGACTGGAGTACCTCAGCACTGATATCCGTGCCTGTTGATTGTTTAATGGAGAGGAATGCAGCAGCTGCACTCACTTACAATCTCGCATGCATGTTGCACCTATAGGTGCTAATAGGGCTTGTTTGTTGCTGAGCTCCTGGCAGTAAACAGTCATCAGCTGCCTCTGATGAGGTGTTTCCCCCCCCACTGTTTGGAAGATCAGCTCACACCTTTACACCTCACCCTCTGGGCCTTTATTTATCAGGCCCGTCCTGTTGCGTACACAGCTTGCCTTATTCATTTGAGCTGTGGCTCTACGAAGCGGAGCTTTTGTGGGAAACGGTCTGGTTCCCCTTGTGGGGCTGCCCTATTTAGATTGATGTTGGACTCAAACGCCGCAATTCGATTGAACCGTTTAGTTTTTAAATCTGTTTTCAACTTTGCAAATTGTACAACCACAAGCTGTCACCAGGTGCAGGCTATTCCCTATTGTTCATAATATGATTTATTATATTATGTATAATATTATTAGTATTGTTGTTGTAATAATATAATTCCATATTCCTATTATTCACATCTTTGTCAGGACATAAAATGGAATATTGAATTCTTAACAAATTGCCGACCTGTTAAGACTGCCTCGTGTTAAAAGTCCTCTCTTATCAGCCGAGCTATTTACATCAGTTAAAGGTAATACAAAAAATGTAACTAATCTAAGTGGTGAGAGTCAGGAGGAGGAGGAGGAAGATTCTGGTTAAATCCTGTATTCTAAGCCCCTTGTCACGTGACCAGGAAGTGGCTGTGGTCCCCCCCCCTCCCCCGTAGCCCTTCGTCACGAGGCCATCAGGGCATTTCATTCAGCCCAAAGTCCCACCGCTCGGTCGTGATGAGCCCTGACAAAAGGGAAAGGGGCTCATAAAGAGGCCTTTCATCCTGAAAAGCCATTGTGGAGCTGTTTTCCTGCCCTCCTCAATGTGTTCATCTGAAGGCTGCCGTACTGTATGACCGGGGATGGAAAACTCTGACTCACGAGCCCGATTGAACAGCCGCAGTGGGTTGGTCTAATTATTCCGTCTTGAATGAAAAGAGTAATTAACCCGTTTAATGCATGGGAAGCCCCTGACCTTTTTGAGTGGAACAGTGAGTGTGGACTGGGCTGTGAAAGTGAGAGAGAAAAGAGGAAGCTGTGGCCCTCAGGCCTTTTGAGAAAGGGGATGTGAGTGGCGTCAGGGTCCGCCGTAAACCCAGACTGTAGCTGGGATTCTCAGGCCGGCTGTGCGCATGTGCACGTTGCTTTGAGAGTGTCGTGCGAGCGCAAAATTGTCCGCGGATCAAGTGAACGCGCCCGCATGGAATACAACTCGTGTACATGCGTGAATGTTGTTTCTCCCCCCCTCTCCTTGCAGCTTTGCTCTGTGCTGTACCATTCGTCAGCCACACAGTGTGACTCACTCCAGACAATTATCCCAAACCACAGGTTGACTCACTTTTGTCAACATGCGGCTATTTTTCTTCTCTCCCTCTTATTGCGTTTCCCTTCTGACTGTACTCCTGTGCTCACTGATGCCTAAGTCTGCGCCCCCCCCCCCCCCCAGCCTCGTATGGTCTCAGTCAGCCCACCACTCTTCCCCCGTTGTTTACCTTTGATGACTCAGCACAAATATCTGATACCCGTAGGCCCGCTGTGGGCTTTGTTCCCAGAGTAAATACGATGTCCCCCCTGACAACGTGTTGCCGGGCCGGCTCTGACCCAGCAGCGCCTCAATGTCTGGGGTGTGCGGGAGGCGGTGTTGAGCCTGTGGTGGTCGCCAAGGCCAGGACGGGGGGGTTGGACCTGCCGCTCGCTCTACGCCGAGTTTTCTCCCAGAGTTTAAAGGAGAGGCACTTTTTAATGTGTGTTGCAAAGTGCCCATTGATGGACCAGGCCAAGAGGCCTTGGACTACACGGAGTGTATGAAGAGGTTCTCCAAAATGAAAAATGGGAGACTGAAATGTTCGGCTACTGGTTGTGTAGATAAAATAAAAATGGCCTATGTTATATTTTTGTTAGTTATTATGTTGTATTTCATATAATTTTGAACAGGGCACCTTTGTGTTTATAATGAAATGGTGATAATTGTAATTTTCTTTTAATCATATCATTTGAGAACTCCTAAAATATGTTGCTTGTGAGAAGTGTTTGCTTGAGCCAACGCGATCATGATGGTACTACCTCCGCCTCATTTTGAGCCAATAACGTGCACACGCGATCATGATGGCACTACCTCGGCCTCATTTTGAGCCAAGAAAAACCCTGAAGACAAATCAAATGGACCGTCCTCGTTTGACCAGTTTAAACTGGAGTGAAGTCCTTTGTTACGAGGCCAATGTGCATCACGTGTGCGCATGAGTCACTTTTTCATCAAATTCACCGAAAAGGCAACCGCTTACAGTCAGGGAGGTGTGATGTGATTGCTGTTTATAAAGCAGTGGGTGTGTTACTTTTGTAGGACCCACAGGATCACCATTACCAACTTCTGCCTGGGCAAGCACCTGGTGAGTGAGGATGACCTTTTGAAGGACCAGAGAGGGAGTCCAGCCTACATCAGCCCGGACGTCCTGAGCGGTGAGGACACACACACACACACACACACACACACACACACACGCACACACACACATAAAAGAGCATGCCGTCCACAGAGGAGCTCCTCTAGCGATGCAACACACACTACCTGAGCCGTTTTAGACGGGGGCACACGTTGCAACACTAGCCCAGAAGATAATCTGTCAGTTTCTGAACCAGTCAATCAATAACTGCACTTGGTCTCTCTGTACTGTACATTGTCTTGCTAGCAAACAGGTTCACTATGGGTGTTTTAGCTTGCCAACAGATGGGCTATTCATGGGAACCTCAAGTGGATATTTCTCTTGGATATATGTATGCAGGTTTCCGGCTGAGGCTGTAGTAAAAGATTGTGTGGCTGCTTGCCGATTTAGCCTGCTGGAACGGTGACCCGAGTTAATCTGGGCCCAGCTGGGAAGCTTGGGAGTCATTCCGGAGGGTTGCGTAACGCTTGGCGGCCGGCCCCCTCTTTGATTTCCCGGTTATTAGGCAACAGACTGGGCAAGAGTGTCGCAATCTCGGAATATTGTTGTCCAAAGCTAAAAACGGCAGCTGATTCACTTGTTTGTCGTTAGGTAGGTTCCCCAGTATCGTTACGCTGGGAAGCGAGTTTTCACTTTGGAAATCCCTGCTCTTGCAAGTTGGTGGTGTTTTCTTAGTGACGGGGTTACCACTCCAAAGGGGCCCTCACTGAGTTGCTCACCAGGTTCTGAGCACGCTCTGTGTCCCTCTGTCCTATCTGGTTTGAACGGCAATTCTCAGAAATGCGCGGCTGACGGGGAACTCTATGTAAACAGCCCACTCCCGTCCTCCACCAAAGGTAGTGTGGGACCCAGGCCCTTTTTCATCAGAGGAACGGGCCGGGCCAACAATGAAAAGGAGCGTCAGACACTCACAGACCAGTGACTCATTGAGGGGGGACTACTCCCAGCTTCCCCCTCCTCTCTCTCTCACTCACTCTCACACACACACACACACACACACACACACACACACACACACACACACACAGAGAGAGAGAGAGAAGACGCTCTGGGGCCAGGGTTCCCAGCGCCCGTTGACCAGGAGGCAGGCTAGTCGCTCTTCTCGCATCTTCAGTTCATTGATTTTCATGCTTTGCCACCATACTCTGCTCAAAAGCTGGTAGCTGGCTATCAATGCTTGAACAGTGTATCTTGTACGTATGGACACAAGGCAGATGTGCCAGGCAAACAAAAACAAGGCTCTACATACATGCACCTGGCCCCAACATTCAAACTGGGGGAATGATTTACCCCTCCACACGGTAACTAGTGTTCGTCTGTTTGTATGGTGCGCTGAGTAACACTTCCTCCTCCTCCTCACTCCAGGGCGGCCGTACCGGGGTAAGCCCAGCGACATGTGGGCCCTAGGCGTGGTGCTGTTCACCATGCTCTACGGCCAGTTCCCCTTCTACGACAGCATACCTCAGGAGCTCTTCCGCAAGATCAAGGCGGCCGAGTACACCATCCCCGAGTGAGTGGCACCCACGCTTTAACACGGGCTACTCCTGATGCGGTCTGCAGCGCTGCGTGTTTCAATTGGAGGGTGCAGCAAAAGTATGCACTGGACATGCGCCAGAATGCATTTTTTGGGCCGAGATGGATTTTCAATTAGATATGCCATATCTGGCCAATTATAACGTTATTCCAATTTCAAAAAAGGTATAACCAAGTTGAGAGTGCGTTTATTTATTCTCCCTAACGATTTAGTCTATCTATCAATTTGTTTTACGTCATACTGTTTTAAGCAGTCAGAAAATAGAACAATAACAATCCAGTTCATTGCATACATTTCTAATATGCACATATTAAGAAAAATGTGTTATTGGTGGACAAGTCCGAAACCAAACACTAACTCTGTTTGGAAATATGACACACACGCGCAGGCTGTATCTCTTTATTGCTGACACATAGCCAGACATAGTCATATCCTTTCTTGGCATGCAGGCATAACCTCCCCCCCCCCCCCCCCCCCCCCAGGGATGGTCGTGTGTCAGAGAACACCGTGTGCCTGATCCGTAAGCTGCTGGTGCTGGACCCCCAGCAGAGACTGACAGCAGGGGAGGTGCTGGAGTCCCTCAGTGGCATCATCGCTTCCTGGTGAGCGCCCCCCCCTACTGGACAGGAGAGGAATGACATGAATCCTTTGGGGTGCCTGTTTAGGTGTTTGTAAATCGAAGGACATTTCGAAGGTTTTGAGCCCAACTTGTAGGCACTGAGGAAGGCCGTCTTTTGGAGAAGTCTTCGTTAAAGCCCAAAACAAATGTGTTCAATGTTGACAATGAGCACTAGGGGAAGTTTTTTTTAATAATTTGACTTTGTTGTGTACAGTGATTTCGGGTGGAAAATCTAAAGAAAATGACCGACATTGCTTTCTCTGAGCATAGTTCAATTTCCCAATCAGGTCACTGACCTTTCTGCTTCCGCGGTGTCTCTTTGTGTCGCAGGCAGTCGGTGTCGTCGCTCAGCGGCCCTCTCCAGGTGGTCCCCGACATCGACGACCAGGTCAGCCACCCTGAACTTCTCCAGGAGGTGAGCCCCTACGGAGTCCCAGCCTGTTAGCATGCAGCTAGTGACGTAGCCACTCAGACAAAGCCTGTTAGCATGCAGCTAGTGCACGTAGCCGCTCAGACAACACCTGTTGGCATACAGCTAGTGCACATAGTAGCCGCTACAGTCACAGCCTGTTAGCAGACAGCTAGTGCACGTACCCGCTCAGACAAAGCCTTTTAGCCTACAGCTAGTGCACATAGCCGCTCAGACAAAGTCTGTTAGCATGCAGCTAGTGCCATAGTAGCCGCTAGTCACATCCTATTAGCATACAGCTAGAGCACATAGCCGCTCAGGCAAAGCCTGTTAGCATACAGCTAGTGCACATATCCGCTCAGACAAAGCCTGTTAGCAGAGTGCTAGTGCACATAGCCGCTCAGACAAAGCCTGTTGGCAGACTGCTTGGGCACATAGCCGCTAGTCCAGAGAGACTCATGTGGGACGCTGCCAAATAGGCTTTGAGGCTAATGCACATGCACTTACTGGGTTACGTTGTTAATGCTGTTCACTTACTTTTGATTTCCGTTTCCCCTTATTTCTATGTAGGTCTCAAAACACTACTGTGGTGTCTACCCCAAAAAGAATATTCAAACATGTATTCAGGCTATTTTTAATGAATCAATTTTCATGCTAGTACTTTAGCATAACTGTTGGAAGACTAGCGTTTTGTTTGCTTGAAAAGGGTCCACGACCTTGTCTAATATACACAAGCATTAAGTCCCTTTATTTAAAACTAGATTTTAATCACTGAATGAAAGTAAGTAGTTTCAAGACATCTTGGGAAAGTGTCTTGACGATGTGCTTCCATTTGGCAGGCACCCGAGTAGCATGACCCTGGCACGTTCAGGAATGGGAATAGCAAGGCCATTGACAGGCTTTTGACAGGCGGTGATCTTGCAGTTCAGCCCAGAGAGATTATCTGGTCATGGTCCTGACCTTGGGGGGGGGGGTCCTCCTTTCTTCCTTTTGACAAACCCTGGTCAATCTATCTCATGACTTACTCAAGAGTGGCTCAGCTCTCAGAATTAGACTTTTTTTTAAATTTCGGTTCTGTTGTAGTTTGTAGATTGATGCTGAGAAAAATCCGTGACATCCATTATAGACTTATGTTTCAGACAGACCGCAATGAAGATGTTGCCACGTCACTAAAATCCCCTCTCTGCTCCCCCCCCCCCAAAAGGCCAAGGTGACGGAGGAGTCGTCGCAGTACGAGTTTGAGAACTACATGCGGCAGCAGCTGCTGCTAGCCGAGGAGAAGAACACTATCCACGAGGCCAAGAGCTTCCTCAGCAAGCGGCAGTTTGGCAGCATCCCGCCCGTGCGGCGCCTGGGCCACGACGCCCAGCCCGTCAGCCCCCTGGACGCTGCCCTCCTGGCCCAGCGTTTCCTCCGCAAATAGCCCTTCCCCCACCACCTCCGCCGACCCCCCCACCCCCACCCAACCATCACCTCTCAGACCTTCATTACGGATGAGGGACGTCCAGTCTCCCGTTCTCGCCGACGGTGTCCGGGGGAAGGCCTCGCAGAACTGACGGCCGTCGTCCTGCCCCCCCCCCCCCCCCCCCCCGGTCTGGGGCGGTGTGAAGCGGGAGGGGGGCGGCTCGGTTGTGGGTCCACAACCAAAGGTTCCCCACCACACAGGCTTAACTACACTGTTCTGGCAAGAGGGTCGGATAGAAACTATGACCCTCTCCCCCTCTCCTCCGGATGGCACAACAATGACAGGACCCGATCATGTAGCAACTCCTCCCCAACGGCATGGCCTCAGCCCCTATCAGCTGGTCCTGGGCGTTCCCACCGCTCCTCTCCACTCCACCCGAGTGGGCTGGCCCTCACTTTCTCTCTTCTTTGGTTTCACTTTAACCAAAATCATCCGGACTGATTCTGTCTGTAAATTGTGACTTAAGAAATCTACCTCTCGCTGTCTCTCCAGTTTTTTTGTTTTTGTTTTTTTGTTTTTTTGTTTAATCCCCAAGACATCATACAAGGGATTGTGAAGGGGGTTGTGATGCCGCCGGTGACGGGAAGCATTACACTCACAGCTCCTTTAAAAGGTTTAGGAGCGCAAAAAGAAAACTTTTCATCGATGGGTCGTCCTAAAAATCTGAATAAGCTTCTTTTTCCTATTGATATTAATAATTACGTAGCATCTTACCCTTTTGTTATTTCCTCGAAAATTATTAAGCTTAATTTTTCTACCTGCATCCTTTGATACACTCAGTACTTTCAGAATGTTTTTGTCTGTGGCTTTAGCTCACCCCAGTGAAAATTTAGGCAGCTAATAGCAAGTACTTGGATGTCGCAATGCTAAGAAGTAAAGGGGAGGGGGGAGGAGGTTCTAATTTTAATCTCGGCCCTCTCAAAGCCAGGAAGTTGACCTTCAAGCACGGTCGTTGTTTCACTGAAAATAATAATCGTGGAAAATCCAAGTGATTGTTTTCGCCAAAGGTTGTTCATGCCTCATCCTTATTCAGAGTAAGTCGACTTCCGAGTACTCCTCCTCCCCCATTTCGTCCGTATGACAGCGCGTGCTCGTCAGACAAGTGCTATGACGGGAGTGTGACCGGCCGAGCGGCCCCTCGGTTTGTTCGGCCCTCGCCCTTCCGCGTGTGCCGGTGCGCGGGTGCCTCGGGTGACTTTGGCCCCCGGGGGCCCGGACGAGACAAATGCGGAGGTCCCGCAGTCCCTGCCAGTGCAGGACCCCTTAAGCTCCTCACCACCTTCTTTGTATCTGGCCTGCCTCCCTGGCGGACACTGTGAACACAAGCTCGGCTTAGACGCCGGGGTCGTCCGAAGCGACTCGGCCGTGGGGGCCAGCAGCCTCCTCCACTGGCCCCCATCGCGCCACACACACCCTGTCCCAAAAGATCTTGGGCACGGAGGTGTTTGTCCAAAGTCTAAAGTTTCACTTGATCATGATTCATGTTGTCCAGCCCCAGCTTTTGAAGCCGCTGCGTTGTCCCACCACACAGACAGAAATAGATGGGAACCCCAGGGGCGTGTCGTAAAGTGAGACTCTTACTACAGCGAGGAAATCCAAATGGAGACTATTTGGCCCTGTGTTTAGGGGGTGGGTCTTTGGCATGTCAATGCTTATCGATGGGAGTGGTCCCGGTCATTGTAAAGCTACTAACCTGTGACATTAGAGTATTTGTACCCCCCCTGCTGCTTGTCTCTACTAGCTTATCTACGTGCCCTCTTAATTTATAGCCAAACCTCTGGCACGAGTTGAGGCTCCAGCCACTATCGAACTGTTGTTTTGTTGTCATATTCTCCATGACCTGGATTTCTTGTGCGTTGATTTATTTATTTATTCACTCGTCTTTGCAAACTTAGTTTTCTCTTCTTTTGTTTGCGGACATCACCTCTGCATAACCAGGCTTTAAGCAACAAGTATCGAGTCGTTTCTTTCTCGACAACCTTAGTCGTCGTCGCTTCCCTTCCTACCTGGCCGTCTTCGTTTACGGACACGGTCTGTCGGTTTCCTTTTCCCTCGCCTCTCGCCAGTGGTCGATTTAAGCTACACACTAATTATGAGACTGACTCTGCATCAATAGCTATCGTTTTCTCACTCGCACATTATATCGATTCATGAGAGTGATTCTGATGCTCCTAGTATCACTCCATGCCCCTCAAAGGCCGCCCTCTCACTGGCCAGTACGTAATCAACAAACCTTCATGACAGCGGTGACCGGTCGTGCCGTGTGTGGTGCCACCTAGTGGACATGCACCGACTCTGCTCAGCGACGGCGCTAGAGCAACAGGCAGATGAAATGCATTAGAGGCCACCACTCCCTCCCCACCTCAATGTGAATTTCCTGAATAAGCAGTATTGTAGTTGATAGCATAGGTTGTCGTTCAGGAAATGGTGTTTTGTGGACCCCACAACCATTGCTGGCACTGTCAAATCCATCACCATCGGATATTATTCGGTAGGTTTGTTAGATAACCTTTGATGTTGATGTATTTTTTCTTTTTCAACTGAAGCCCTTATCACGAGCTGTAGTAATTTGATGTTGGCGTTTGTCTGCTAGACTGCAACGATCTATGGACTGAAAGCATGAACAGTATGATGATGATGAGTAACTTGTAAAAGATGTGATTACTGCATGATTCTAGACTTACAAGTTTTGCCATGCTAAATCGAGTACATTTGTTTTTGATTGTAAAATGAAAAAGAAGGAATATTCTCCCCTTTTAATTAGATGGAAAACCCCAACACGTAAAAAAAATCTAACGGAATTGTATGTGTTTATTTTCACCCTAGTTTTAAGATGGGGAGATGTGTTTGTCTTCATGGTAACCATTTATGGGATTTGCTGACTATATCAACTGGAAACTAGATAATGGTGTATGATTTGATGATGTGGTGGTAGATAGTTGAGCGAAGTAGAAGACAATGTTGTAAGCTGCTCAGGTGGACACGGGCATCTAAATACAACGCTGGGTAACTGTACAGACGAAAAACACCTTTGTATAAAAGACATATTTTTGTACTTCATCAGATCTCTACATGCATGTCAGCAATAAACTTTGATATGGAAATATTTCCTTTGTGTTTGGTTTTGTCTTGACTCAAAATCAACAGAATTGTTGAATGAAAATAATGACTCATCTCCAGCAGGTGGGGCACTTTCTTCCCCCCCAAAAATGAAAATCTCTAAAGTTTGGTTAGAAAACACCTGAGAGAGCTCGAAATGTACGAACGAACATGTTATGGCCTTAATTTTTTTCCCCCTCAGAGTAAATGTGCATCAACTGCTAAGTGTTAAGACTTAAGTGTTCACATAGACGCCGGGTTCTTGTTTTGTTTCATTTGTTGGACTGCGTGGAGAGACTCAATGTGTGTGTGCGTCTAAGCTCTCCCCTTGTTTTCGAGTGGGGTTTTGGAACGTGCAGGAAGCGGACGAGTTCAAACGGGAAGGCTGCTGCTGACTTGGACGCCGTAGTGGAACCCTGTGGGTTGCTCTCTCCACTGCCACTCCTCACACATGATCTCGCTTCGCCTCTCCAGTGGGGCATAAACACTGCTGAAAGGTGGCTGTGCGCTTGCCAACATACACACCCATTTAATATCTGTCTGAAGCAGCTGTTCAGACAGACAAAGCTGTGTTGAGGTTTCCAGTAGATTTAGGTCCTGTTACTGTCCATTCCATCCAGTACACCAACCCTTGACCGTATGAATGCTTTTTTTTTTTTCATCTCTCAAGCTCATCGGGGATTACATGTTGGTGGAATTTCAAAGCAGGGTTCAGTCTGAAACATCTGGCCCCCGAAACACTGATCTGTCACTCAGCAACTGCACAGATGTTCTTGCGAGAGGACAGGACTGGTCCACCTCTCTGAGACTCCCGTGCCAGAGGACGTCACGGTTGTCCAGAGCTAAGGCCTCGCCGCGGGGATACTCACACCCCCACCCCTGAAGCTCCCCGCTGGGAAAGAGGAGCTGGTGGTTCTGGAGGTCAGCCTTCCCTTAATGTTGTGTTCTCGTTGAGCGCAGGCAGCTGGCTGATGGAGGTCTCTAGATTAGACGGTCGTTTTGCGATGCTGGGAGAGTCCAATTTCACTGCCTTAGAGTATTACGCAACTGTTTGTTAGGGAGATGGACATCTGTATCCCGTTGGCGTGTGCTTTTTTGATAGGCGGTGTCCGTGCATAACTGGGGATACGGTGCGTTTTTCGACGAAAGACGTGTCTAAACAAATTTACCCTAGAGAGGTGGTGCATGCGTCTCCTTTACAGTCTTAATGTTGTCTGTTTATTGGAATGCATTGAGAGCGTCTCCAGCTGAGTCCAGCCAGCTGGGGTGGATGATGTGCTTCCTCTGGCAGGGACACAGGCCAACACATGAACACGTTGGCTGCAGCTTCAACTGCTCGTCCTCTGCACAGGATAATTGCCGTGGCTTTATTGGGTGTCCCCTGGCCCTGCGATAAAGCATTTTTGTTCGCTGCCATTAAACACTCCAAACGTTCCAATGAATCTCAACTGTCAACCCTCCAAGAAGGCCATCCACAATGGCTCTGAAACATAACGGTAATGAATTTCCGAAGAACTACCTTTGGGATTTTCTGTGGAGGCGACGGTGTGCCTTCTCCATCCGGCCAGGTGTTCTCTTAGAGGGGCCGTTGACCTGGCAGGTCCATTGAATGCAGGATGTCCATGAGGTCCCCATATGAGTGGTCAGGGAAAAGGAACTGAAAAGGGGGATTCTTTCACCGTTGTTCAAACATTCAATCATCCGCTTCCACGTCTGTTCTGTCCCAGTATCTCGTAAAGGCAGGAAATAAAACAAAAGATCTGAGGCCTAGATTAAAATGCAATAAAGGAGTCGTTGACCACAGGGCAATTTAGATGTTACAGTCACTACGAAAATATCCCCGGAGCCTGTGAGTC
Organism: Aplochiton taeniatus; assembly: GCA_017639675.1. NCBI lineage: Eukaryota > Metazoa > Chordata > Actinopteri > Galaxiiformes > Galaxiidae > Aplochiton > Aplochiton taeniatus. The sequence continues at coordinate 15,263,442 of CM030178.1, read as the reverse complement.
TTGCTCTTATATTTGTTTACGGAGGCTGTTTATAGCTGGAGAATTAAAAGTCTCATATCCACCATGGAGGAGTTAATCCGGAACAAACACAGCGGGGTCAAGTTAACGTCTCTGAGTCGTATGCAAGCTCAGACCACCAGCAGAGCTCCAGATCTCCAGAACACCAAAGCCTACCACTCAGAGGGGCTTCCATGTCCAAACCACAGCGTCCTCCGCCGTCCCCTCAACGCTGTGGGGCAGACCAAGGACAGCGACAGTCGGTGACTCAAGCACCAGCAGTGAAGTGGGAGCCAGCAGACGGGAAGGCTTTGTTGTGGCACCGTGGGGGTGCAGACATGGGAGGAGTGTCCAGACCCAATGGACGCAGACGACGGCACGGGGTGGCGGTCACGGCCTTCACAGTCGGAGGACGAGTGTTTTCGAAAAAGAGTTACTGTGGCTCGTCACGAACACTCTTTTCAAGGACCCTGTCATACACGTTATGACAGCATGTTTCATTTTGCTTTACAGCGTTTGCAATGCTTGCAGGAGAGGAATTAAGCAAAATCCAGTGGTTGAAGTTTATCACCATGTATCCATGTTCAATCCTAATTTGTCATCACCCAATAGTACTGGATCTAAGGGGGTGTTTTTATCGAATAGATCCGGTAATTGTAATTGCCCCACATGGATCTACAGCGCAACCTCTTACTCATCCTCATCTGCATCCTATCAACTAAGAGCCAGAGGCTCTCCTCCTGGCGGACGATTGTTTTCAGCTGCAGATCTCTCTGTTTCTCACTTGTACTTCGCGTCTCTCTCTCTCTCTCTCTCTCTCTCTCTCTCTCTCTCTCTCTCTCTTTCTCTCTCGCTCTCTCACAGTACATCATGTGTAATAAAAAGAGGATTGGTTCTTATCTTTATAACAAAAATCTTAAGGACTATTCTCTCTTTGCACACTCTTTAGTCAAATCCCCCAGCGCTTTTGTTTGACATGTTGCAGGGCTGTGGTGATGGAGGGCCATTCCTGGCGTGTTTCTTACTGTGCCGATCCATGAAGACAGAGCTTGACTCTTGCATAACTCCCCAGAGTTAGCCCTGATGGGAGCCAGTCCCACTGTCAATGAGGCTGTGAAGCGCCTCTGCACAGAGATGGCATGAGAGCAAATACTTTCGACGTTCCAAGGAGAACTTGAGCATCTGTTCTGTGGTCCGGACCGGATTGGAATGCGCATTCGGTGTCTTTGAGTTAGTCGTTTCATAACATTCACCTGTTTTTACTCATACTCCACTGTCCAGAGCGTCTTACAACAGTTAACAGGGTCTGAGTCAGGTAGGCATTAATGGATTGGGTTACTTAACAGCTTATTGCTTCTCAGGAAGCCCGCTATGGGTCCGTTTCCATCTTTCCGTCGCCCACTCAAAGCTTGTGTCACAGGGTATTAAGGACACGTACAATGGTCGGAGAGTGAACGTGTCACTCTCAAGCTGCCTGCTAACGTCCAACATCTGCCACGAGGGGGAGGGGGTTGACCCTGTCAATGGAAGCCCTTGTTTGGCCTGTCAGCGCTGGGAGAACGGCCCACCACAAGGTGAATAGAGAGGTGTGTGTGCCTGCACGCACAGTTAGTGTACAATCATTAAGTGCATTTTGATTTTCTGCACTGGCCTTTGTATAAGTCACCGCAGGTACTGGAATACAAGCGGGAATGGTTCATGGTTTTACATTGGTGTTTACATTTTGCTCGTAATATAATCTTGTGTGATATCCTTGGCGCGTTACCATTGCTCCCTCCGCACGGCGCTGCCCTCCCTAACCGCTGGAATTTCCATGGCAACCTTTCACAGAAACTTGATGATGTTTCCAGCAGATTTATAGGAGAGAAAACTTCACTCTATACGCGCAGGATTAGTCTTGCTAAAACACTTGAACACCTTCTTTGTGGACTAAGTTTTCCCCTACAGTCCCTCTATTCTTACAAAGTTAGATCTTACTGAAATAATGATTAGGTTTTCCACTTTGCTGCCACGGAATTGACTGAGTGATTGGTTTCCTGATTCCTATTTGCGCTCCATATTCCGACTCAAACGAGAAGAAAGTGGACAAATGGATTGAATCTGACTTAAAGCAAACATAATAAATGGCCTCTTGATATTATCCAAATACCAAATGTTGAATTATGAGGGTAAAGGGTCCTTGGCCTTGAGTTTGTTTGAAAAGGAAAATATGGTGTACAACTTAGACTGAAATCCTTTTTACTCAGTGTACTGTAGCTGTCCTCCTGGAAGGCAGGTCCAAGTGTAAAAAAAAAAACACACTAGAGATTATATCACACACACACTATCCGTCTTTCCGTTTCTTTCCCCCCCGTCCATTCCCGCTTTACACACACTCCCACCAATCCCCCCGGGGGTAAGCGACGGCCAAACACGGGGAAAGGCAGCGTTGTCTTGGGAAAAGAGCCCCCTGTCCACCGGTGGTGATTACGACTTAAGCAGCTGTCTCCACTCACAAGGCCAGCGTACAACAGACAGGGCTCCAAGGAAGGGGAGGGAAGGAAAAAACCCTCCATGATCCACGTTAGGAGCACTGGGAACGCGAAGCTTTCTCTGTCAATAATGATGTTTGGATTCACACCACATTTTAGGAAGTGTGTGCAGATGTCCAGCATGTCTGGCTGACTGCACCCGATCATAAATTGGTTTTGTTTGAGACAAAATCATTGTTGACTACTGCTATTATTTTGGGTGATGTACTTGGCTTGGAGCTCTAAACAATTGAAGGCTAAAACAGATACAAGTCCAAAAATGTTACCCTAAAAGGGCCTATTTCTGTCCTAGTGTTTGTATTTTACTCTTTCATCCATTTTGTATGATATTTTATTGGGGGTGCAACTGTCCTTTTTTACTTGAACCTAACCTTATCAAGGAAGGCTGTAGGTCTGTTCCGTGGATTTAGCATTTTGAAAGTACCTGAGGCCCTCCCCTGCTTTTGCTAATTTCCCCATGGGCGACTCAGTTTAACGTTGGGCTTTGGTTGCAATGTTGAAGGGGTTTTAAATGACTGTTAATACAGCTTAGACGTCACTGAATCATTTTCCTGAATGAAAACCTGTCATCGGGAATTGAAAAGGGGTTGGACGCGCATCCCTGTGGGTCTGTTGAAAGCACGTTGGTCAACATATCAGCCCTGATATCGGACAAGCAAAAGTTCAAACGTGTCTCTTGAATCTTCTCTTCTCCTGACCCCCACCCCCCTCTGCGTCCTTCTCTATTTTCGATCTCTTGATGGGAAACAGTCCTTGGTCTTCCTACAGCCTTTGGTGTGGGCGGCCAAGGCCCAGCAAATTGTCTGTGTAATCAGAGAGAGTGACTTCAGAGCCAGGCATAATCTCCTAAAGCTCATTGCGATCTGCGGTCCTCAAAGCACAGGATGAGGTGGATGAGACTATCTGTGTTTGAGGATACTCTGCTTTGTGAAGGGGGGGGGGGGGGGATTTGTCTGGTGGGGAGGACCCGTTTGATTTGTTCCCGGTTCAAAGGGACGTTGCTTCGCCCACTGGTTGTTGGCAACTGCATGGTCCCTCATGTTTTGAATGTGTCAGTATTTACAGTCAAAAAAGGCAACCATCACAGCGTTCCTCGATGATCTCTATTTGCAACTGTTGGCTTGTTTTAAAAGCCGGTTGAGTGCTGAATTCCTGTGTACCTGCTCTTGAAACCCACGACACTTTCTCTGCTGGACATAAAAAGGAGAGTATTTGTGAGCCAAGTCCATAGAGCGCATGATAGGCCGCATACAATTGGGGCTACGTACTGTGGCTCTACTATTTTTATTACTGTTTATTCTCTCTCTTTCTGCCCCCCCCCCCCCCTCTCTCTCTCTCTCTCTCTCTCTCTCTCTCTCTCTCTCTCTCTCTCTCTCTCTCTCTCTCTCTCTGTCTCTCTCTCTCCCTCCCTCTCACACCATCTCTCCCTTTCTGTCACAACTCCCATTATCCTCGCCGCAGTTGGACCTGGCCCATCTCTACATGGTCATTATGGGCTTACCAGGGTAGCGCTTACCCCGCGGCTCCCATCTATCTTGGCCCCGTCGGAGAGGAAGGAGGTGGCGCTGAGGAGAAGAGGGCTGACCAACACCCGGGACGGGCCGGCATTCTTCTGGTTTGCTCTTCACGCCACAATGGGGACGTAGGTGGAGTGCTACTTTAAACTGGACTTTGTTCCAGCCCGCCCAGAGCGGCGCAACGTTGCCAGACACCCAGGGCAATCGAGTCCTTTTGGGGTTTGACTTAGTTGGGGGACTCCTGGTGCTTGGGTGTGGGGTTCCAGGTCTTTGGGGGTCTGGAGAGGAGATTGTGCCCATGTTTGGAGGTTGTCTCCGGGGGGTCACCTGGCTCTGCTGCAGAGTGTTTTTGGTTGGAGGTCATCCGTCGACGCCAATCATCTGGGAGGTCATGTAGTGTATGCGGCATGGTCTGGGATACATCATAACAGACCATGTCTTCTCCATAAGCCCTTTGGAGAGTGTTTACATAGCCATTCGGGAGCCTTGTAAACCACTGTTTCTCCATAAGATATAGTGTGACATGTCAAACCGGTCTGTTATTTCTCGTATATGAGACATACTGTATATTCTATGCATACACCAGCAAGCTATATAACACATTCATGATCCCAGACCATATTTCAAGTGCTTCTTTTCTGAGCTGGGAAGATCCAACATATTTTTCCTGTGGTGGACGTCTTGTATATATGTCATATATTGCAGCAAGTCAGCTATGGTCTTCCGTTAGATTTAGAAAATGAACACTTAAGACTGAGGTCTGACAGAAGCCAACGTAGGCCTAGTTCGACCAGAGCTGTTATTTTTAAAGGCAGTGGTGACTGAAATTCCTGGAAGTCTATCATTTTACTAAGATAACGCATGTGCTTTTTAAAATGTGGCGGTGAGGCCGTGGCGTTCTATTATCCCGGGAAATGACTTAGACTGCCCTGGGTTAAAGAACCCTGAAACAACACTGATAAAGGAACACTTTCAGAAGCCCCACAACATTACCCGGATACCATCTCTTCCTGTGTTAATTGAATTCAACCACCAAGGAGTCAGTCCAGCTATGGGGGCATTTTCAAACCAAGAAGCTCTGTTCTTCTTTCGGTATGACCTGGACACTTTGGTTATTCATTAAAACATGAATCAGAGGTACTTACGAACGGAAAACAATGGGAGCCAAGCCTCAAAACCCTTTTGCTTTGACACATTCTTGGGTGCAAAGCGAACTGGCAGGGAAATGGTGTACCTGAAATGGAGTAGGATTTGACGCTTTTTCCAAACAGCTGTTAAAGTACTCTGGTGCGACAGAACACGTCCTCTCTGCCATGTTAGAAAAGGTTTTGAAGAACGTATTGAGCAGTATTTTATTTGAGCTCCCAGTGTTTGAACTATCCGCATCTCAGCGCGGAGTGAAGCCACCCAGGCCTTGACTCTAAACACCGGGGGGCAGATGGCAAGCCCTAGAGTCGTGAGGGAGAGAGGGTGGGCAAGAAAGGGGGGGGGGAGAAGGGAGGCCGTGAGGGGGACAGGTGGATGGATGTGTTGGGAGAGTGATAGATGCCACTGCCCAGAGGGTGAGGACGGGGGAAATCATATGGAGGGCCGTGTGGGCGAGGATCCATCAACTGACTGTCAAGCATGGGCATATAGATCACTCCAGGGGTCAGGTGAATTTCTGGAAATCTCACAAGTGTGTGTGTGTGTGTGTGTGTGTGTGTCTATCCATTGTGTGTCTATCCGTCTGTCTGTCTCTCTGTAGGCCGGAATGTGTGTCCTAAGTGTGTTATTGCCTGTTTTGTTGAATAGTTAAACACACTTGCTGTGCTTAGTGTGTGTGGTGGAGCGTCCCTGATGATTTTCTGCTTGTTTATAGTTTGAGCTGAAGCTGAGGGTGGGCTGGCAGGCGGCGGGACATTGTCCCCCTCCCCCTAACAGTGTGTCAGCTGTGTTTATCCTGAGACATAAAACTCTGGCATGCCCACCTGCAGTCCTCAAGGCAGGTCACAGTCACGCTGTCCCTCTTCCTGTCCCACAAACACCATTAATTTTCCAGGGCATAGTTTGGCCATGAGTTTTTTTTTTTCCAGACCTTGTCCCGGATTGAACTCCACCACTTGTAGGTTGCTGGTCTGGATTTGCTAAACTCTTTTTAGATCAGCATAACTCCCAACACCCCTCTCTTCCGGAACATCTAAACAATGTGTTGTTGATTCTATTTTGGGATCCAGAGTGACAAACAGGGAAAGTCAACTCAGCTTGTAGATTGTTAAAAATGCCATTCATGCTAAAACTATGGTGAGGCCTAACTACGGCCATATGTCGGCCTACTTTTAGCAAGATTGAGTTTTAGGATAATTAATGCTCCTCGGTTTCTAGTTAAATAGAATGTGATGACAATTCTTCTTCGACGTATGCTCAAAGTTCAGTCTGCAAAGTATGCTCTGATTACCACCTGAAGCCATAATATGTCCAGGGTCTAGGAAACGTTCCAAAATGGAAAAGGAAAATGCAATCTCTTAAATGCTAATGGCATTTACAGTAGATCAACATTCAACAGCGAAAACTGATAAGGGGGGCCTATTTATGTTGGACTCCCCGTAGCACTGATGCCCTTCCTGCTCAGGGACAGCACTGGTTTCTGGACAGCCTTCCACTTCAGTTCCCTATTGGATGCGTCGCCGGCTCTTTGGTAGCGATGAGTTACCGCGCTTCAATGTAATGCTGGAGGGGCCCTTGGGGAAATATGGTTAGAAAGTGATGGGGGACCTATGGAGGGGGCTACGTGCCGTAAAGGAGGTGTAAAAGCAGTCGGGGAGGGGGTTGTGGCAGGGGCCGGGGGGGCACACATGTATCGTGCAGCCGTGCCCTGCTTTGTAGTCGCTGGCCACAGCTGCGGTGCTGGAATGCGATTCTGTAACGGGAGATGTTTATTGCGCTTCGGCGAGTGGAGCAAAGAGGGAGATTTCCGCCATGCGGGTTACGCTGCGCTCAAATGCCGGGGGGTTCGTTGTCCGGGGACAGCCTCGAGACTTAGCTCCCTGGCGGTCCAGCATTCTTTAATAAGCTCGGGGTTTAGCGCGCCCCGAGGACCTGTGAAACGCCCTCTTGGATCTCCAGTAAAGACGTTGACAGAAGGCCTGTTATACTTTGGACATCCTTCAGGAGGAGGCCCTGGAGGTTTTCACGCGGGCATCCCGTCACTCAGTAGGCATCGCGTGTGAAATCGGGCTTCTCCGAAACCAAACGGGCGTGAACATCGCGGAAACGCCGCTCAACGATTTGTCCCATGGCAGCGCAGACCATCGGGGTTAGTTGGTAAACACGGCCGCTGCTTTTGGGCAGAGCCCCCCTGGCCGCCCCGTCCCAGGGGTGAGGCCATCGGCAGCGATAAGCATCACCCCCTCCCCAGTGGCCACGGCGCTCAGCCAATGGGGCCTTGAACAGGAAGCTGATTTATGAAGCCTCACGGTTCTTTCTCAGACGGCCCCCGGCCTCAGTGTAAACACTCTGACACCACGCGAGCTGATTACAGGCGAGGCGGATGGTTTCCACTCTCAGGGAGTCGTGTTTTAGCATTCCGCCTGTCATGGCAGAGCGGAGAAAATGCAAGGCAGCGCGTTCTCTCATCCGACCCCCCCCCCCCCCTTCCTCCCCTCCTCCGCCATGACAGCCTCCCAAGGGATGGCTCCCACGCATACTGTACTCTTCGAACTGGACTGGCCTCGATGTCTTCACTGGGCGGAAGGGCAGCCACTTTTTGAAGAGTCATGGCTGTGCATTCCTCAACTGACATGTCGGAGTTACACGTCCCCAGATACGTTCGGCTACGTTAGCGAGGCTTGCTGCGAGAGCTATCTGTCGCCACTTCAACGCCACGTTCCTCGACTGGCGTCGATTCTATCACCATGCAAACAGAGGGTTTATTAAAACCCCATGTGCAGTCTCCTAATGTGAATCTCTGGAATAATTATCAGGAAGTCCATACATAAGGTGTGTCGATCATACCAACATCAAGGGGAAAGCATCATACTCCCGCCTTGGTGGACGTTTCTGCTTTGATCTGCATTAATGAATGGGCACTATCTGTTCTCAGAAGAGCTTGAAGGAAAAGTATAGCCTGCAGTGAGAGGACGCTTTCATTTGAGGTTGACTGTACTCCAAGACAGTCAATCTTCCATGTACGTGTCAGCTCAGGCCTGGGGAAGGTAAAGCAGAAGGTAGTTGGTGATCACCTCATTTCGGTTTTAACGCCGGCACTAGAGGTGAGATGGGACATTGCTTCCGAGTTGTTTTGGAGCCCATAGCCACGGCCAAATCAACAGTTTCTCGTTCTGTTGTGTTCAACCAAGGGCAAAGCTCCCATTCAAAAAGGACAATGTAATCATACTTAAAAATCTCTCCTGGAAAAGGAACAGTCGCAAGAGTCTACTCGGAATAGCCATTTGTTTGTAATCCTAAAGAATTGTAGCTCTCAATAATTTAACCTTATTTCATTGCAGGTTTGAAAAGCTGCCCTTTGAAACACTGCAATTTACTGTCTTATCAATAGTTGTTCCCACTTATTTGTTTGAATACCAAGTGAGAATACACTCAGCCCAATAACATTTCGTTTTATTGCAACGCTAGCGCATGTTTCAAGACACAACCTACCATTGACTCCTGTCCTGGCCCGGGTCTTTGACCTGAATGTGCAGAGGACCATTCTCGCCTCACAAAGGCCAAGCCTCCGCCACATTTATCCTGGTCCAATCAGTGAAGAAAGCACGTCTTCTTACACTCGGCCACTAAGTTACAAAAAGGCTATTTTGCCCAGTCTAGTAGAAGTTAAGAAAGCCAATTTACTTTACAAACTATTGTTTTAAACTTGCCAGGCAAAACGAAGTGCCTAAGTGTTGATGCAAAGCTGAACGTCCTTTGGTCATTAATGTTATTGTTTATTTAACCAGCACTACAGGGGGTTGACTTGGTTGAGGTCCCAGTGAAGGGTAAATGACAGGCCACAGACCAACCTGAAAAAAGATGCCTCTAACCCCAGTGTGTTTGCTTTGATAGGCTGTGAGTCAACAGTTACCAGCAGAGGAGAGGAGATGGACAGGGATGGGTCTGATAGAAGGGGGGAAGTGGCTGAGTGATGAAGGATTACAAGCATGGGGTCCAATCTTCCTGAAGGGACAAGGGCAGGAAGCGGATGTCTGCATGATTCAGGAGACTCACAAGTGTTTGTGTGTGTATGTGTGTGTGTGTGTGTGTGTATGCCTGTGTGCCTGTGTGTGTGAGTATGTGTGTTGCAAGCCGAGGGGGTTGGAACACACTGCAAGTGGTGTGTGTGTGTGTGTGTGTGTGCGTGTGCGTGTGCCTGTGTGTCTGTGTGCCTGTGTGTGAGAGTAAGTGTGTTGGAAGCCGAGCGGGTTGGAATACACTGCAAGTGGCCTGTGTGTGTGTGTGTGTGTGTACCTGTGTGTGTGAGAGAGTATGTGTGTTGCAAGCCAAGCAGGTTGGAATACACTGCAAGTGGCCTGTGTGTGTGTGTGTGTGTGTGTGTATGTATGTGTGTGTGTGTGTGTGTGTGTGTGTGCGCGTGTACTGTATGTGTGTGTGCCGGGGGAAGCCTGCAGGGGCTTGTCAGGTCTTGCCAACAGAATTTGCAGTGAACCCAGTTAGCTACCCTAATGTACTACATGCTGTGGTAACCTGGGCCTGCCAACCTGGCCCTGCTCCCCCACACCTATCAGCAGCTGTGTGTGTGTGTGTGTGTGTGTGTGTGTGTGTGTGTGTGTGTGTGTGTGTGTGTGTGTGTGTGTGTCAGCCTGTTATTATACTGATTACACTCCTCCGGCACGTAACACTCCTCAGGGCTCCACCTTAATGAGAGGGAGAAGCCTGACAGCGGCCAAGATCCGCAAACATAAAGATACACGTCGACAACAACATTAAACATGGAGACACACCTACAGACACACACATGTGCACACATGTTTACATACAATTAGGTTTATTGAAGCCAATTCAGCAGCCTTTCCCCCCTATGGGCATGAAGACCCTATATTTGTGTCACTCTATTTTTAGAGTTTTCCGGGTTGATTCTGCAATTTTTTCCCGGTAATCTTTTTTTTCTTCTAAAATACAACCTCATTAGAAAATAATACAAAGCTGAACAAAACGAACTAGCAAACACTTTGCTCCAAATTCAAAGCTGCCTGCAATGCTCTGGGGTTCTCCAATAGGCTACTGTGATTGGGCTTTGGAATGCGTCAACATTTAGAAAAGAGGCAGATTGATGGAGGTGGCGCCAATGCCAGTTCAGTTAACATAATGATCATGATAGTTATTTGCACATTTTACCAAATTGTCATTCTGAGAGCAATCCAGAGATAGACACACACACACACACACACACACCCCAAGTAGTCTCCTCAGGCTACAAAGCGATCATGCAATGTGAATGTGGCTGTTTGGTAGGGTACTTGATTATTAATGTAGCATTAAACACTACGCAAGTCAGGAAGGTCGAGCAATTTTGTGGCACCGGGCTGTGGGAAAATAAGTTGGGAACAGATTGTTTGTTGTCTGACTTGTTGCTGCCGGTTTCCATGGCATTAAGCGGAAGCTCTGTCCTCTGTGCCTATAGAAGTATGCTTCTTTCCAAATCTGTGGAAGAACCAGAGCCAAAACCCCATGTCTCGCAGTTGTATTTAACCAAGGGCTCTGCTTGACGTTTGAACTCCTCATCTCCTCTCTCTCTCTCTCTCTCTCTCTCTCTCTCTCTCTCTCTCTCTCTCTCTCTCTCTCTCTCTCTCTCTCTCTCTCTCTCTCTCTGACGTGACATAAATAAGAGTTCAAAATAGAGAATATGGAGGAGTGGTAATTATAGTGCACATCTGGGCTGGTTCACGGAGTTTCATAGTCAGTCCCTAACACTGTATCTCTGCCTGTGTGCGAACGTACACAGGGAGGGTTGCCTTGGGGTTCCTCCCGCGGGGGCTCATGGGAGGCCCAGCATCTTACGGGTTGCCATCGGTTCCAGGAAGTACATCCCACCAGGCATGAACACAGGGGGCCGGGCTTCTGTGGATTTATTTGGCATCTGACTGGCAGGTGGACTCCCAGGGGGGTGATCATTGGTCAGAGGTGGAGACGGACGAGGCAGCAGGCGGGAGGGGGATGGCTGCTCCCGCGGCGGCCTGGCATTTCCAGCCCTGGCTCCCGCCACGGTAGGCCGCGTCTCGGTGAACCCGTCGACCTCCCTCCGTGACAAGGCCCGCCAGGCCTCTCCTCCGCTCGCCCTGCCGCCCCCGGACGCCAACAGGAATGTGTTCGTGCCGTTAGCTCCCGGACGCCAACAGGAACGTGTTCGTGCCGTTAGCTCCCGGACGCCGTGGCCGCTGGCCGTCCCCGCAGTGGCCAACCAATGCCCCGCTCTCCCGGAGGGCGCCGGCCATACGAAGGGTTAACCACCGCACGCTTTTCAACAAGCCTCTCTTTTTTTGGAACCGGCCCTGCTGGAGACGTGGGACGGAGGCCTCCGCACCCGGAGGCTTCCGGCGTCGTCCAGGGAAACCACGGCTGTCGGAGAAACCCCTCGACCGAGGTGACGCAGCGTTTCCCTCCGAGCTCTAGGGGGGCTGGGGGGGGGGGGGGGGGGTTGCCTCTCGTGGCACCGAGAACCAGGAATAACTGGGAATCGGAAACAGGCTTGGGCTGGGGTTTCTGTCAGTAGCCCCCACTTTGTTTACGTGTACACTAAATAGCGGCTTGAGAGCACCACAAGGCAGGCACCCGGCACTTCAAGGGGGTTCTGTCTGGAGAGTGGAGAACTCTGAGCACGGTGTTTCAGTACTTGAGCCTGGAAGAGTGGACAAAGGTTGGGGGGGGGGGGGGGCTTGTGAATAGTCCCAGTCCAGAGCTGAATCCACTAACCACAGATTAGGGTCCTCTGTGGGCTGCCATGAATGATACCGAGCCTATCCTCATTGTCGTAACAACGAGGTGGACTGTGGTGTGTAATGTAATGTAATGTGTCATCCCCTGGTTAAAATATGGACAGCCAATCCGTCTGGAGTGAGATAGATGTGTTATTTGTCTTGAGGACGTTTTAGCACATCAAACAAACAAAGGTTTACTGTAACTTAGTTGTAGGATGTGTTATAGTTTAGCGTGAACAACTACTGACTCCACACATTAAAATATTTCATTTTCTCCAGCACTCACACAGGCCTTTGAGACAGGCAAGTCTAAACCAATTGGATTTGATTTAAATGTACAATTCCATTGAGGCCACTGCGTTAAAAAACAAATTTGGTCTTGAAAACAATTGTTCTTTTGAAGTCACCTCTGGCTCCACTTTAAAAGTCTTTGTCTCAAGTTGCAGTTATTAATGCCGTGCAGCTCGCCACGCACCCTATGACAATAGCATAATACCATGCAATAATTAAAAGGATATCTTTGGAATACAGTATTTTTTGTTGGATCATTTCTCTTGTGTTGTGTCACCATAAACTGGAGAGTTTTCTTGAAGGTTCATTTACAAAACAATCCCAATCAATATACAGTCACGTGTTTGTTTGTTGATTATTAGGATTACATTGTGTGGTATGTATGTTTCCAAGTTCCAAGACACATTGTAAATATTTGCCAAATGTAAACTCAGAGCTCACTGATACTATGCAGCAATTAATTGACAAACAAGTTCAAATCAATACAGCTGCGTCCCATCCACATCACATGACGTGCACTCAGTTAAACGGTCAAATCACCACAGTTCAAAGGTCAACTCAGGCATGTCGGCCCAGTCCATCCGTCTCTCTCTGTGTTTTCTCATGTCAGCGGACACAATGCTCCGCAGAGATACTTATCTCCATGTCCTTCTCTTTCTTGAAGGGGAAAAAGCACATCTGTCACGCGAGAAGAAAGCAGCAGGGAGGGAGGTCTATCTGGGAGGCAAGGGTGGAGTGGAGGACAGGTCAGGGTGAGTTGGCGGGGGGGAAGAACGTCGGTGAGAGGTTGAAGCAGCCGAGGGCTCTGGATGTGGAGGCCCCAGACCGTCTCTGTCACTGTTACAGGTCAGTTGGCTGGGTGTGTTTGTGTGTGTTTGTGTTTGCATTTGTGTGTGTGTGTGTGTGTGTGTACGATGGTAGGGAGGCATGACTGATTGTTATGTCTTGTTCCTTTGCCTTATCTAAACCACAATAACCACCTACGCTGTTTTTAGGGTTAGCCTCAAGATGTGTTAGTGACCATGCATGACAATATTTCACGTCTCGTAAAACTGGACTTTATAATCTCCTAGACTATTTTGGCTGCGGTATTGCCATCTTGGAAGTATTAACTTTTATATCCGACGGTTCTATGACAGTTGCTCAAAATGGATACTTTATGTGAAGGAGGATATGAAAAAAAAAAAAAAAAGGTCTAGTATGGACTGATGTCATCCTCCGTAGGCGTCTGTGAAGGATTAAAAAGGTGGAGGAAAGCTCGACTGAATGACCTCATGTCTCACTCTCCCAAGACATACTCACTGTGCCCTTTCATCTTTACTGCGGCCGTCAGATCCATGTCTGGCCTAAAATGAATCTTGTTCGAGTCACTTTGGTTCGCAATACTTCAAAAATAAAACTGGGAACAATACAACAGACCTCTAAGTGACTGAATCAACCTGTCTGTCTGTGTGTGTGTGTGTGTGTGTGTGTGTGTGTGTGTGTGTGTGTGTGTGAGTGCGTGCGTGGGCAATGCGTGGGAGGGCAGAAGCACGCGGGTCAAAGTGTCACGGGGGCCTGTTTTCCTTCTGGAATGTCCTCCACCGTATATTTTTGTGTCTTTTATGGTTTCTCGTAAACCAGGCCCATCATTAAACACCCTGAGCCAAACTGCCCCACAGGTTTCTGTGGGCGGCGCAGGGCTGTGGTGGGACAGCAGTGGTAGAAGTTATTGATTCTCTCCGTCATACTGTGGCCGACCGTTAGCCTTCCTCTGGTCCAGACTCTCCGTCCTCCAGGTGGCAGGGTGGAGGTCGGAGTCTGGCCTGGTTGCGGCGGGCGCTGGGACCCATTAGGGGCTGATGACGGCCCACAGGGAGGGGGTCGGCTGGGGCTCTTGACCCAGAGTCATGGCCTCCGGGCTGACGGGTCAAAGGAGGCTGTCTCACGGTTTTCCTTTTTAAGCGCGAGTGCGCGTGCGCATGTGCACACACACAAACACATGCACTCCCTTACGCTCTCAGGCAGAGAAAAACACATGCAAATGAATGAATACAAAGGACCATTCTGGAGTGTGCCAATTGGGATGGGTTCAAAATACCCTGCTGGAATCGTGGCCACTTTTTGAAACCCACATTTTGTGTTGAAAAATTCAAAGTAACACAGAGCAGCTTCCTAAAAGGTCGAGCAAAATAAACGTATTTGCTAATCGAAACATTGACTTATGACATTGATATCTTGTTGTCACACTTGACTAGGGAAGACGATAGTTTTAACATGAAGTCTGTGATGGGAAAAATGTAATTTAGCCTTAACTCTCACTCTCTCATCTTCTACCGCTTATCCTGTTTTACAGGGTCACGGGGGGGCTGGAGCCTATCCCAGCCAACACAGGGCGTAAGGCAGGGTACACCCTGGACAGGACGCCAGTCTATTTAGCCTTAACTATGAAATGTTACTCCGTGTTTTTCCTATGAGTTCAAACAAAGTTCCCTTTTGTTAGTTAGATTGAACCCTTGGGGTTAGTCTTTTCACCTAACAGTCATCACAAGTGACTTAGTGACTTATAGGTTTGTGTATTCTCCCTGTTTAGGTATGATAAGATGTTAGACTTTAGGACCGGTCAGCCAGGTGGCACTATTTGTTGCCCTGTGCAGTGCAAAAAATACTTGGACCTAGGAAGGTCCCAAAGACAGGAGATGCTGACTGCAGTTGCACTAATCAACATTCCTAAGGAAGCGTGTATATAAGGGACGTTAGGGGTGATGTGATTTTGTGCGCACCAGTTATACTTCCTCATTTTTGTATGACTTTAGACTGCAGTTAAGGCTTTCTTTTTATCTGATCAGTTTTATTTTGTTACTTTGTGGTTGATATATTATATATCAAATCTGTTACCTTTTTACTCATCTCCATTAAAACCTCTAAAAGTAAGCGGACGTTATTTCTCAAAGTATTTAATTATTTCGATCTCACTGGAGTGCGGAGACATAAAAAATCCGCGACAAGTCCATGGCCAAACCTCTGGAACATTCCAACTGATGAGACTATCCTTCGGCTTGCGCTTTTTCAGGAAAGCATTTCGGCATGGTGAAATGAATGCCTACTGGAACTGTTGACAGCACTTACCTGGAGTCAGCATCTGTTGACAGGCGCAGCACAAGGAATGCTGGGAGTAGTCCTTACGGGGCTGGAGTTTTTTTTGGGAGACCCGGAGGTGTTTGGCACGCTCTGTGTCACGGAGAGCAACAGAGGGAGCGGAGGGAGAGACCAGTCATGGACGGGGAGGGGGCAAGGTGTCTCATCTCCTCTCCCCCCCCCCCCCCCGTCTTTCCCTCTTTCCACTGTTCCACAGACCTGCATTGGGCCACCACCAGATGAAACTCGCTCACCCCCTCAGAGGAAGGATTGATGGACAGAAAAGAGAGCCAGAAGGAGCCAACGGGCTGGAAAAGGAAAGGTCAGACGAGAGAGGCCCCGGAGAGATTTACAAAGAGTCACGAAGAGCGAGAAATAGAGATGGAAAAACATTCAGAGTAAGAGAGAGAGAGCGAGAGAGGGAAAGAGTTAGAAAGAGAGGGGGAAGAGAGAGAGAGTGCAAATGCTATGGCTAGGTAGAGGGTAGGAAGGGAACACTGGGGCCTTATTCTACCTCCCTGGCCCTGGGGCTGTTGGGCTGCCCAACAGGGGGGGGGTGCCTCGCTCTCCCTCTCTCCGCAGCCATTTCCTGTCTCAGCCTTCCCGCCTAACACCAAACAGACCTCTCCTTTAGCCTCCTTTGCCTCTCCAACACGCTACATGCTGCCTGGGTTGCCGGAACCTAGCTCCACTTCCCCCACGGGCAACATTCTGCATGGGTTCCCGGGGAGCCTAGCTCCCACACCCATGCGCTGAAACCTCGCCAAGGATGGTGAACCACTGAGACGGAGGGTTATGGAACAGGAACCTGGGGGCTTGTTGTTGTTGGGGGGTGGGGGTGGGGGGGGGGGGGGGGGGGTGGAGGAGATGAAGGGGTTAAATTGGAAGTCAAAAAGAGAGAGAGCTTCCCTCCACCTCCCCCTGGTCGTTGAGGAGTTGCTGAGGAGGTAAGAGGAAGGGCGTGGGCTGTCACTGCTCCCCTTTTAGGATCACAAGGAACGAGGACAGGCGACTCCTACTTTCAACGTGGGCATTTGGGTGTCGCTGCATGCGCCTGAGAGAGACCGCCCGGGAGAGCGGGAGACTGCCAAACGGTTTGTTGATGCCAATGAGGGAGGGTTTGTGTCGGTGCTGGTGCACACGGCCACTGCTGCTCACATCGGATGTTAAGGGAGCGGGAAACGGGAGGTAGGAAAACGAGAGAAAGCCCCGTGATCCCAAAACGAGGCCGCCGCACAGGAGCCACAGGCGAGGAATCCCCTCCAGCTCGCACAGAGGCCGCTGGGGCCGGGGCTTTGTCCAGGGGCCACCGAGGGTCCAGGGACATGTGTTTTCCCGTAGAAGAGGAGGGACGCTGTGTGGTCTTTACCTGAAGGTACACAGTCCCACATTCCGGATCCACCCACAGGTTGGCCGAGGCCGCCTTTTAATGAGCGGTTCTCAAGTGAGGAGGTGTGTGCACGCCGGCCAAGGCTGGCGATCAACGCAAATCTGGAAGGAACACTTTTTTTTCTCCCCCTCTCATCATAGCTTTGTTTTGCATCCTTTTTCCCCTCAGACGGGTGTCAGCGGAGGTCAGCCCATCAGAGCCCTTGGAAACATTCGTTTGCCGTTTGAGAGCGTGGGACGTTTCTGATTTGAAAACGGAGGGATGTTAAACCCTGCTAGGCTCCCGCCCATGGTATTCATTGCGGTGCATTGTGATTTGTGCAGATGACTAATTCCAAAGTGTGAAGTGTGAGGTGTTCGTTTCTTCCTTGGATTTGAACGCCTCGATTCTGTCTGGGATTGCAAATGGCGGTGGAAGCGTGATACCCAACACAATTATCAGATTAAGGCATGTCTCAGGAATCTTTTAATTTCTAGCCTGTCAGCTATCTCATTTCAAATGTATGTATTGCTTTCTGAAATATCTCATTCAGAGGGTGCAACGATAACATTTGTGCCCACACTTGCAACATGAGAATAATGGGTATGGGCAGATCATTTGGTAATGTCTACCCCTAACCTAAGTGTTGTTTTACGTTGTGTGATTGTGCGTCTTAGCCTGTCCCACCCGCCCTTTCATCATGTGTGTTTCCCATCACGGTTTCACACACATCCACCCACTCAATAGGGACCGTCAACAATAGAGCTCTGTGATAACCTTTTGAATGGAGTGGGTGATGCCGCCTCGCCCTACTGTCAGGATTAAATTGGGTTACAGACTCGACTTCAATAGGCTTTGTTCCCCTGGAGAAAAAAAAAACTCCTTTCTCGGCCCGCTGCAGCTCAGCTGTGGGCTCTGTCAACGAGTGCTGGCTTGTCTGGAAGTCTCCTCCCCCTATGGCTTCACACCCATCTTGTCCTCACCCCCCCTTACCCTCCCAAGCAGAAACTCTGCATTACCCACCCGACTATCTTCTACCCCCTTTAATGAAACCCTGTATCATGATCTATACACATTACACTGACTCCATCTTGAGCTACAAACGTGCTGCAACTGCTTCTTCTATAAAGGGTTCAACGTGGGTCAAGTTGAGTCGGCCTTGGCAGCGCTGGAGTCATGGCCGTGGCTGCTCTGAATCCCCTCCTCGTTTTCCTCCTCCTCTTTACACCTTCTTATCTTTCTCACTCTGACTCGCGACCTTTCTGTCTGCCCCCCCCCCCGTTTCCCTGCCCCCCCCCCCCCCCCTTCTCTCTCTCTCTTTCTGAGTAGCCATGGTCTCGTCCCATAAATCAGCCCCAGGGACAGGAGTACATCTGCCAGCCATGGGGAGCTCCAGGCAGGAACATGATCAAGCAGGGAGCTCCCCTCACAAGCCTGGCAACTACCCTCCGATTCTTAATGGAATTACAGGGAGTCGGTCCTCACATGACCCCCACGTAAAGCCCCCTCACATCTCCCCTTTCCCCATGCTTGACACCGGGAGCAAAAAGAGATGTTGGAGAGATGCCTGTCGTTCCATCGTTTCCAACTTTGGGGCGTTATGATTGGGGAAGAGGGAAAAGCAAAAGGAACCAAAAAAATCTGGGTAAATGCCGAGCAAAGATGTTTGAATTGGAGCGTGACCTCGAGAGAGAAAAAAAAAAACACACACACACACACACACCGACCGACGGGATACGCCAGAGCGTAATCCAATTGAACCCGGTCCATCTTCCAGGGAGAGTTTGGGGCCCTTTACAGTTGCCTGGACTCCGTGCCGCGGTTGGCCTGGTTAATGAGGGAAATATGTGGGCCGGAGACCAAGGCACTCCCTGGAGCCCCAGCAGGGTGTAGCACAACGGCAGCTCAGCTCTCATGCTGACCCTGTGGAGGGGCAAGGAGAGCTCCGTGACGCACATGCTAAGGGAACTTAATCATGGCCTTTTTTCATCCCCTCCTCACTTCCTGTGCTTATTGTTCTATGGAGATTCGGGGGTTTTGTTGATAGGAAACACATCCGTGTCTCTATAAAAAACACATGCTTATAGGTCAACATGTGGGACCGAGCTTAGGTTTGCTGACCGAGCAGCTTTGCAGCAAAACTCTCTAGATATGGTAGGTGTCTCCTACTGAGGAGGGAGCCTTGGCTATGAAAGTATTGGTTACAAAACGGGAGGAGAACAAACACTTTGTGATACAGGGTATGGCGTCATGGCCTGAAGTATACCAGAGAGGCAGGGTGTTCTTCAAGGAAAAATATGAATGCCCCAACTTTACTGAAAGTTACTAAGATTCATTGGCTTTGTCAGATATCAGTGTGATATACTGTAGCAAAGAAAAGTTATTTAGACAAGTGCGTAGGACCGCTGACAGCAGGAGAAAGTCTATAGATAGTGATATTTATGTGTGGTTGGGTTCGACTGTTTGCAATTGGCGAACCATTAACATTCAGGAGATTACATGTTTAAGTAAGGGCTCTGCCCTGAAAACACTCATTAAACATTTTGAAATCAGAACCAAACTCACTAATCTAAACTCTTGTGATAAAAAAAATGGATGTTGAAATGTTCTGTTTCTTGTCTCTAGATATAATAAATAGTCCGGAATATGCACAACAATCCGTCAGCGTCGTTGCTTGTTTTTCTTCTGGTCCGTTGTCACACTTTGTTCTGTTTGGAAAATCTCTGCAAGCTAATTTGTCTGGAGCTGGCTTCCCTTGGCTGTTTCCTTAACAACCGTGGGGAAGGCTGCCCCCCCCCCCCCCCCCCCCCCCCCCCCCCCCCGCTCCTCCCTCCCTCTCACCCCTCCCTCCCTCCCTCCCTCTTCCTGAGACCTGCCCATTTTAGGCTGTTCCTCCTTTTTCCACTTGTGGAGCAGATAATATGACAGCCTTTCCTGCAGCTTGCTGCGTGGAGCCGGGAGGGAGAGGACTCTGTTGCTCACTAACCCTCTCTAAACTTTGAAAGGAAGGTACCGCCGTTCACCCCAGAATTGGTGTACACGCCAGAGACTCCCGAGGACTGCAGAAACAGGGAACTCAACAGTGGAAGAAAGGACTGCTGGCTGTCCTCTTTACTTTATTTGACTTTGAAATCTGGAGGCAAGAAATGGGCTGTTCTGATTGTGACTTCAGTTGAGTCAGGAGTTTTAAGAAGACTCTGCTCTGGTGGGACATCTTCACATGACTGACCGGTGAGTGCGAGAACCTCTGCATGGACAGCTACACAGGAACCTGAATGAGGCATTTTTTCCCACTGTATTTTATGATGGGAAAGGCATTAACCCATGGGTTCCTCCAAGGCATCCATGGTCCGGGCTTTGGTTAGGCAGGCTTATGCTTCGCTGCCTGTGGGTTTCATGTTCTGCAGCTGATGTTCTACAGAAGGCAGGCACTCCAGCCGGCGCCATAAATTCTACGGCCTGCTGTCTGTCAGAACAGCACTAGATGGCTGCTCACTTTGCAGCAGTTACCACTGATTTCGAAATTGAGGTTGAGCTCATGTTTTTGTGGTTGTGCTTGCTATTAAATTTGGAGCCTTTCTTCTTGCTTTAACACTCATTTAAAGCACATTTAAAGCTTCTTCGAATATTAAGACATGGTTCTGTCACTGTTGGTCGATGCAATCAGTTGTTTTGATAGTGGGTTTTGTGTGTGTGTGTGTGTGTGTGAGCGTGTAGCCTTAACATGTGGTGACTCATGGCCCGGGAGGAACTGATGCAGCACCTTGAGCCCAGTCGAGTCTGGCCCAGGGATTTCCTGTGCAGCTGCGCGATGGCCGACCTCTGTGGCAACACGTCGACCCTCCGCCGCAACGAAAGCAAACATCCCCGCCGCGTTCTGTGTTTTCGCCAGCACAGACTCGACAGCCGTAATCTGATCAAGTTGGGGGGGGGGCTGGGGGCTGGGATGAGGGATGGCCTCACGCTCGGCTGGCGTGCAGGCGAGCGTTTCGTCAACACGTAGGTGTCCCGTGAGCAGGCAGAGCTCAAAAACCATTATCCCCGCGGAGCTCGCACACATGCCCGCAGGCCGACGTGCAGGCCCAACACACACACACACACACACACACACACACACACACACACACGCACTCACCCCTTCACAGCCAGTCCTCCTATCTTCCTCCTCTGGACAATAGCTGCCACTCTCTCTTATCAGATAAAGAGGAGATGGATCTCTCTTTATTTAACATGTCGAAGGGAGCAGGAAGGCAGGTGGGGGGGTGGCGGGGGGGGGGGGGGGGGGGTCAGATAACTCCCTAGATGGGGAGAGAGGTGCGAACGCTCGGCCACAGCCCCTGGGAGTTGCTTTGGGACAATTGACCCGTGGCTGACCTTTCCCTCTGCTTATCCCCTCAGCCCAATCCCTCTGAGCCCGTTTATCACTCTGTCCGCCCCCTTATCTGTCCGGAGGACGGTGGTTAACATACTGCTCCGACGCCGGGGGTCAAGGGTCAACCCTCGACTTGAAACGCTTGTCGGAACTCTCACGGCGTCCTGTCCTGGCCGGGCGAGCGAGGGGGAACCTGGGAGACAAACGTTTCCAGACGCTGTTAATGTCAAGAGCTCCTAGTTCAAGTAATCCCCTTGACATAGATCGGGGGGGCGGGGGTGGGGGGTGGGGGGGGGGGGGGTCTGTTAAGTGGTCATGAAGGGTATGCAGAAGAGTTTGTTTTTTGACAAGGTTGGCACGGAAAATGCCTTTCGTATTTCCTTAACGATGTAACAAATGGAGCGTAGATTATTCCTGTTTAGACTCCCAAATCATAAAGCCATCGGGAGCGTAGCAGATTGCCAAAGAGACGTAAGAGGCAGCTGATGCTGTGGGACCGTGTTTAGAGGCATGGACTAGCGTCTGTTTTCTTAAACGACTCAAGGCGTTTGAGTAGGGCTTCTCATTGACAGAGGCTCTTCATTCTCTCTGGGTTTAGGGGCTGTTTGACAGGCTGAGTCCAGACGCGTTTTCATAAGCATCTTTCACTGAATAAAACGCCCTTAAACTGTATGTGCGTGGCTCATACTCTCTCTCTCTCTCTCGCTCTCCCTCTGTCTCTATCTTTCTTTGTCTCTGTGTCTCACAAACACCGACAAACACCGAAAGCAAACCTTAGATCTCCCTTTGACTTTGTTTATGGAGTCTAGATGGATATTTGGACATGGTAGACACCATCTTGAAAACCCAGCCACGGTTAAACACTAACAGCCTGCGACGGATTACACATTGACCAAAGGGCCACGGTACTACGTGCCTGTGAAAGAAATGGCTTTGACTTCTTATCAAGCCGCTGTTTATTCTGGGATATCCAATCTTTCCAGCCCCTTAGAACTATGAAGGGGTCAGCCAATCGTAGATTTACCCTAGCAACTGATCTTCTGACTCGCTCCACCATCCATACCCAAACCTGGCCTTGTGTTTAAGCCACCCACGTCTCATAGAACGTGTTTGCGGACCTGCCGGGCTCACCTCTGCCCAACCACACCATTGGCAAGGCCAAGCCCATGGCTCGGGCCGTGGAATAACCAGAGGGCCCAAGGAACGAGGGCGGTGTGCACGCTGGCTGGCAAGCCCACACAGGCCCAAGTTTGATCAGGAGGGGGTGAGATCACGCCCCTATTCTGAAAAGCAGGAGGTTTGGGATCACCTGGGGGTTACTTGACTTCCACAAATCACAGGGCTACAAGAAGTAGACGCCCGCAGACACAGACGCGCACACACACGAGCGCACACGCGCACACACACACACACACACACACACACACACACACACACACACACACACACACACACACGGTTCCTCCTCAATGACTCCAGTGTCTGTGTGGATGATTCGAGCAGAGATGGAGATGAAATGATGCAGAGCGTCCCATCAAGTTGACATGGAGACGGGGCATGTGATATCCCCCTCTGGTCTGACATGGCCACGCATTCGGTCTCTCTCTCATTCAGAACGCACATCTGGGCACTATTAGGCGCCCCCCCACACCCCCCCACACCCCTAAAACCCCTGGCTCAGGTCCCTATCTCCCGCACTCTCCCCCATACAACCCCAAACAAAACCCCCCAGCTCCTCGTGGAGAACAGAAAACGGTTGGGTTCATCTCTAACCGCCCTCTCTCGGTCACGGGGGGCAGCTACACGCCCCAAAAAGCTAAACGGCTCCGCGGCACCAGGCTGGTGACAGGATGGCACACATCACGGCGTGGAAACCGTGACCCCGTCCCTCTGAGAGGTGTGGCGACTCAAACAAAAAAGTGCGGCGCTGTACGGACCGTAACGGGCTTTCTCAGGGAAGGGCTGTAGATTTAGGAAGGCGGCAGTCCAGTGACCCTGTTGTTCATTGAGTCTCTGTTAACCATTGGCAGCGCCTACCACCCCCCCCCCCCCTCTGCATCAAGTCTTGGGAGAACATTACGGGCATTCGTTTGGGTAGCAATGGGGAAACACATGCCTGCGAGAGCGGATAAAAGCGTCTCTGCGGCCTTAAGGCTTAACAGATTGTAGATTTACACACATGCAAACAATGTGTAAATAAGACAAGGCCAGTAAAAAAAAAAGGACCTCACTTTAAAGGCGATTCGTGTCAAGCTATTTTAAGATGGCAGCCAAACAAAGACCAGCTGGTGGAGTTTTTAGTGTGAGGCGCAGGGGAACTATCCCTTGGCTCAGCTGGCAACTCCTTGGGGTCAACTTTACCTGGCGCGCCGTGTTAGCGAGCTGATGGCAACCACATGTCTGAGCAGACTCCGACTGAAACAACTTTACCCCGGCAGTGAAAGACTGCCTGGTCGGCCTCGGTGGAGGGGAAACGAGTGCTAACACTTAGCACAGCTTGATAACTGTGCTCCCATGTCAAAAGCAGCAGGATAGAGAGACTCTCTCTTTTCTTTGAAACTGTTCCCTGTAACCTTGGTGGGTGCTGAGATAGCCAGCCATGCGGTATCCAGGAAAAAACCCTCCACCATATGCCCCAAGCGCAGCCCCCCCCCCCCCCACCCCCACACCTGAGTGCTTTCCCAGGCAAACAGAGCATTCGCTCTGGAAATGTGAGTTTATCGTCTGGAAAGTGTACAGGGGGTTCTACTCAGGTATTTGGCTTGGATACTGACCTGGCTTTCTTGTTGGTCATAGGATCTGAATTTGGCCCGGTTACCTACTGAATGGTAAACTCTTTACATTTTAATAAAAAAATGTATGGAAATCCTCCGGGATACTTCTATGAAAGGTTAGGGTTAGGGTTAGATTCTGGTAAAGTTTTCATGTTATAGGAACTACATGATTGAACATCCCCGTCTTGCTGCTGACGATAAATGTAACCATATGTTTTAGAGGAAGATAAAAACTTGAATAAGTAGGAATTACATTTTATTTTTATATACATTTTTAAATAACTATAATTGCTCAGGGTAATTGGTTTAATTCTATGGGTGATTGGACTCAGAATCAAAGACATGAGGATTAATTGACAATGTATTTTTTATATTTTTTATAATTTTTGAATAATAGGAATGCAGTAAATGTCCTCTTATTTTGAACTCTGTGTGACGGTGTCTCAAAAGTCTTCTGTGTTTAACAACAATGCAATGGGATCAATCAAGTCAAATCTGGACTCACCATCCATGAATTCTCTTTGCTAACTCAACCATGGAAACACCCTCCATTGTGCCAAGAACTCTTGTGGCTGACAGACACTCCAGGTATCGAAAATATCCTTTTCCTCGGTGGTTCAACGTGTGTCACCACGGTGAGGAAATGAGGCTGACTCGGGATCTGCACTTTTTCATCTTCATTCTGAAACTTAATTATGGCTTTACTCCCTGAATAGGGAGTAAGTCCAATCACAGGCTAGGAATTGGGTTTTTCTTGACGTGAATAAGGAGTCCTGTGGTTGGATGGATTTTTTCTGGACGTGAGAAAGGATTCCTGTGGTTGGATGGTTTATGAGCGGTTTAGGACCGGGGCAAGTGTCGGGAAAAGGCCTCTTGCTCTGTTACAGGCAGTTCTAACTTATGGCCTGGATGTTGGTCCTTGTCAGTGTGTGGTTGATAAATCATCGGATTAGCATCCCTTGTCCTCACAGATAACGATGCCAGCCTTTCTAACTGTCCATATGCTATGTGGCTGTTTAGGCGGCGATGTGTTCGTGGGCGACGACGCTCTCCTTGAAGAAGGGCGTTGGTTTGGAACCATATTTAAGGAAAGGGGACATGCTCCGTGGGAAGGAAGGGCCATTGTGGTCTTCTTCGTGAGCACAACAGCAGAAATATCCCAAGCCATGACGGCCACAGGCCTCTTCTATGGGTTAACTCCTCTGCGCAAACAAAGCAAACAATATTTAGTTCGAAATAGAGGCTGGCCGGTTCCCAGGCCCCACCGAACCACAGGGTGTTTATGTTGGCACCTATCAGAACTGAATTTGTGTTGTGGCCTTATGACAATAACTCATCTCTTGATGGACACTTTGAGTCTTTGATTAACTTTTGGGGGTTTTGTCACAGGGTGGAGGACATTGCACTCGTCAAGGGCCATGGCAACATCTGCAATGGAAAAGCAAATGAGGTCACTTGGAGAGAATGACTGAAAGTCATGGCAGTTCACATAGCTGGGGAAGAAAAGGCCTGTTAATAATTTCCTCCTCAGTGTAAAACAAAAATACAGCAAAACAACAGGACAGGTTAATTAGTGTTTAGATAGCGCTTTAAACAAGCCTTCAGTTGTTGTTAACTGCTGGTAACAGATGCCTGAGTCCGGCCGCTCTCCGGTTGAGGGAATTCCAGGGTCCCGGTTAGCTGTCCCAAAAAAAAAAAGAAGCCAGTTAGCTTTCCAATCATTAGCTTTGACCTTGGCTCAAAGAACCAGCGCAGTCATTTGAGCTTTTCCTTTTATTAGCCTAATGAACGAAACTAAATAACTTGTTGAACGCCCAAGGGCCACTAAAACTATGGCCAGTGGCCGCTACTAGGTCACTGATGGACAGCTTCCAATGGAAGAGCCGAGGATGAGACGCTAGGGGGACGACGTGACCTCGTCTGCCCGAACACGAGCTGCCGCTGTAATCGCAAAGGAAGGAAGCGCAACAGGACGACAGTGTGCCTACCCCGATATAAGGGGCCAGAAAACAAAAAGGAGGCTCATCCTCTCCCTCGTAGCACGCAGACGTGTTGCTATTGCAACGGACTCGCCTCTGACGTCCAGAGCTGTTGTGTACACAGGTCAGCCACCGTGAAGCACGGAGAGGTTCTGCTAAACAAACTCGACGGTGGCTGGGGAGGTTTTTTTTTTCTTTTTTCTCTAAAACTTCACAGCGCAGCATTTTTCGCCACGCTCAAACCCCCACCTGGCACGATAAGAGCTAACATTCAGTCAAACACTTTGTGGCGGCTGGCTTTACGGACTAGGAGAATAACTTGAGGGCTAAAGCTCCAGAGGCTGAAGAGCTTTGGGGGTATCATGAGGGCTTGATATGTCCGAAGTGAACAGGGACTTTAGTGTCTAAACTCAAATGTTCCAGGAAACTCCCCCGACATGTGACTTCTCTTCAAACACTGTACAAACTGTTCACTGCCATCCCAACAGACACTCCGTCTGATTCAAAATACATGTCAAGAAAATGTTCATAGCCCTGACACTTTTAAATTACTATTACTACTATTGTATTGCCTTTCTTCTGAACCCAACCTAAAAATGGACATGTTTTTACTATTGGAACCCCAATTCTTTCCTTATCTTTCCTCCATTTCCTGCTACTCAAATAACAGTGCATTGCTGGGACATGTCTATATTTGAACAGGCCCTGTATATATTAGCATGCATGTTCCAGACAGCAGTTACTTTCACAAAAAGGGTCGAATCACAGCGGCAACAGCAAAAGGCCTGTCACTGTTTGCATTGCAAACGCCTCAGTGAGTTTGGGAATAATGTGGACTGACGCCTGTGTCTGCTTGTGTTTGCTCTTGTCTCAGGGCGGCCAGATGAACCGTTTGGCCTGAGGAGCGAAGGGCACCAGCACTGATTCTGAGAGCGAGAGAGAGCTAGAGAGAGAGAGAGCGAGAGAGAGAGAGAGAGAGAGAGAGAGAGAGAGAGAGAGAGAGAGAGAGAGAGAAAGAGAGAGAGAACAAGACGAGAAGGTGGATCATTTAGTACCCGTGTCCACTTTACACAGCACCATGAACTGGGACTAAGGCCCAACTCCCAGAGCCTGTTTTTATGGTAAGTTCTGCGTGTGCAGTATATTCCTAAATGCCTATTTTCTTTCCTCCTCTGTTTTGGGAGGCGTCCATGTTTTTGAACTGTCAAGCTAATGGCATGAACCTAATGACTACATGTGGCTCGCACATGCGTTGTGTTATGCTGCGTCAACAAATAAGAATCATAACAACAGCATCCATCAACGGCGCATTCAAAGCAGTGTACAAATCAGAGCCCTCAGAGAGATCAGCTGGGGCCATTTTGAAGCAAATGAGAACATAAACATGTGGTTTCTGCAAATTTTGAGGTATGATCTTCAAGGGCATATGGTATGATTTAGCACGCCACACAGGTTAGAATGTTTTCTCAGACTGCTTTTAGTCCTCCATCTTTTCACTTTTCCAACAAAATGTTTGTTCCCCACGGTGCCATAACACAAAGCACATGTGTGCTGCATTAAAGGGAGTGGAGGGTGTAGGCTAATGGTTCAGGAGCTGAAGGCACCTCCTTTTCGGATCGGGCTCTATTCACTCTCTCTCTCTCCCTGTGTCCCTATCAGCACTGCCCCACGCCCCGCAGCCATGTGCCATACCATGATGTCATCAAGGCGGGGGGGGGGGGGGGCGAGAACAATGGCCGCGCGTACGAGAAACGCCAGAGTAAGCAGGAAACGCCGTGCGGCGAGGGCTTAGGGGTGGAGGGGGATGTGGGGAAACACATAGGAAGTTCAGCGGGACCCTGCAGGACCACATCACCCTGGGGTTAAGTCTCCCACCCAGGCAAATCTTCCCTCAGATTGGAAACAGGTTGCCTCTCTTATGGAGGCAGACCGGAGCAAGGCTGTAGCTCAGGGGTATTAAAGGGGCCCGTCTATACGGTGTGTAATTCGCTGAAAACCAAAACAGACGCGCATGGAAAAGACCCGGCCCTTGAGTCATAAAGTGAAGCGTGGCGTCAGAGGGACGGGGGGGGGGGGGGACTTCCTCGGGAGACAGAGTCGTGACCAGGCCAAGGAGAGCCAGGGACAGGGAGGAGCGAGACACAGAATGACGGGAAATAGGAGTTTTATAGCTCGGTGAACCGACTTTGAGCCGTCACAGGGAATGGGACGGCACTCCACGGGATATTGTCAGTTAGTTACTTAGCCAGTTTAGTTTATTGTCCTCAAAGAGGAAACTTGGTTCACAGATTGGTGCACACGTGAAAACAGCCACAAAACACAGACCATACAGAAACCCAAACAACACAGAAACCCAAGACAATTACACAGATATGAAGTCAACATTCACCGGGACGGGACGGGACAGGGGGGACGGGGGTCTTCTGGCCTGGCTCCTCTGAGCTTCAACCACTTGAGCCTCCGGGTGAAGCGGTCCATATTCGCCAGTGGGTAAGAAGACCTCCACCCCCTACACAGAGGCCCGCGATGGCTAACAGGCGGTGAAATACCGAGTGCAGCGTGCCAACTGTGTCAGCGTCTAGTTGGGAGCTTGTGTTTGAGAGTGCCACAGTTGAGCTTTTGTCAGCCAGCTGGAGGCCTGGTCCCACCCAGCTCGAGACATATGGAGAAGTGTTGTGGTCAGTGGGTTTGGCACGCCGGGGGAAACAGTGAGTGTGGAGCCAGAAAGCAGGCTGATGACCGAACACTTTTACTGCACCTCAAAGGGAGGGGACTCTCGACACCTTACAAGTTTCTGCCGGGGAACATGTGTTTTTTAAGACCAACTGCCGATGTGTTGGCTCAACATCTTTGGGCTTGTGTGAGGTTTGTCGGGGCCACTGTTCGAAAGAGTTTGGTGTTGCACGCAGAGTTCTAGTAAAGAGCTGTGCTGTTGTCGTCGATGTAGGTGAGAGAAGAGAAGAGGAGGGCCGGGAAAACATGGACGTGAAGAGGAAAGAGATGGAGCTTCTTAGCAACAGCATCGCTGCGTATGCTCATATCAAAGGTAACACAGTGAGACACTGACCTGAGCCATGATTCAATCATGCCATTAACATGTGTGAATATAATGAGATACACATGAACTATGTGTAAGTATAGAGCTTTCAGTGCATCATACATGACATTAGACATACAATGCATGCTCCCAACCTGCATTACTTAATTCCAACAATTGAATTATCAATTAAAATCTATATTTACAATGACTGACAGGAATGGCATATGCAGGTTGATATATGACACATAACGATTGTAAAGAAGATACAGAGAAGATGTCAATTAACATTAAACACATGTTGTTGTTTTTTGTATGTATTTCATGACTTTCTTTCTAATTTTAATGTTTTATAATATCCTTTGATGGCCAAACGATGATATTACAATGTATTTTCCATTCCATGTAGGAAAGAGGCCATATCACTGTGGGGGGCATATACAATGTTTTGGCCATGACATGTCTGTTTCTAGATTGCAGCTGAGACTGTTAGATTAAGACAAACGATGGTCATTCTTTTTTGGTCTGTGTTTTCCCCTCTGTAGCTAACCCAGAGAGCTTCGGCCTCTACTTTGTCATCGGCGTGTGTTTTGGCCTGGTTCTCACCCTGTGCCTCCTGGTCATCCGGATCTCCTGCAAGCCCCGCACCAACGTCGCCCCTTCCACCCTGGAGAAGAAGCGCCTTAAGGACATGAGCGAGGAGGACGAGGACGAGGAGAGCGAGGACGAGGGCGAGGACGACATCAGAGACGCGGAGGCGCCCGTCATCCTCCCCGCCACCGAGATCCCCATCGGCAACCACCACAGCCAATCGGACGGGACGCTGAGCGTGAACGTGTTCACGTCGGCCGAGGAGCTGGAGCGGGCCCAGCGATTGGAGGAGAGGGAGCGAATCATTCGGGAGATCTGGAGGAACGGGCAGCCTGATATTTTAGATTCAGGAACCGGGACTATAGGACGGGTGCACTACTACTAAACCCTGATCTTAGAGGTGTATGGATAGACTATGTTAAAAACGATGGTGTTACATAAAGGACTTCACTAGGACCCTCTCGAGGCCGACTCTGTATCTGGTCCCTGGAAAAGGTCTAGTGTCTTTGATGGCTGACATTGAACTTTGGACGGATTGTTGTGGCAGTAGCATGTTACATTTGACATGGTAGGCAGGAGTCTTGAAACTCTGCCATGGTGCTGAACGCACTTCCACCACGGGACCATCTGTTGCCTGTTGCACTTACACATGGGAACCACGGCACACAAGGCCTCCGAGGCTCCTTTCGCTGGTGGTGTGGTCGCAAACGCAGCATGAATGCGTGGAATGAAGATTGCGATTTAATGTGTAGGAGAGGTCTCGTAGAATGTATGGCGCTTAATGAAAGAAGCACAAATAGAGTGAGGCTGTGTACTGTAATAGGAACGCAACTCGTGTCAAAATGCCAAATTTAGGGATCAGGTTTTTAGCATTAAAGAGTATCTTTCTCATTGTTTGCAACAGAGACAACTCTTACCTAAGAATTTCTACTGTTGAGTTTGCAAAGGGATGTACTCTGAACTTTAATAATTTCATTAGGAAGCAATCCTCAGTGGCCCTGGCTACTGTAATTGGTCTTGGAATCCCTAGTGGAAACAGTTCCAGCAAAGTATAAACAGATTTCTTGGTAATTGTTCACCTAATATCAAGTCATTGGAGATGTGTTTATGTTTGACTATGATTTCCTGCATAGAGGAATACGATTCTGTTTTCAGGAACAAATCACCCTGGGGAAATTAAAGTATTAAACGGAGGTAATTTGTGTTGGTTTCATACATGGTCTGTCAGTCTAACATCATGTTTAGACAAAGTAAGCTCTTCTTTAGAATCTCCTTGGGCCATCAATCTGAAATACACCAGTTAAATACTGTCTGCCTTTAATGTTTCTAAGAAGTCAATCATTGTTAACTGTTAGTCATGGTCAATAGCTCCCATGTGTGCCTTGAAATGTTAAATAAGATAGGATTTTCTGTAATAAAATATCTGAAACCCTGGTCTGTCCCTTCATAAATATGAATGTGTTATTAATCCCACTGGACTGTACAAGAAGCAAAGAAAATAAATGTAAAAATAAAACCAAATGTGAAAAGTTTTGAGCTCAGGCAAAGATTCCCTTTTGAATTGGGAGGAACAATAGATACAAAGACTTTTGTTAAGAAATTGATACATGCTTTATTCAGTACACATTTTTGTGTGTGTGCAGACATTTATGTTTTCAGCCTTTCACTCCACAAGCTATGCATGTAGAAAAACCCCTCTTCAACAGAGAAGTAGAAAAACAGGAAAGGTTTGGACATGAAAAGACAAGGCAGGCGGCCAAGAGTCTTAATCTGACCACGTCTGACGCCCTTGTATAGTAAGGCTATTCTAACTTTGCGGGGAGAAAGGCCTTGGTTGGAAAGGACAGCAGCCAAGAACTCCCCTTGGATGTCTGAAACCCCGTCAAAGCACACAATGACCCGGAGCACCAGACGGAGGGCAGATTTGCTTTGGGCCCTGGTGTGTTTTGGGGAAGTTTTCTCTGTTGAGGTCAGGCTGAACACTCCACGTGGTACTAGGCTTTTCAGAAGATTGTTTGCGATGGTGTCACATTGAAATTGGAGCGGCAGCTAACAGCTATATTTTTGTGAAGAGATCAAGGGTTGCATATCAGATGGCCTATATTACATATTGGCCTTTGCTTTCATTTTCACTATTAGAATACATCGTGATGAAGCTCAACCTATTGTTAAGATAAGGCTGTTCTATTTTGTACTCAGCAGCTATACAATTATATTATAATAGGCCTACTGTACATCAAAGGAAACCGAGGAAACGTTAAAATGAGGGACGTCCAAACAGGGAAGGTCACAAAATATACCACAAGGCCGAGTGGGAAAGGTCCCATACTCACCACTGATAGAATATGACAATCATTGTCTTTTGTGGTTTGTTGACCAATTCAGGACAATACCGTACATAATTGCAGCTGCTTACAGCATAATAGCTTTATTCGTTTGCTGTACTGGTTTTCCCCTAACTACGTTCAACAAACCGCAGCTAAATAATATGTGAATTTCCATAATGTCTGAATGTACAGTCAATCCTACTGTACATGAAGGAATTTATTTAAAGTTACAAAGTGTACAAAACACACACACACACACACACACACACACACACAAAAAAAAGCTTTGCTTTGAAAGATGGCCATGTGATTATTCAAACACACTTAGTCACTTGATGACACTTTAAATTGGAGCTTTGTGGTAATTTGCTGCAGGTCAAGCAGCTGATCGCACTCGTACCCTTGTGGTATCTCTCATCTCCCCTTAGGCGGAGGTATTCTGTTCTCTGTTGTCTCTACTCCTTTTCCGCCCGTTCTAATTTAAGCAAGTCGGTTTATTTCCTATGATCTTAGGTCTGTCTCTCACTATCCACCGTCATTTCACTTCTGGCGCGGTGTTCCTCCAAAGGATTCATTGTTCCTCTAAAACTTACCCCCGAAGAAGTTGTTAGTTCTTTTGAGAAAAGAGTTATTGGGTAGCCTATATAATGTACGACTTGGCATTGTGATTGGCGACCCATCCCAGATGCTCAAATATTAAAAAAAAAAAAAATTGAAAGGCTCCTTTGTCTTTACATAAAGTATTGTTTTCCCCCTTTTATCCAACGACAAACATGTATTTAGCTTCTTTGTGACGAACTCCAGCGGTTTAGACGCAGAGGAAATATACACTCGATAACACACATTCAAAGCAGTTTTTAAAAATAGTTTGTTCCCATGGTAGTTTCAGAAGCACCCTTTCTCTAATGAGTTCCAGATGTTCTCCAGATGTTCTCTTGCAGCATGCAGAAACATGTCGCCAGTGCTAGGACGATGGAGCATAGGCTATCAACTGTGTGGGCCTTCATCAGGAGAAGTATCTTATAAAATGGCAACAAGAACAGGGCTCTCCATTTACGCTCTTGATTACCTCAGAGTTACTTGGCAGTGGCTAGTTATAGACCGTAATATTTTCCTATCACAGTGGATGCACTGTATATTATCAGAATTCATCCGATATTGAAAAATAGTCACTATGAACTCTCAGTAGTTACTAATGGCAACTCGCAAACAGAAGAAATAGTACAATCTTACATGGTGTAATGAATGACCCTATGATTTGTGTCCTAGAGTAACAATGCGAAGCTAAAGCTTTACCAATTC
This sequence comes from Aplochiton taeniatus, assembly GCA_017639675.1. Lineage (NCBI taxonomy): Eukaryota > Metazoa > Chordata > Actinopteri > Galaxiiformes > Galaxiidae > Aplochiton > Aplochiton taeniatus. Next base: position 15,230,328 of record CM030178.1, on the reverse strand, counting down.
CCATAATAGCTGTTTTGAATGAGTGGAGCTCAAGGTTCCACGGTTTTTGTTTTTTTGGTTTGTTTGTTGTTTCAGGCAAACAATGGCCCATATAAGGTATACTTTGTAAAAGTGGTTTAAAAAAAATGTGTTGAAATGGGGCAGGATGACTTGGGATATATATTAAACGACAGATTAGGAGAAACATATGGGAAAGTGACCAGGGACCACAGAGTGTGAAGGCAACTTCTGGTGGTTTTCAAATATTTTGTGGAATTGGAACACATCACATCCTAAAAAATATTTTTTTTACAAAATGTTTGATATATTATTAATAGAATCATGCGTAATACATTGTGTGATTTATTTTTTAGTCTGTACCCAAAGCGAGTGGAGGCTAAGTATGGTCCATAGTGGGCCAAAAATTTGGGACAAAACCTGGAAGATGCAGAAGTGTTCTGCAGGGCCCCTAGAGGGATACTCTATGGACAAGACCCCATTTTGGGCCGGTGAAACCCAGTGTTAAGCATATGAATCTGATTGAATTTACTTTAGCTAATGTTTTTGTCTTTTGTTAGCACACCAAGTGGTAAGGCACGCAAACAGATTTAATCCAAGCATAACTTTCACAAACTTGCATGAACTTTATCGTACCAATATATGTGATGTTGGTCCCGGGTCCAGCTTGTTAATTAATTCCTGCATGCAATATATTGAGATTTAATTTCTGCTGTCAGAATTGTCATAATAAACAACTAAGTTGTCGGCCATGTGTGATACTTGTATTGGATGCGCTGCAGCAGGAAACACGGACACGTTTTCCTACGGCTGCACATGCAATGAAAGTATGACATACTGATCTGTGAGTGCTGATGACTTAATTGTTTATTATGTGATTCTGGGACTGCACCCATAGATATTTGAGGCGAGCGTTTCAGTTCTTTTGTTAAAGAATTGTCAAAATATCACAGAATGCTTTTCAGACCTATCATTTAGGTTTTTCAACATTCTGTCGTTTGAGTCAGAAGGATGTTGGTCAGCCATAGATGTACACACCAACCAATATAGACTTATAGACACCCCCCATAAGGTTTCAATATGAATGTAAGTTAATTGTGACTGTACACAGTGGCAGTAACACACATCGAGAATGGAAATGAGGCTACTAAACATCATTTAATCATTTAATCATTTGCTGCCGTCAATCAAACAACCTTATCATCAAATAAAATAAATCCCTTTTATAATTACATACTGTATTTTTGTATTAATTCATGTATTTTGTTTAGGCAAATGTATGTATGTATGAATAGGATTTTCTTTTTTAAATATCACATCAAAATACGTATTTGCATATTAGAGTGAACCTAAAAAAATAAAATACAAAATAAAAAAAATTGCAAAATCCTTGACCCTAGTTTTTTTGTTTCTAATATCAATAGAGCTAGCTTAAATTGTAAATGTACGATATATAGTATACACATACTTCAATGTACAATGTTAAAAGTGTAAAATACATGTATCGTGTTCATTTGTTAAGCAATATCTTGAATGTGTCTTAAAAATATCTGAAAAGGAACCACTGCTTTACACCATGCTGTACTCTATGCTGGGGGCTTGGCAAACAGTGTCTTTTCATCCTTCTTGCAGCCATTGTCAAGAACATTTTGTTTTCAAGTCCAGCAGCAGTTCAAGCAACTGTCCTTTCAGAGGTACGCAAGTGTGTCCCAGTTTTAATGTCAGGTAGGATCAATGTTTCGCTCGGAGACTGTGTACCTCCTCCTGAATAGTGAAGAAAGGCCATTGACACTCGTTATCCCAAGCTTGTGTGCCACTCTTATAACTAAAATGTTTTTTATATTAATATATGTTCTTTATTTAACTCCAACACAAAAAAGACATATATACACTCATAACATTCATAATGCAAACGTACATTCAAACGCATATATAGGATGGGTCCAAAACTACCATCACATATATAACACTACAGCGACTATACACTACACAACTAAACAAACTATACACTACACAACTATAAACATTCACACTTACATAAACCCACCCCCACACAAATGTGGCTATGCTAAATTAAATTATCACAGAGGCCCGGTAGCTGCAAACTGTAACTAAAATGTTTCAGATAATAGGTATTCATTAACCATTCACTGACCTGAAGCGCTGTTCGTTTGGTTTTCTCGACTCTCAGTTCTTCTCTCACTTCCTCTATGTCTTGCCTGATAGACAGAAGTGAACGGATTCAAATCTCAAGATATTCGTTCATTAAATCATTACTTAAATCATTCATTCATTCAAAGTGTATACATAATCACAGCTGTAAGGCAGCGTTTCTCAAACTTGTTCAGACTTAACCAACAAAAAAAACTCACGGACTACCTAACTCCCCAGAAATCCCCCCAAATATTAGGCCTACGTCAACAGTATATTACAAATTACAGAGATAACTGGTGATTGGTGAAATTGAGCACAATCCCAAAACCTACTCGCAGACCCTTAGGGGTCGCTTGCAGAGGACCACAATTTGAGAAACACGGCTGTAAGGGTCTCTCAACCTGTTTGGAGATGGCTGAGGAATGCCAGTGCTTTGGACCGATATCTGGAAATAGCTCCACTCACTTGTGTCTGGTTTGAAGGAGCTCCAGAGCCATCTTCAGCTCCCTGACCTCAGCCTGCACGCTCTCCAGGGAGGCCTTCTCCTGCTCGACCACCCCCTTAGGAAGAGCTGGTCGTGCAAGCGCAGAGGTTTTGGCCGGCTGCTCGGCTTTCGAGGTCGACGGCGTGAGGCCTTCTGTGACCTGTGACGTTAGGCAGGCATTACGTTTCAACGGATGAAAGGTCGAACAATGAATGTTTTTGCATTACAGATGTGGCGATGATTTACGTCGACGGAGCCATTCAAAAATGGCCGTAATCCGAACCTTTGGGAAGCCAGATGGTTTCTCAGGCTGGGGCTTTTTGGGCGATGCGTCTGGCTCTGTCTGGTCTGTCCCGTTTGGATGCTGCGGGAAGAGAATGCATGTCACGACCTGGAGGCGACGTAAATCACTGTCCCTGCCGGGACTAGCAGTCCTCTCTTACATCATCCACTCACTGACCCACCATGCCACTTAAGAAGTCGGGTCAAAACAAATTTAAGCAGCGCTTCAAAGTGTCAAACAAAAAGCATCCTCCTCAACCGGCTGTCTTGAAATACGAAACCTTGTTCTCTGCCTCGTCCGTTCTCAACCCTCCTCACCTCCCACCTCTCAGAAGGAGTACAGTCATTCCTCTTACCACCACGTCCTCTTCCTCCTCCTCGTCCTCCTCATCTCACTGTGTGACCTCTTTTCTAATCTGCATAGCCTGCCTGCTCCGTGTTGCTGCTATGTTGTTGTGGGTGAACACTAATCTTTTTATACTCTCACTACAATGTGATATCATTAACCCATGATGAGCTGTGTCAGTGGCATCGCAAAAGCAATGACAAAGGCCTGCATACTGTCAAACCTGTAGACATTATCTGGAAAAGTGTTAAATGCAACCATAGAAAGTGAAACTTTCATGATCTAATCATGGAATTTTGGTTATCAGTTTCCATAAAGCTATTCATTAGGTGTAATGCAACAGTTACTAATCATTTTGAGCAGTTGAATTAGTTGATAGTTATCTGAATTATATGACATGAAAAGAGGAGTCATTTCATATTTAATGTGGGAATTACATTTTGAAATGAGAATACTTTTATGTTATGTTGTGTCATTTTGAACCGTTGCTTTCAGTTCAACGAACAAATTATCTTATTGCATTGTATCCAAGCATTTGAAAACATGTGTTAATAATTTTGATGATCTGTTCTGTGTCTAAAGTTTTGAATGATGACCACAAGGTCTTGTTATTATTGCCAAAGTGCTTGTTAAATACTGTAATAGCCCCAGTGTGTCTCTGGGCAGATGAGTCAGACAGAAGCTTAGGGACCATGTCACTCTGACTCAACCAGGGGCTGGTATCTAAAGAGGCATGCTGCTCTCTGCCATCCGAACCTAATGCAAGTGAGGCAGTTGCCCTACTGTCTGTGTCAAATGAACCTGAGGCCAAGAGGACTCGCTGGCCCCAGTGTGTGGGGAATGTTTAAAAACACTGCCCCCCTCTGGTCACTCTGTGAAAGCTCAGGTTACAAATCCCTCAGTTGGAGGTTTTCAAGTCTTTCATGTAGCATAAGGTAGAGATTACTAAACGCCTCCCACTATGTTTGGTGTTGTAAAGGTGGGTAGGTGTGAGGGGTTTGGACATACATGGGTCCCGCCGGACGGCGGTCTCCTCTGTGGCGGTTTGGCTCGGTGCGCTGTGGGGTGGTTGAGCTTCTCAGGGGACACGTTGACTCCCTCGAAGGCTGCTGCGTCGCTCTCCGCTTGCAGTTTCGGGGAGTGGGGAGGAGAATCTCTGTTGAAATACGTCAACAGCGTCGAAAAACATCTCGTTTACTTCGATGTCTGATGGGATCGTCTGAACAGCTGTCACCTCTTAATTGGAACCGGGGGAAAATGTACAACCAAAATGATAGTGATGTTTTACATTTTAATATTACTTGTGTGTGTGTGTGTGTGTGTGGGGGGGGGGGGTTACGTTGGGTGAACTGAAGATTGGGTTTCCTGTGTATGGGACTCTTGTGGTGGGGATGTAGGTGCAAATGCGTGCAGCTTGATCATCCATGCATCCTACTAAAGTCTTCAATACACATTTTCCTCTTTTACACCACACAGATGTTCATTTCTCAAACGAACGCCAAGTCATCTTCACTAACCAAAGCAAATTGACTCGCTATCTCAGATAAAGTGAGATAATCATTCCAAAACAACTTTTGAGACTGGGTATGTTTTACCAAAATTAAACATAAGGTCATATGTGACATTTAAGTTCATACTAGGAAATATAGCACCATCCTGCTTTACATGTTTATGTGCGACAAGGCCTTGTTTTGTGCTTTTTGCATCATAAGTGTCGCTGTGTGTTTGTGTGTGTGTGTCTGTGTGTGCGTGTGTGTGTGAGTGGGGGGAGGGGTTCCTCAGGAAACAGGAAATGGGCTGCTCTCCACTGTTTAGGCCCACTCTGACTCATCCCAGTTTCCACTGTGGATCTAGAGGTTGGGCATCCTGGCATTTAGCATTGAGACTGCCATGGCAACCCCTTCCCCTACCAAAATGTCCTGCTAGCACTGCCAATTGAAACAAGAGAAACTGGATGTTCCTGACATTTTCTTTTTCTGCATCTCTAGTAGCAAATTGCATAACTACAAAAGCAGTTGTGGCTTTTTGAAGTTAACAGAAAAATAAGCCTTGCCATCCATGAACAATTTTACAAATTGCTAGCTAGCGTTTCCTACTGGGAGGAACAAAATTGTGAACTCCTTACTTGGGCACTAACTTGTTAGGCTTGTCCTTGACTGGAGGTGGTGAGGGTTTGATAAAAGATGGTAGCTTGACTTTGGTGGGGGGATTACTTCTCAGGTCCTTACTCTCTGGTTTGTCATCTGAGACACAAAGACAGTGGTTACAACTCCAAAGCAAGTGATAAAGGCAGTGGGTGTAAATATTATGTAGGACCTCAGGTTGAAGAAGTAACGTTCCCTACCTTTCAATTTTGCGGTGTTTGCCTTCTCCATTGCTGATGTTTCTGTCTTTGCTGAAACCCAACAATTACATATTGCATTTAGTATTACACTATAGTCACCAAATTTTCATGTCCAGAAAGCATTTCAACAGTACTATTAAATATTTTTAAATACTCGAATATTGTTTCACACAACTGGGTTAGGTTGGAAAAGCTGATATTCCCCACACAGGGTTTGGTAACATGGTAAAAAAAAAAAAAGCTCATATTAAAATCCTTGAACTGCAACGTTATTGTAAGCTTAGTAACCTTGACATATCTAGCACAATTAAATCCATACACTGATTTAAAAACAAGGCAACATTTCAACCCAGCATGTCAGTGGCTACCACACAAAACAAACAACACGTTTATTGCACCCAAATTCAATGGCATTTCTGTTTGTTTCACACAGAACCTATTGCTCTCACATCTGGACAGGGAACAATGCTAATGTTCCCATGTTTTACGGAATTCCAGACTAAGTGGTGTGGCATGGGAAGCCAAGGACCAACACGTCAGTGGCGCTGCCAGGGTCACAGCTGTGGCCAATAAGAACATGAGCAGTTCCCCGGGAATTGTGGGCTTCTCATGGGACAGTCACTTTGACTCACGCTCACACAGGCTCAAGATAGACTACGCGGCACGGGAGACGGCGTTGGCTAGGAGGACGTGATCTTTAAATTATGAAGCTTCGATGAACACAAGGGAGAGAGAGTGTGTGAGATGCCCTGCCTACCTTGCTCCATTTTACTGCTGCATGTGAAGTGTTTATTTTTTAGCTGTTTAGTCCACTGGAACTTCTAACCTGACTACAAAGTCGTTCACATCGGAACAAACACGGATCTGAGCTTTCACAAAAAGCCAAGTAGCCTAAAGCAAATAAAGCAAGACATGTTACAGGACCTTACCTGAAACAATAGACGTCCATTGACCTATATGGAGCACAGCAGAATAAAGGAGGCCTACCTTGTCTGTTTAGTTCATTGTGTAATATTCCTACTCAAGCAATCCACAGAAATGTCACAGCAATGGTGCCAGGCTTCTTGGGCTGCTTGAAAAAAAAAATCTCTCTGACAGAACTCTGTACAGTCTTGCCAGCCCCCTGGCTTCCTCCGAAGCTTCGAAAACCACGTCACGTGACCAAAGCCGCCCCCCACCCTGCCGTCTACCACGGTTCAAGACTTCCTGTGACAGTCCCTAAACCCCCGAGTGACACTGTGTACCAGGAATATTGAGAGGGATAAGGCGGGAGCAGCAGAAGAAGGGGGCTGGCCTTAAATTGTCCTGGATCCAACTGTTATCTTGAAATACCTCGCAGTAAACAGCAGCCTTGCCCTGAAGCCACTGGGCCACGCAGCCATTGTTTAGAGCACTGGGTCGTCTTTTTCAAGCAAGATTAACCAAGCGTGATACCTCAGAATAACATGTCGTGTGGAGGCTATACTTTTGACAACTCGTCATGTAGAGCAGTGCTGTTGCTGATTGTGTTGGGGATAGTCTGTGTCTGTGTACCACATCCTGCCCTGGGGCTCTGACTGAAGACTGAAGATTTGATTGCACATCCTCTCGCCAAGATAAACTGTACCTCCAATGTAGCCTCGCAGGACTATCTTCACGCCAAACAGAGTACTCAAGCCTGAGATGTGAACTGGCTGATTTATGCTTTGAAAAAAGATGTCTTATGACTTATATATGGTAGTCGTAATAAACAAACTTTCCACCGAGGAGCAATGTGAGGAACTAGAGCAAACATTCTCTGCAGTTCATTTAAAAAAGAAGAATAGCAGCTAAACCTTAAAGTGTGCACTCTATAAAGTAAATCTATTCAGTTGACTTTTCTGCTTTACCGAGCAGTAAAAAAGGTGACAACCAACCACAGAGATGGTGCATGCATGCGCCCCCATTCAAACGCATACGTACACGTGCAACGCCACCAGTCTGCTAGGTACAAGGTTATACGGCTTCAGGCCGTGAAAAGTCTGATGGCTATTTTTTCGCGTCAAATTTGTAACAATGTTCAAAACTTAAAGGAACTGACTTGAATTTTGTCATCAAATGGAAGGATTCAGTCAATAACGTGTTTGAGTAATATGTACATTAGAAATGTACATTAAACAAGAAACTATAGGGCAATTAGCTGTCCCCTTGAGTTAAGAAGTTCAAATACAATTCCAAAGCTGTAAAAGCAACTATTCATCAGAACAAAAACCAAACAAACAAAAAAAATAATACCAGTGACAGCAGCACTGACTAAGCAGCACAGCAGAGCCAGCATTACTCTGTGGTCAAGAGCAGTTATAGCTCAGGAAAAGATCCAAATTCAAGATAGTCTTGTCACCACCTCTAAATCTCAAGACCATGCTAACCTGTCAAATGTGACATATCTGTCCTGCTGTACTTTTCTCTTTCTTTAGAACTGGAAATGGTTACCTGAGGGTTTCTCAGTGGTTTGGCGCGCTGGCGGTTGGTTGACGTTGCCCAACTAAAAGAAAAGAAAACAGCGAGTTCAACCGGTTATTAATTCTGGCTCGTCGACTGCGTGCACACACCTCTAGGGAGCACATTGTTTCCGCAAGGATTTTTTTTTTGTGTGTGTGTGTGTGAGTGAGATCAAAACAGAGGATGGTGTAGAAACTCAGTTAGTCAGAGCCCATTGCAGGTGCAATACATATATACCAAGGTCACACAAAAAACAGGGAAATAAAAGCAGCACCATGTGTAAGAACTTTCCAAGTGCAAAACAGAAACAGATATCAATTACTCTAGGACGTGTGTACAGTCTCATAACTCCTGAGCCTCGTGAAGTGAGAGTACCCTTTTCCCCACCAAACACTCAACACCAGTTTATTTATTTTAATTTTTTCCCCAAAGAGATCCCCGCCCCACTCACTTGGAGGGTGTCTGTCGGTGGTATCACCATGACAAAGTTGTCGGGGAAGAAACCACGGCATCCGCTCTGCTCTCCCTCCCACCAGCCCTCATCCTCTGTTTCCTTCAGAGGGAGATTACAACTGTTTAGTGAGAGTCCTCAAAGAACAACACGTTGTCAGGGGATCAGCGAGCCGTGTTGGAGAGGTCAGGAAGGGGTCAGGGGAAACAAGCCCACGCCCACAGGGGATATTGTGATTGAATCATCAAAGATATTTTCAGGGGCCATTTTTTTTTTTTTTACTGCTTCCATAATCATGTCATCAAAGGAGAAGCGTCAACTTGGCGGTTATGGCAGAAATGTTGCTGCCTCACCCACAAAGCAGTATAACCAGTTTAGCTAGATGAAGTCAAGGAGGGTATCATGTGAGATAAATATTATTGTACATGAAGCTCTCCTGGCTGAGACAAACAACAAACACTGCAAATCTCCTTTAAATGAAATATATTATAACATGAGATGAACGCTATGATCATTAAGGATTCTCATGATATCCTGCAAGAAAGGCACACATTCTACAAAGACTCCGACCTTGCTGATGAGTGTCACAATGTCCCCCTTCTTCAAGTCCAACTCATCCTCGGTGAAGGCTGTGTAGTCAAACATGACTTGACATAATTCCTTTACTGCGGAGACAGGGGAGGGAAACGTGTCAAGGTGTGATGGTGGTCCATGGCAACCATTTCACAGTAATGTGAAACTTGGATTGGCGGTTCCCACCGTGACAGCATAACTGACAATAAAAATGGCACACCGTCTCTCTTTGTGATCTTACTGGAATCATTGCTCTGACTCAACCTTATTACCCATGGGTGTAGCTCAATTCTGTCTTCATCTGAAACAAAGATAAGCCAGTGCAAACCAAAAACTTGGATCTCACTCTGACGTCACGCCAAAGAGATTGGATGTGTGGTTTGGGGCCACACCTTCCTTAGGTCTCTGTGTCGACGATTTTAACGGTAAATAGAGTGCCTGAATAGGCTCACTAGTTTTTCCCTGATGAACGTAGAGGTTTCCCTGGTTTTGGTGTTGATTTCTGTTGATCACATACACTAGACAGTGCCTCACTTGCAGTCTTTCCGTCTAATACGACATAACACTTACGGAGCAAAACACACACTTCAAGACTGTAGGAAACTCACAAACTTACAATTTTTCTTTTTGTTCCTCACGCTTGTCTTTTGCTTTGTAAAAACAGAAACACAATCATCAATGGTAGAGTTAGACCATGTTCCTTTCATTTGAGAATGATAAAAGAGGTTGGCATTCATGTTTGGTTTGGGCAGCTCACCTCCTTGCTGAACGTTGCGTTTGAGAGTTTTGGTCTGGTCTTTCCTTCAGTAAGCTTGGTATCTGCAATACACATACAAGTGGGTTGTGTCAACTTTTATGAAGACTGTAAATTAGATCAGTATAGACCGAGGGATTCAACTTATAATTAGGCCTTGCTCTACATGAACCTAGTACAAAATAATAAAAAACAAAGTGTCATGAGTACGTGGTTACCTACCTTTTGGGGAGACAAAGATTTCTTTGACGAAATTAGATGGGAATGCTCCCACTTTTCCATTTTTCATCCCCATCCACCACCCGTCCTCAATCTTAAACGGGAGGGAATGGCAAAAAGAGAAAACGTGATAAGCAAAACATAATTTGCACACCGTAGGTGCATAAGACCCAAAAGTGTCAATTCAGCCGTCTCTATTTTAACACTAATCCAAATGGTTTCTACAGTAAAGTATCTCACAGCTGTGCACATACTTCAGACCATGAAACACAAACATACAGTACAGATTGATTTCTGATTTGACCTATGATTCATATTTAGAGCCATATCTTCACTCATTGCCTAGTGGCACAAACAACCACAGCTACTCTGAGAACAAGTACAGTCTGTTTTCAACCCGCACATTAACACTGGAATGTTTCTTTAGGGCATGATTTGTGTGAGTCACTGCAGAATGTTATGACTCCTTAAGAACCAACAATGCAATGAACATTATTAGTGTGCATTTTGAAAAAAAAATCTGAGGGTCTGATTGTTACGGGACTGGCTAGAGTGTTGCTTCCTTTTAAACATGGATAAGATTAAAAAACCATCACCAAGAAAGAAACTCTTTAATACAGAAGGCCCAAAGCGTGTGATTCATAATTGTAATTTTAAATCTCCTGCAAATCTGTTGATTATCTACAATGTTCCTTTTTGTTAATGCAGTTGTCCCAAACAGTACACCTCAGGGAATGAGAAGAGAAGCGTTTTTACCTCCCGAAGGATCTCGACGGTCTCCCCGGCAACCAGCCCCAGCTCATCCTCATTCACGGGGGTGTAAGCGAAGGCCACCTCGCACTTCCTGGACTGTTTCTTCATCCTGGCTGTGGTCGGAAAGCATTTTAGGCAACAGACAAGGGAGTAAGAAAGGATTCCTTTGTAAGTTATCGTGGTGCACACAAAGCAGTAATTATTTTCTTTTTAAAGGCCCTCAAGTCTCAACAGAACATAACTTCAGACATTAGCTGGAGCTCCTGTTTGACGCTTTCAAACAAAGGGACTGTCCTATTTATTACATATTACAATCAGGTATTGAGATGTTGTTTTGATCTGATCCGTTTTGGTACTTGATAATTAGGTTTACACGCGTGCCAGACTGTCGTCAACCTATATTTACTATTGAGCCTTTAATTGCCTGAGTCGTGTGTTTTGCTGACTAACCTTGTGCATCTTTACAACCCTTCTCCTTTCCATTGCAGTGTCTGGACTAACCTAGTTACTGCTTGTCAAACATACTCTGTTCTTTTTACTGAAGCTCAGGGAAACAGAAGTCAACATACATTTCCTTAAGCTTCTCGGTTCTCTTTGGTCGTCTCCGATTAAATACACGGGCACCTCCTGTGCGGAAAATGAATGCGTAAAAAAAAAAGGAAACGTACAGAGAAGAATACCATGAACTGGCTGGCAAAGACTTTGACTGTCGGTATACCTTGACGAAGTTAGCTGGGAAGATGCCCCTCTTGCCTCGGAGCTCTCCCTCCAGCCATCCTTCCTCGCTGGCCTTGGTGACCTTTTTAACCACGTCTCCGGTCTGGACTGTCATCTCGTCCCCCCTGCTGCCCTTGAAATCAACCAGCACCAGCACCTCTACAGCACATTGAATGGACAGAAACAAGGAGACCAGAAACAGACAAAAGGTGAGGAACTTCCTTTTTTGGGACTCAATGAACTCAAGCAGTGTGTCCCCACATTAGAAAAGGTGTGTGCTTGTCTCAACAGGCGCTGGTATGTGCCGGAGCAGTCTTCTAGACGGCGGAAGGGGCTTTGTTGCCGCTTCTCACCGTGTCTCGACAGAAGGTACTCTCGCACATGACTTGGAAAAATATTTTGGAAAACATGAGCCTTCTACAACTTTTTGGATGATTCATTCCAATGTCCACTGACATGTTACTGTAGCAGTGTTGCGCAACTGCGGAATCGACAGCCAGTTTGAAGTGTAAATACGCACAGGTTGAACCAGTTTTAACACCAGAGCTCAGGAACACAAATGCCTTTGGCCTTGGCTTGTGGTAGCTTCTCGCGTCAAACACAGAAAAACATTGTAACATGCAGCAGCACAAACATTTGCAGAGGATATGAATCTATATAGAGAGCACACAGAGAGTGGGCGGAGGGGGGGGGGTATTATTTTGCAGATCCTCTGTGGTACTCCCCTGCTATCTGACTTACTGTGAGCTCAAAATAGATGTAATTATGCATAATCTAAGCAGGAATTGAATTCTCATTTTAGCAAACCTAATGTAGAACCAAAGAACTCACAGTATAAATTAGCTAATAAAATGCATCTTACTAAACACATTTTCCCAGAGATTGCTATAAAGACACCACCAATCGTCTATTTAAATTGCTCCCCCAGCATTCCCAAAGTCCTCAAACAGCCAAAGCCTGAAGGAGATGACTACTCACCCATGGTTTCCAGAAGAGTTTGATGCTGCCGAAGTACTTTAAATAGGCAAGCACTGTTCCTCAGAGAGCAGACGTCCAAGTCATACTAAAATAGAATCACAACAGTAAGGGAATGGTGGTATTGCTCAAGAACGAGAGACAGATATGGCAGACTGGGCCCTCCTTTCCTTCTTGTCAAACATTAGCATTGAGCAACTTCCTCTCTGGCCAGTCATGACTAGTCACCAGTACGGAGTAGGATGGGTCAGAGCGAGGGAGTCGTGAAGTCAAGAGGAGGAGGAGAAAGAGAGAGAACAGGTGGGACTGGTTTCTACAAGGAATGGATGGAGGGAGCTTATGTGCAAGGTTGCAATAAATATAACCTGCTGGGTGTTACCGAGTAGAATGTAGTGTGTGTTTGTTCCTTCATAATTGTTGTTTAGCTTTGTACTGCATGTCCCCTGAGGAACAATTAATGACCAGTGTCCTGCTGAGCTCCATCTTTGAGAGGCAGAATACGAGGAGGGTGCTAGAGACTAGACTGAACCAGCGACGATGTGACTGTAAATCGCGCTGCAGGAAGACATTACATAACTCCGACGGTCCGGTTAATGTTCCTAACAGAAAAGGGGCAGTACGAGGAGAAACTCCGCTGTTCCGTTGTTCCGTGTTCTGTGAAAATAATATCCCTGTTGCTCAATCTCATTATTTCCACAATAACTGGTTATCCAATCACTGAGTCATGATCAGTATGCTACCTCTGTCATTACAAAAACACAGTAGTGATTTCCTTCAGTATAATAACAGTCTTGTAGTGCAAGTGCATCTTGGATAAGAGGTGCAACCCATGAGGGAATATGTGCTACGTGAAAAATGAACTGCATGACAGTTTTTAGGACAATAAATCAAAAATATGTTGTTCGTGTGGTATTTTCTCTTTAATTTACAATTTCTAAGAAACGTGATTGACAACAGTAATTTAAAAAAATGCAATTTTCCCCAACAATGCTAAATATAACAAATGAATGAGAGACACATTCTATACTGTACAAAAGCAGTGCCAGCCACAGCAAGACATACACATTTTAGTAGTGCAAAAGTATACATATTCTACATATTCCATTCATATTTACACTCTATATATTTTTTAAGAAAATTATATTTAAAACCCATCAATCTTTTGTATTCAACTATTTTATTTCAAGCACATGACTATGTGATCATTCCTTCAGTCTCAAAACAAAGACAAAATGTCACATACAAAACGCTGGCCAACAGAAAAAGGTTGACTTTAAATGACAAACTATGTGTTGATTGAATATTTCATGCTGAGGCACATTCTCACACTTATAGTATACTCATAATCTAGTATCCAATCTCAATCCAAACAATTGAAAGTTCTATAAAAGTATGAATATATGAAAATATTTTCAAAAGAAATCAACGAAACATCAAATGTCCAAGTGGATTTGTCTAACCGCGTATAAGATGATTTTTCTGAAGGGTGCACAACTGTTCACAATTGCAGAACAGGACATTTGACCCTTTACAGTTTGGTCCCATAGTGGAAAGGGGAAATTTTAAGGACACACGGCAGACAATTTGTCTTTACTTAAACACCGCAGTTGACTTATTGTAAAAGGGATTTCAATCTTTTGACAGTAATCTTTGCGGAAAACAAGCTATGGCCTGCTTTTGAGAAGATTTTGCTCTACTTAAAAGACGATTTTGATGACAACGACTGTTAAGAAGCTGTTAAGAAAGGCAAAGTCTAATGTTTATACACTACAATACAAAAACACCCTGTCGAGTTTCACAAGCCCAAATACTAACAACCTAAAAAGCAAAGACATTGGAGTCTTATCAAATAACAGCAAATCACTGTCAAGTAACAGCGTCACCTATGCGCTAACCCGCCCCAGGCAAGTCCTCACTACACTGGTATTATGTCAGAAAACAGTCCAAAGTTGTAAAGCGTTTTCCATTTTGTAGCAATGATTCGTTCACGTTCCACCTTTGTAGCCATGCCAATCAATAAAACCCCCAAACCAAACACCTAGGACAGGAGGAAAGGCAACCGGAAGGCAGCTTGCGGCCTTGAGACCTTCACTGTGTGGAGTCCTTATCGGCCAGGTCGTGCTCTCCTTTCTGGTCCTGCTCGCTGTCCTCCTCCGGTGCGTCACCCTGCGCCCCGTTGACCTGGAACTTGTCATGGGTCCACTTGGGGCTCCGGTTAACGTTGGAGCTAATGGTGGCTCTGCGCACGATGAAGCGCCCCCTGCCTCGCGAGCCGTTTCCTCGCCCGCGCCCCCGGTTGTCCAACCACTTTTTCTCCCTCTCCGCTTCTCTGTCATCATGCTAAGAGGAAGGGGGTGGTGGGGGGGGGGGGGGATCAATCAGTACCAAAAAAAAAAGCACAAGAGCATTAAGTTTATTATATTCTTCAACAACTTTATTTGGTGTGACTACATAGTTAGCGACACATTGGCTAAAAGGATTGGGTACAAACCTACCAAGTAGTATTTTCTACTCTTCGGCGTATACTCTGGGTCCCAGTCTTCGTTCTTCGGAGCCACTGGCGGGTTGGTGGAGCCATTGTTATTAGTGCTGTTGCTCTGGATATGAACCCTGTTCCAACCCCTTCCTCTGATTCTTAATTGCTGTAATGTGTGTGAGAATAAAGACCTTTAAGCTTAATGTAAACCTGCACCTGCACTTGTTAATTACACGTGAGGTGAAATGGGACAGTTTAAAGGCAATCGAAGTGTGCAAAGAACGGGAGAGGGGAAGGCCCTTACAAATCCTCCACTTGGCCTTCCTCCGTCCATAGGCCCGCCGTGGTCACGAGGCCCTAGCCGGCCTGCGTTAAAGACGTCCTCCTTAGCCTCGGGCTCCTCGCAGGGGAAGTCGCCAGCCTTGCGCGACGGCGAAGGCGAAGAGGAAGAGGAGGAGGTCGCGCGAGAGCGCTTCTTCTTACTTTTCCTTCAGGTGGGGGTGAAGCAGAAAGAGTTAACCCCCGTCAGAGGGCTGGTTTCATGGCCTCAGGGTTCGGTCCTCTCGCCAACGCACAGAGGCGGCAATGTGAGACGGCAGCACCTACTTGGACTTCTTGTGATGCTTGCCAGACTTCTCAGCGGATCTCTCCCTACTCGACTCCGGGGAATCACCCGAGTCTCGGCCCTCATCCTGTACATAGTCACTCCCTCGGGCCGAGTATTGTTTACGACGCTCAATATCCAGGCGAAGGTCCATTGAGTTGCTCCTCACTTTAATACCTTCACCCTGTCAGAGGCAGATGGAAAAAGAACAAGGAGGTGGACAGACTCTGGGTTAGCAAAGGGGTGCTGTCAGCATAGGCACAGGCAGTGTGACGCCAAGTTGATTTTGTCGTCTGAACCGCTTGACAGGGCCCCAAAAAAAACATTAAATCCGACAACCTGTGCGAATTTCCAGTTCAAGAGGGGACTGTGGCATTTGGACAAGCATGAATAGCGTAAGCCTGTCTGGAAAAAACGGGGTTTCAAAGTCTACCGCTGCGACAAAGCTCCGACCTGATGGGCAGACCAGCTGCTTCTACAATCACACTCAAATGCATTCACTGTTACTGGTGTGGCCATCATTTTTGGTTGATACCGTTTTCTTCCTAAGGTTAATCAACTGGTTCCATGCAAGGGAATTAAGGGAGCGAGGAGTAATTCCTTCTGGGGGTGAAAAAAATCTGTAATCTTTTTGGGAACGACCAGGGTTTTATGCAGACAACTAAACAGTAAGAAAAGTGCAAAAAGGGTTTGCTTTTGACTAAATTGCTTTCCTTATTGGTCGAAGAAGAATACTTACTATGACATTATTCTTAGTCCTTTGAATGGCTTGCACACAGGAGCAATTTGCCGATTCCATTTCTGAGCCCTCGCTCACTTGCCATGGGCAGGCTTTTACCCACAGTATAACCAAATCACCAAACGTGGACGGGGTATATAATACACAAGAAACTGAATGTGCGTGCCTCGTTTTGCTTTTGCTTTTCTTAGACTTTATGCAACTCCCTTCAAGGAAAAGCACAGGCTTAGAGAGAGATAATGCAGTCTAAAAGGCAGCTGGCTGGCCCCCTTGCTTGCTGCTGTTTGTCAGTGTTTTCCAATATACTTCATATTGAAAAATGTTCAGTCACCTTGTAACTGCCATCCCCGGAGCTTTTCATCCCTTCTAAAAGGTGAGAGTGTTTCATAAAAGCACTCGGAGACACATCAATTCTCCTACAGGAGGGAAGCACACAGAGAAAAGGAAGTTTAACATTGAAGCTGGTCGCAGAACAGGTCATACAGAGCAAAGTCATTTGAGCAACCACCACAAGTATGTGAAGAGACAGAGGGCCTAGCTAGGTGACTCTACCTGTGTATCTCTGGACTCTTTCTTGGTTTCGTCACTTCCTTTTCAGAGGATCTTCTTTGGTACAGAGCGAAGCGCTCATTTAGAGTCATTCCAGAAGAAGGAAAGTGTTGTGCTGCGGGAAAAAATAAAGACTATATTCAGTAACAGGACTTTATTGTTCAATCTTAATATACTCCTTCATCCAAAACACATTTGCCAACCGTAAGGCTACTTACCAATTCTTAATATGGTAAACTGTTGACCATATTTGTAATTTTTTTCATTTTGTTTAAAAACAAAAAATTCACAATGCCAAAATTATACTTATTTTCGCAGAGAAGCACAATTAGTTTCACAACCAGTCCCAAGATTATTCTGACAAAGCCTCATTCGTATGGAATGTTAATAACAAATACAGCATCTTAAGCTTGAGATGTTTGAACGTGTGCTGAAAGGCATTCTGTGGCTTTGCACATAAGGCTGGAAACCCCACCTTTAATATGGTGGACGATGGTGACAATGTGCTGAGCAAACAGCTCTGAGGGACACTGGACATGTTGGAAGATAGAGCGAAACTCCTGCTCCTTTTGAACGGGATGTATAAGATCCCGGGATAACCGCCGTTCCCCGGCCAAAATATCCGAGGAGCTGAGGAAGGAGAGAAAAATCGATGAGTTATCAAACCCCGGACCAAAAACGAATGAATAAATAATACATGTAAATATTTGAGCATCTTGCGGCCGGGCCACAGACCAATGGGCTCGGACCATTGCTTGAAATACCTGGCCAAATCATCCCTGAGAGAATCAACTCGGCCACTAAACTCTGCTCCTCGTTTCCCAGACGCCTTTGCGGGCGAGTTCTCCCCAGTTACCATTAACATCCCCCTGTCAGAGTTTCTTCGTACGGTCGCTGAGGGAGATTGGTTGGACACAGGTTTCTCCTTCCTCCGCCCTGTGTTGTGTTTCTCTGAGGAAAGGTCCCTCAACATCTCTGCAATTTCCCTCTTGGCAAGGGCTGCAGTTATGGCGGCTGCTTTCTCCTGCTTACGACTGCGGTAAATCTCCTCGGCCACGGCATCGAGGTCGTCGTCTTTGTCTACCTGTAAGTACGCCAAATCCCGCCACTTGCCAAAGTGCTTTTCAAATAGCTCTCGGGCAGAGGGGACAACCTTGCCCTTTGGCTTAGAAGCCTCGTCCCCACATTTCCTCTCTCTGCGGAGGGACTTTAAATGGGACTTGACTATGACTTCCTCCTCCTCCTCCTCCTCCTCCTCCTCCTCCTCCTCATCCTCCCCATCTCCCGAAAGAAAAGGGGAGGCTTTCAGGAAGCTTTTCAGTGACACGTTGCCCTTGAAGTCCGCTTTGTACTTATATTGCTCCCCTTTATCATAGGGATCTGTTCCTTTGGATGTCCCATGGGCAGATGCTTCCTCCAAAAGGCCACAGGAGGAGCCATTTTGAGTCTGAGACTCCATTTCCACATGGTTTGTTGCCATGTCTCTTCCATTCTCCCTTGCAGATTGTTGTTTCTTATTATTTTGCTCCTCTAAAAACCTGAACAAAGATGAGGGCATCAGTCAATTATCTATGTATAAAAGAATAGAAAAGTATAGGAAAACCTATGACTTGTACTCACACCTTGATTAAATGAATACATGCTAACATGTTTTATGAATTCTGGGGAAATGTATGAAAAATGATCTGACTTCTTAGACAATGTAAGGGCAGTGCAGACTGGCCAAGTATAGATAGATGCATAAACAATAAGTCCTTTCTAGTATTATCTGCCTTCTCAAACCACTTATTTCAGCTTGGTACGGCAACCATTAAAGTATTTAGTTTAGGGCCAAGGGGAAAACAAGACATGGAAATTAGTGGTAAATGAAAGCATTAGGGGAAAACCTGACTTCGGGAAGAAAATAAAAGTCCCAAAATCTGTGAAAGAAATTGGGAACTAAACAGAGAATCTGAACATTTTGTACAAAACCTGCACCTTCATTTGACTTCATAAAGAAAATGCTTACTTTTTAAAGGCAGTGGAGAGTGAGCTTTGATCTCCAACTAGGTTGTCCTCATTACTGAAGATACCAAACCCAGAAAACACAGGGGTGGGGCTTTTCTGTGACGGGCTTTTGGTGGAAGTTGAGCCACCCATCGTATGCCACGAGGAGCCCTCATTTACAGCTGCATGAATGCTTTGAGGGGAAGGACTGGACTGGTTGGTGGTTGGGGTGACCTGACCCACGATAACAGCTGAACGCACCAGAGGACTGGCCTCCTTGGGGCTGGCGCTGTAGTCTTCCAGGCCCTGCCAGGTGTCTCTTTGGCCCTCTTCCACCCCTCCAGAGCCCGCGGGGAGCTCCGCGGACCCACCGTCCCCGGCCCCTCCCTTCTCCACCTCCTTGGAGGCCACGCATTCCTCTGTCACATGCTTCGAGTTCTGGTTGGCTTGGCCATTGGCCGGCCTGTGCTTCGGGGAGGACGAGTGGGAGGAGGATGAGGAGGGGCGCGAGCGGCGGGACCGGGGCGAGGACGACCGGTCCGAGAGGTGGGAGTGGCTGTGGGAGCGCGGGCTCCCGGAGCGTTTCTTAGGCGTGCGAGAGCGCCCCCGCTGGTACTTCTGCTGCGGCGGCTGGTGGTACTGCTGCTGGTGGTACTGCGGCTGGTGCTGCTGTTGCTGGGGGTGCTGCCTGTAGTTCTGCCAGTTGTTGGGGCGGAAGTTATTGTTGTAGCCGCCTCCGCCCCCGCCGCGCTGGTAGCGTCCCCGCGGGTAGTAGCCCCGCCCTCTGCCCCTGAAGTTGTAGGGCCTCCGGAAGCCGCGGTTGTAGCCCCGGAATCCCCGGTTGTTCTGGTACTCCCTTGTATAATTCCTCTCTCGCTTATTGGGTGGAGAATGGGATCTGGACCGAGAGCGAGAACGGGACCTAGAGCTTTCAGAGAGAGAGAGAGAGAGAGAGAGAGAGAGAGAGAGAGAGAGAGAGAGAGAGAGAGAGAGAGAGAGAGAGAGAGAGAGAGAGAGAGAGAGAGAGAGAGAGAGAGAGAGAGAGAGAGAGAGAGAGAGAGAGAGAGAGAGAGAGGTGGGGCTTCAGACTTTGTAAAGATAACACCAAGACGCTTGTCAAACAACATGTGCTAAAGAAGTCATGCAGTGGATATGCTAAATACATAACATCTGGCCAGGAGCTGGATTTGCGTTGGAACATCTGCATCTGATACGTTGAGGGAAGAAGGTAGACATGTGGATATATTATCAGGGGCGATGATGGGAGTCCACAAAATGAGCAAAGCAGAAGAAAAGACCTTCTGTAAAGATAATTGGCTCAGCACCATTAATTGTGTTCCATCTACTCCACTTGGTGGCACTAGAGCACCATTCAGAAATTGATTCAAAACGTAGCTGACTACTTCACCAGCGTCTCCGTTACTAAAATAAATATTTAAATATACATTGAAAATAATATTTATATATATATATATATATTGAATGTGGCTAAGGATTACGTCAACACCCCCAATGCTCCCTATAGGTTTTCAGACATGTGTGTATGTTCTACAGGCTAAGCAATCTGTATGTTGATTACCAATGGAACAAAGAACAGAGAAAACTCAGTGAAGTCCCCTTCTATTCTTTACAATCTTTTTGCCTCTAAAAGGGAAATTATGAACAAATTATCTTTCAACAGAAATATAACTTATAAACAATGAACAACAAAAATGATAGAATTGAGATTTAGAACACATACACAGAAATCCTATTCAAAACAATAACCATAGCTTCACAATCCACTTAAACAACATAACCCTTGACAGAACTAACCCGGCTAATGCACACAACAAATAACCTTACAACTTTTCCCATGCTGAGAAACTCTTCATAGAACTCACCCAGTATGTTTTTTCATTGGAATACAGAAGAAGTAAAGAAGCCAGTGCGTCAAGCAGCACTGCACGCTCACTGTGAGCACTACGGACTCTGCATCTCTTATGCCGAGCCCTGGTGGTAAGGGGGAGTCACATGGGCCATATGGGAAGAATTTCAAGTCTAATCCCTCAATTTAAAAAGGGGACTCCGCTTGCCAGTTAGAGAAGCTGGCCACGGCTACTCTGAAACCGTGTCTGAGAGAGCCAATTTAAAGTCAATACTACCGTATAGGGATTTGACACTGCTTATATTTTTGCTTGGATGAAGGGGAGTGGTTTTTAACACTCATATTATGGTCACAAATGTACGGTACTGTACATGCAATAAGAATATCACTAACAGCAACAGACCGTGAGTGGAATTTTGAATTCACTTTGTAACCGTATTTCAGTGGAGAATCCAAATGATAAATACTTTTTGGGCAGTTTTTTTCTTCTTCTGAAAACACATCAAACAGTCTAGGTCCAGACAGCAGGCTTAATACTTTTTTAAGTTTTTAAGTTTTTTCCTGCAGTTCTTGTACAACAGTTGCATGCCATTTGGTGTCACTCCCAGGAAAAGAGCTGCCATGCCGCTTAAATAAACTCCGCACATTCATTTTGCCAGCAGCAGGAGTGACGTCAGAGAGAAACCACACTTTCCCTTGCAAATGAAAAGAAACGGCCACTGTAAAGGAATTTTGATTTGAGCTCAACAACAAAACAACAAGCTAGGTGATTAGCATATCATGAAAATAATTTCCTTGCTTGCTGCTACAAAGTCAGCAAGAGAACAATTAACACCCCCCTACCCCCCCACCCCCACACACACACACCCACACCCTCAGCAGCAAGGATGGCACACATCAATTATTTGGGGGTAAGTCCTCCTGACTAAACATTCAGCCAGCTGCTACAGGCTGCCTATTTAATCAGACCAAGTCCAAGTGTGCATAGGAAAGACATACAATTAAATAAAAACTGATTCAGACTGAAAACAAGCCCTGTTATAAAATGAAGTCACATCTTGGGGCATACAGTGTTAAACGAGGTAAGGCTGACCTTCATGCTCATAAAAATATGGGGAAAAAATGTCTAGCAATAAAAGTTGTGGGTTGAGGTCATGACTTCCTGATTCCTGGCTAAACCAATACCGTGAGTCCGACAGGAATGGGCTTCTTGGGTAAAGGAATGGTCTGTCAACATATATGCGTTACACATGTTCTCACATTATGTATTATGTGTACATACAGAACTCCTTAACGCTGGGACCCATCCGCATATGCAATACTTTCTGCAGCAGTATGTTCCTTTTCCACAGATTAACAACCTTTGTTTGTCAAAGGCATTTCTTACCATCTACTTATAAAATACCTGTCAAGACTCAGTTAGCAACGCTTATCTTGTTTCAATTTCTCTGACACAGCAATGTGCCGGGTGTTTATTGCTTTCCATAGACAAGAGCACAGGATATAAATAACTCTCTCCAAATAGATGGCACCTCCATTTTCCACCGATTGATAACAAAAAATAAAAATACAAATAGCCCAGTGTTATATGCACATGGATAAAACTGTCAAACCTTGCTTATGTTAGACAAACTAGACCCATGGCGTGGCAAAGCATTTCTATTGAATCCGAAATGTGGGTCTACCTGTAGCGATGCTTCCTGGTCCGGGATCGGGAGCGACTCCTTGACCGGGAGATGGAGCGTGAGCGGGATCTTGATTTGGAGTTCGAACGAGAACGAGACTTGGATCCTGACTTTGTGGCTTTAGACATGGCTGACGGCAGTCAACCTCAGGTAAAGCGTTTTATCTGTTGAAAGATAAAACAGTTAAGGGACAGTGTTAGGGTTTAGACAGATAAACGTCCTCCAGCACAAGGGATGGGAAGTCAATAAATAACTTTGTCCAGAACCTCCGGAAGAAAACCAGAAACAGATGGCAGACCATTACCTCAAGTTGGAGAGGAATTAAGAGCTATTAAAAAAAAAGAAATTACATCAAAACATCAAATACTGTAAAGTGTGCTGTTTAAAACATCTAGCATGACCAAAGAGAGAAAAAACATTGCTACATGTTGAAAAGGGACATCTGTATTTACATTACGCAATTCAAAAGGTGCATGTTCAGTACAAGTCTCCTTTATGTACCAAGAAGGCTGTACCTTTCAAGAGGCAGTCATGCTCGGTGACAATTAATTTATTGACTTATGCAACAGTTGCATGTTAAAATGCAGGTTTTTTATGTACTAAGAAGGCTGTGGCAAATGGTTACTAAGGCAATTTTTGTGACAGTTTAGTTTTAAACATATAGTGCAGCACATTGTTTGCTTTCTAACATTGACGTTGTTGTTTGTGTTTTAATGACTATCTTGAATTACACTGATTGCATAGCTGTCTGCCATCATTGTCTGCTTGACAGGCTGTGTAAAAATAGTTCAAATATTAAACGCCAGCTGTCTGCTAAAGAAAAAAAAGTAGACAGATTTATCTAACCTCTTTTTTCTCTCCGGATCCTTTTGACAAAAAAACTGGACATTTACGCAAGTGCCAATCTATCAGTTACATTGTAAGGAAACCATTGTGTACTTTATCTGACAAACACAGGCCCTTCGATGGCTTGTTTATCAATCTAACACTCACTCCTAAAGTAAAATAGTTATTTAACAGGCCATTTTAAATGCCTAGAGCTGTCAATCCAATATATGCAAAGCTGTGTAGTATTCATTCAAGTAAAAGATAAGTCAGGAGGACAAGGCTTTATAAAGGTGATGAAATCTTTGAGGAAATAGGAAAAACATAGCTTGTGGTATAAAGATATTGGCCCAACCTTTACAGATGCTGTTTTTATACAGCATTTCATGTTACAAGATATACAGTAACAAGATGTTTGAGACACCTGTAAACAACTATTGTTAAAGCAAGCCAGTGAAAAGTTGTGGACTCACTCTTCTTCAAAGCAGACTATAAACTTTACTAGGCTAATTGAAACACATTAGTCTAAGCTTGATCACATTTAGCTATTCCAAAATGTATAAAGTGAGCAATGGAAAAACATCAAAACGCTCTGATGAAGGTAGTAATACCGAAACACGTCATAACTTTTTTCAAAGTCTGCTTCCAATAAAATGTAAAATCTAAGTGTCTCGTTTTTTTTTTATCAATATTACTGTGGGTGTGCAACCTTTTGCTTCTAAATACTCATACTTTTTGGTACAGCACAAAAAATTCCTGTCGCGGCGGAACTCTTTTCTTTTTTCCAATAGCTAATACCATTTGGTTTAAGGCCTCCATCTCAACAACATAAAAGCTATCGCATCAGAGGTACTATAAATACCCACAGCCAACTATTTGTGTCAAACATCAAGTGGTTAGCCCATGCACAGGGAGGCGGTTGACTGCTGCCTATTGAACTGAATTCAAAATGGCTCGATAATATACATTCAAAATCACGGTGCCAAGCATGAAAACATGAGAGACTCATAAACGACTCCAGCATCTCTCAAACATACTTTGTCTATCCAATAAGGGCAAACATGATGCCTCAAGGGATTTACAAGTGTATTCCAAGAATCCCTGACAAGATCCTGGAGCGGAGGCATCTTGAAATTTCCACAGCCATAAATAAACTCTCTGTGACATATGAAATTTGGCCTGCGGATCAACTAATTGATTTTTCATTTTGAGAGGCCTCTGTGGGGACTTTTAGCGAAGGAAATTGCAGACCAAACAAGAGGGGGGGGGGGGGGGGTTGGGGGTTGGGGGGACTTCAAAAACAGTGAACCGCAGTCGTGCATCGACACATGGTGGTCCCCGTCCATTTCTGCTACTGTTTTGGTTGGAGGGTATTGAAATGTGTTTGCCTTCCTCCTCCTCCTCCCACTTTGCCTCGAGAGTTCCTGCTTCCTTCATCCCTGAGGCCTGCTGTCTTTGGCTTTCAGATTCTCATTTCCTGAAGGCACTGACGAGACAGGACAGGACAAACTGTGTGCGCATCAAGGACATTTCAGGATAGCGATTCAGATGTGCCTTAATCCATACATCTGACAAAAAAGAAGGGTATATAACCAACTGCAGTCAACAGAGCCTAGTCCAATAGTCTTGCGTTGACTTTGTGACTAATGCTGTCGTTGGCTCAAATGGAAATTCTTCCACGGGCCAACATTGGGTCAGCGTGTATTTATTATACATCAAGACAATAAGGAAAACGACTTCAAAGCTTTAAGCAACACACTATAGCATACTTAAATATATGCTCTTGGTTTTACCTGTGCCAGTTTCACATGGCTGCAAATAAGCCTTTATCAAATGCCTGTCAAATGAAACTGTAAACGAAAGAAGTGCCAGTAGTGGGGAAACCCGTTAGGCTTTTATTAGTACTGTAACATAACGTCAGTTTTTCTCTTATTTCACAGAGGGAACAAATTATTTGATAAGTTGAAACGGTGTAACAGGATTAGTCTATTTTAATAAGAAAACCGCAAGCATAATCGCATTGAATTGAAATTTTTCCCAAGCAATACTTTCTGGTGAAGAGGCAGTTGGGTTTCCTCGTACTGCAAAGTGACAGTAAGCTCAACTCCTAATTGATAACCGGGCACAGCTGCCTCCCCTTCACAGTAAGGTCTGCAGACTAACTGCTAGGATTTGAACTAAAAAAAGACTGCAACAAGTGGGCTGGCCCTCTGATCAATCACCCTTTCGGACTCAAAAGTACAACCCCCCCACCCCCACACAATGCACATTGAGCGTGTCCTGGGGGCAGCGATTGACAGCTGCCTAATCTCCGCGTCGCCTGCTTATTGCATTCAAGGAAAACAAAAGTGCCTGTAAACGATGATAAAGCAACTCGATCCAGCAGCCAGAGTACGAACAGACTCACTCAGGTCAATCAACTGCTCCATCCCTGGGACGCCTCAGAGGCAGCTGGAATGACATTTGCTATCTCTACAGCTCACCAAGACAACATCCCCCCCTTAAAAAAAAGCTCCGGCAACTGCCCGGGACAATTTTCTTTGGTAGCTAAAATAGTGCCACAATGTGGGCATCGCTGTCCAAGTTTATCCATCAAGACACAGCCAATCCCAAGGCAATTTGGGAATTTCCGAGCTCCTGTCATCCCTGCTGAGTGCCGTACTCCTTAATGACCTTTCGTCATTACAGTAAAAAAAAAAAAAAGAAGAAAGAGTAAGGAACAACTGGCTGCAGCTGCCACATTGGCAAGTGGACCTTTTGTTTTTTTTAGGGGACTTTTGATAGGATGTCTCCCACACTGTTGCTCCACTAGATAATGATGTATCAACTCGACAGACACACTCTGACAGGAAGTCCCCACGTCCCCTAATTGAGGGCAGTTTGAGGCGACGCAATTTGATATGACGAATAGTAGAGACATTTGTATATACAGCGTTTGGTGATCCCTATCGAATATCACCAACGACCTAGATCTTGCCGGCCTAGAGCAATGCTTGTTCAGTAAGCTCCCACTGAAGAACTTTCACAGCGCTAGAATGACTGCTGTAATTCAACAGCATTTCAACTTGAATCACTGTCCTGAAGAGACAGAGCCCTTTGCCAATGCATCTTCAAATAGTGCAGACATCCCCTGAGCTGTCCGTCACCGCTGCTTTGTGGGGGCCATGCTGCAATCAAGAAGGAACTCAACAGCTAAAGGTCCTCTCTATTTTGGTCAACAGTTGTGAACAGCCAAGCAAATTGTTCTTTACTTGAGCCATGTGCACTTTATAATATAAGTTTCGACCCTTCTACTTCATAAATGTTCTGTTTTTCTTCTGATCTGTTTAATCCAGCCCGTTACTCCCATGGCATTGGAAGTGCGTGCTGTAACACACCTCATGTTGGCAAGTTGACTCAATAGGGAGAGGTGCTGATACATATTATGCTTACACATTGTTAACGCTTTTTTAACACATGCACAGATGTATGTGAACTCCACCCTACTCATATCACATTTATTCTGTAACTGAGCTTAAATGACACATTGGGTGAGAATAATATACATCGTGATTAACCTAAAGTGTTGAAGGGACATCCAAACAGTTCCAAGTAATGACAGTTTAGGAGTTGTAAACATTATTTGTTTATTGAACTATTATTAATTAGAAAGTGTAAGCAAGTAAATATCATTGGGGTAAACAGGGTTACATAAAATCATTTTCAAAAATATTGAGGCCACTATACTTCAGACGAGGATTCTTTTTTTTATTTAATTTTAATTTTTTATTTTTACGTTGATGCGATCAATAACAATTGAATCTTAAATTCATGTGAACAAATCCACTACTTTGTCAGGTTAAGAGGATAGACCAAGTTTCGGTAGGATATTGACTGCGTTGATATGCTACATACTTTAACGATTCAAAAACCCACAAGCAGACGGGGAACTAAAGCATTGCCACGGTGATTTGTATTCCAGGTTGAACGAATTATTTACGGTCACATTAAGCTTTTCATGTATGAATATGTTAATCTTTCACCCGGCTACTGTGCCGATGAGGTTTACAGCTTTATGCCAATAATATAGCAGTAGTAGTTATGACATACCTCTGGATATGGCAAAGTGCTCCTCCAATTATTCCCGAACCTTTGATGTAAAGTATGAACTGTTTTTGTTTTCAATCCAAGCCAGGAGTGTTTACGCTATAGTAATTACAGTCTACCATAATTTTAACAGCTGGCGTAGGCCTACCTGAAATGAGCACTTCGCAAATGTTGTTTGTTTACATTCACCACGCAATAGTGCATGAAGAATGACTCCAAATGAAAATTCTTAAAAGGCGCAATTGCAGTGATGCATCCCACTGATGTGCCAGTGTGTCAGCTGTGCGTGGTGGCTCCTCAGTTGGGAGCTTTAGAGCAAAGGAAGGGGGTGTGACTGAACAGGCGAGGAAGCTTTTGCAGAAGTTCAAATTTCCAGTTTCCTTCATTCCTGTCCAAACACGTTTGAGTTTTGTGTCGAGCTGCCCTTCACGAGCAGGGTCTAATGCTACCATTGTTCATTCGAAGTTGTTAGTGTTTTTAAATATATTTAAATTTTTTGTCATTTTATTTTTCATTTTCGATTGTTTAAACCCGATCTCAACACTGAAGTGTCAAATTATTTTCAGCAATTTGAAATTATAGGCGTTTACCATTCTAGGGACACGATTTCCTTTGCACTAGGCCTACACCTAAGCGGTTTTAGGACAGGCAATATACTTCACCACTGTAGCAAACAAGAAGACAGTAAAATAAATAAGTCCAATCCTCTGTGTATCGGTAATGTTATGGTCTTAATAGGCTCACTCGCTGGAGAGCAGATTTAAAGTATGAGTATTATAGTATGAGTGGTATGGAGAGTTTGAGACACTTATGGTCGAACTGTGCGAGTTAAAACCTTTTTTTTAAGTGTTTCCTGTGGTAAATGCTGTTGTATTTGTTCACTTTTCTTTGTTACGGCTTTAGGGTTCTGGCAAGATGGCCTTGGGGAGCAATGGTGGCATTGGTTACACCACCAACAAGTAATGCTTCAAGAAGAAAAATTGTCACCTTCCCCTACATGTAAAGCTGTTTTCAACACAATTCACATTTCTTTGTCGTCTTTCATTAATATATTTTTAATAAAAGGAGAGCCCGTTTTATAAAATAGGAAAACCGTGGGGAATGGTTAAAGGTGTGACAGGTGTGACTGTAGGCAAAGCTTGAGGTCACTCGTGCTAACAGTTTGAACTGTCAAGGCAAGTGCCTATCCATAAAACAAGTGTTTGCAAGGGGTGTTCACAGTTAATTTGTTAAGCATATAGAATGGACCTAGATGTTAGAATTTGCATTCCCTCCACAAAAAGGCTGGAGCTTTGATTTTAAAAAAATCATGAACACTAAACCTCACTTAAAGAAACGAAAAGAAAAACAAAAGTTTTCCATTTTTATGTTTACAAATATGAATATTAACCTATTTTTAGTTTAGAATCACCCGGGAAATATCCAGCCTTTCAGCAGAAAGGTTTCAGGTATGGTTGAGACCTATGAAGCTCTACAGATAGAGAGTGAAATGGGAGTATTGACTAACGTTCTCATGAATATAGGGCAAACTAAAAGTGGTGTAGAGCTTTTAATCACTATTTCTATTATTCTCATCTAATGTGTGGTTATAGAAGAAACACAAAGCTTCTGTTGAATTTGTACATGTATCTTTGCGCCAACTATACCAGTTCACAACTGTGTAAATCTTTAAAATACAAGTTTCAAATTACAGACCATGTCTACCCAACACAATATATATAGGAGTTTAAATACACTGGCTTTTTAAATCTCAAATACAGTGGCCTCTGGTGAGTCTTCAGATCCTATGACCCTCTACCCCTCTGACACCACTTTCTCCATCTGTGCCTCGATAAAACAGCTCTCACTCCCCCCACACCTTCCCCACCTGTTGCAGCTTCTCCTTCCCTGCACTGACAGGTCCTGGTGGATCACGGCCTGGCTAAGTCTGAAAACAAATGAAGCACCCACCTATCAACATTTCGTCAACTATGGGGAGGATATTGTCGTGCTTGAAAGAAAGGGCCGTTTGGTTAGACTCCTAACCCACTATCTAAAGTGCTACAATGGTGTGAGTCCGAACATTTATATCTGCCTTGTCTGACTCGGATCAACATGTTTATTCAGTAGCCATTCCCATTTTCCAGTGTCCTTGTCCTTGTCCTTCTAGCATGCTATTGATTTTATATCATCGCTGACCGCCTGTTAATGATTACTCATTGGAATGATCTACAGTTTAGAACAAGGAAACACCAACAATAACCCCTTGTCTGTGCATACTGAAGCCCAAATCTTCTGTCAAAGTGCCCGCGTCAACTCCCAAATCCAGCCCCTACATACGTTCCTGCGCCACTCAACTTCGACACCTGTTTCCCCCTCTACAAAGCACTGGCATTTAATTACAGGCTTTTTATATGAGTCACTGCAACTGAGCAGCTACGCCGGAGCTCAGAAAGGTCAGCTTCTAAAGAGAAGACGCCAGAGAACTTTGATTGGATGCGTAATCATGTAGCGCAACATGCTACAAGACCAAAATAGGCAATAGTTACGGTTTTGAAGTAGATTATGTAACCCATAGCAGCCGCAGACTTGTAGATCTTTCAGCATTTCTACAATCATCAAGGACTTGTATTTACGATCATTTGATTTTAATTTGGCAATTTATTTCAATGATCCCTTTCCCGATCCCACTTTCCTACTGTAAGGATGACCACCTGTGGGTTTACATAGTGTCATTTGACAAATGAGATCTTTGCACCTGTAGGCTACTCATCTCCTTTCCTATTCCCCTGCAAGTCAGTACACCGGACACTACAATCACTTCACCAGGTCAAGCTAGGAGCCTTTCGTGACCTCTTGCGCCGTGAGAGGATGAAAACGTTGGTAAGACAGCTGCCCGGTACTCCGGTGGGGTTTGTCGGTGCCTATCTGTTACAAACCTATAATCACCTCAGATGTTTCCGTGGAGCACAAAGCTCTCGGTCTCTGTCACATCAACAACTTGTGTCAGCACTCGGGGGGAAGGGGGGTTGAAGGAGGAAATACGTTTTATTGGTAGTGGATTATATTTCTCAGTACGATGTGATTAGTGGACATATTAGGATGCCCAAACTGTTTAAAGGCAGTCGTTTGCAAACAATAAAAAAATATAAACAAATTACCTCATAATAGTTTTTCAGATGTTTAGTCAAATGTGGGATCAATATTGTTGTTGTGTAGCCAACATGCATATTTCCATAACAAAAATGTATTAACATCTTGAATGAGTGATGTGCCTGTTTCACAATAGGCTGGACAGGATAAAACACAGCAATAGATTTGAAGTTAGCACTGTCTAAAAAGAAGACAAAGAAGAACCTGAATCCTAGGAAAATACAGCTGGAAGAAATGGCCCACTTAAAATTAGATAAGGGCATCGACAGCACTAATGTTTTGTTTCCTCCTTATGACAGATGTTTTTTGGATTCCAAAAAATGTAAATCTCTAAACTCTAGCTTTCGAAAAAATTGCGTACGGTCTCTGTCCTTTATAAAAATAACTTTAATCTGTGAATGTTTACCGTCTCAGAGTTGTTCAATTTCCCAAATTCTGGGTCACCTCACCTATGAACAACTTGAAACTTGAAACTTAAACTTGACACATCATAAAAGCGATGGTTTTGATAGGCTCTTTTCTCCCCCCCCCCCCCCCCCCCCCCTCCTCCTCCCCTGCTAAATGACTTTCTCATCTAGGGTTCCTCAACCCTACCTCGTCGATCTCTGCCAGCAGCCTGGACCTAAATAGACCACCCGTACGACGCACGGTGCTATACTCGTAAAAGAGGAACTCTCTCCGTGTGCTACTCGCCCACACACCGGCTAGGTCGGTTGGAGTTACTGCTAAAGAGCAGTCTTTACGTCAAGGAGGGGTGCACGGGTTGTCAAGGGGGCTGGGGGGTGGGGGTGGGGGTGGGGTGGGGCGGGGGTTCTACCAACCAGTTTTGATGAATCAGTGCCTTGGGGACTTAAGAGGGAAAGCCTTGAGCTAAAAGCGTTGCAAAAATATGTGACCTACGTGAACTCCCCTCACCCAAGCCACTGAGAGGCAGGTGCACGGGTCCCAAGGCAGTGGATCTGGCCCCAACATGATCACATTTATGTTGTTCATGGCGTTGTTGGCATCGTAACTCAATTCATCAGGATGCGCTAGCAGCTGGCCAAGCCATTCGCCCTGACACTTGCAACCAATAAATGACTAGGGACTGGACCAAGTAGGGGTCCAAGGCCACATGACACCTCTCATGAATCCCTCCGCCGAGAGTTCTTCACGGGACAAACAATATCCTGCGTTCCAGTTACCTATGGGTTACCATAGTACCTCTGGCGTGATCAACTATTGGCCTGTCATTCGGTCTGAGCTTCAGGCTGATGCTCAGATACAGAAACACTGGGTATGTCTGAGGTGATTTGGCTGTGCATATAATGCAGATAGGATAAGCTGGATATGAAAAGGGATGACCCATGATGTTCCCTGATGGAACACTTTTTCACAGGCTCCCATTGAAGCCCAGCTGATCTGTATTAAAAACAGACACATAACACTGAATGGCAGGAGAGGAGGCATATCATTGGTGGAACGCTCACCGCAACAGTTTCCAAACACCCAGCCCATAGTTTCAACAATAGCCCAGCTACATTGTAAAAACCACCTACTAGAGCAACAGAAACTTCTCTGGGAGAATGAGTTTGAGGATGAAAAAGAGCCTAGCACAGGCTCATTTCAAGATAAAGGTGCTGGTATGGATGCTTCTGTGCTATAGTTAACAGTTGCTGTGTGCGCAGGCATATGCGAAACAATTTATACAAGCACATAACTCTAATTCTCCAAACTCGCTGGGTAACACCTCTTGTCTTAGTTGACATTTATTTGGTGGATGGGTGGCAGTTGATATCTCCATCCTTTTAAGTCCAGCAATTCATAGTCATAGCTTTAGTCCATGGTGATGAGTTTGTTATCTGTCATTTCAATAAAGAAAATTACAAGATGGCGCCTTCGCCTGCCGCTGTAAACAGGGCTCTCTTGGCGTCGTGTGGAAGGATTTAAACCCGCCCCCCATAGACCGCCGCCTTCACGCGCACTACACAGACACTAACCCACTGGCCATACTACCCACATCCCATGTGCCATGGGTAAAATTAGGGCCAGTGCAAATCCACCCGGCCGAGGACGTGCCATCTTCCAGGGCTGTCAGTCAACATTACAGGCTGTTAACGGTCTCACTTACAGTTAGCGTTCCAGCGTATCACTGATGGTAACCTGAGAGAGAAGACAAGAGGGGGGGGGGGGGGTCAGTGAATGCCTCTATGGCTTCCATCGTAAAACGTGACCATGGCCTCCGCTGAAACCTAGGATTTCATTTTGCATTCTTTGTCCAGAGGCCAAAGAATCATATAGCATATCTGATGTGTTTCAAAACCTAATGCTAATAATCTTAATCCTTAAAATGCACAACGTTTAAACGTTGTCTCTTAAAGGCTTATGTAATCTGTCATATAGGGCACAGTTCTAAAGCGGTAAGTGGCATTCATAAGTGCAGGTAAAAGAGAGGTTACACTTTGTTCCTGGTACCACCCAGACAGTTTTTATTCTCTTCGGAGAACTAAATGTAACTTCTTTGTTTCTTTGTGCTCCTAAAATCCGGTCTTCAGATCCTCACAACGTAAAACATTGTGCTCCCCTTTTTGTAGTTCTGTGAAACTGATATGGGATGGAAGGCATTAGATAAATTATGTTTATTTGTTGGTGTTTTCCCCCCTGCATTTATGAGATGCCATTCTCCCAAAGGATCTCCTTAACCGTAACCCAATCACAGCAATCAAGTTTGAAATGTTTTATTTACGCCGTAACTACAAGCCTTCACAACCAGACTCCTAGGCCTTGACCCTGACCTTTAATACCCCAGCAAGCAGCTAATCAACTCTCAATATGTTTTATAGTACCCCAATCTAACTTCCAAAATAGCTCGACAAAATCTTCTTTGATGGTGCATACTCATTTGAAAAACAATTTATTGTTCCACTGAAAGACCTACATTTTTTTTTTTTATAAACTTTTTTTCTCACTTTTATGTTTGCATTTGTATCTCCCCTCTTTTGTCCCATTTATGTCCTATCAATTTATTTCACAATTTTATGTTAACCACATTGATAACATCAGATTCTGGAACATGTAAACGGATTATACGATGCAATCACAGATAACGCAACTTCCCATCAGAGAGAAGATATTAAGAGGGTATTAGGAGAGAATAGATGCCAACTTCATGGTTTAATCACTCAGCACCTATACCAGCGGCAGATGACAACCCAAAATAAAACCAAGATAAAATTACAAAACACAAATGAAAAGAAGCAATGCCAAACCATTGAAACGCAATACTTATGGAGCACAGCTGGGGTTTTTACAAGTCACTGGCACAAAGTCTCCAACAGCTGACGTGCATAGGACAATGCAAAAGGCCTTTTAGGATAGCATAAACCTTGTTTTAGTGTTCCTCTCCCTAAGGTTGGTGTTCAACAGGGTGAGGTTGAGGGCCTGTTGGGGATCAACATGTTCCTCCCTTCAGGACACGCAGGGTCACAAAGGAAGGCTATTTGAAAGCCACGGTGGGATTGAGTCATTTCTTGTCAGCTCAAACGCTGTGTCTCACCCCACACCACATTTCTAGTTAGGGTTTAAAAAAATAGGAGCGTGGCTGCTCTTGTAGCATGCTTCAGGCATGGTTCTCTACCAGTCACAGAAATGTAAGTATTCTACAAAAACAAGGATCAGGCAAGCATGGGACGGACCTTAATATGCGTATGTTGATGATTTATTATGCCAACCTCAAGTGAGCACCAAACACTGCTTATATCAGATAATAGTAATCTACACGTTGTGATACTGAAGATTGACAATCCGCATATCAATAATAATGAGACCATGTCCTTTGTGGGTACGGTAAAATAAATTATGATTTCAAACATTTCTGAAGCTAGAATGATGACTCAGACTCTACTATAAAGAAAATGTATTTAATCATTTACTGTTGTGCAGGGGTATATTTACGCTGATACCTTCCAGACCCCCAACCATATGATATATTAATAATATTAGATGTGGTGGTATCTAATAGGAGATAATATAAAGGCTTTGCAACCACAGGCCAGAATAACCAGATGTTTTATTTCCCACATGCATAGTATGTGCTGGTGCTATTGTGTTATTTTCTTTGGCTGTATAAATGCTGGAGCTGGCCTTAGGTCAGAAACATGACGTAGCGGAGCCCAGCGTTTCAACGGAGCAGACCTCAGCATCTGTCGCGCCAACTTAA
This sequence comes from Aplochiton taeniatus, assembly GCA_017639675.1. Lineage (NCBI taxonomy): Eukaryota > Metazoa > Chordata > Actinopteri > Galaxiiformes > Galaxiidae > Aplochiton > Aplochiton taeniatus. The sequence goes on along the minus strand of CM030178.1, from coordinate 15,195,672 downwards.
ACTGCAACCCTCACAAGTGATCCCTTCGCCACTCCGTACACCGAATTTTCCATAACACTTCCTCCTCCCTAAGAAAGTTACGAGAGCATCAGGGAGGTTAGCCTAGGTGCCATGTTGTATTTAAGCATGCGCTGTTCCACTAGCGCGCTGCAGTCAGGCTCCACCTGCTACTGCAACCAAGGAGACGTTAGGTTCAGCTGACTGGAGTTGTTTTTTTGGTTTGCCTCTGGCCTCTCATGTACTCCACTGGCACTAAGTGGAAACTAGTATTGTTAAGTGAGTATTATCCCTACCCTACCCACTTGTTTTCTCTCTCTCTCTCTCCCTCTCTCACACACACACACACGCATAAACTCTCTATCTTCCCACCTCTCATGCTATCTCTCGCTTTGTGATATGATTCCCCTTCAAAGAATTAGTGTATGCATGCAATACTGTCGGACACGATTCCCTTAATACCAGCTGGCATGCCCCAGGCAAGGAGCTAACAGTAAGGTGTTGCATAAGATAGATAACACACAAAACAACCGTCAATAACCTTCTCAAGAATAACAAAAATAACAAAGCCTGCTAATAATAAAGCCTGCTGAATGTTTGAAAAAATGGCAAGCTATCTGAAGTAAGTAAGATTGAGTAAGATTTGATAGAACAGTGGGATTAATTAATGTCCCCAGTCATTAACAAGTTAAAATGTGCCATCCAGATTTTGTGTAAACAGGATTAGGAATCCATCCAAGATAAATTAGCACTGGCATTACAATCTACAGACATTGTACATATGTCTCATTATCAGCTTTACTTTATTGACTGCAATGCCGATCAAATGGACAGGAAGAATCAAGTGGTTGCTGTGGTTTAGATTCTGTTTGTGGTTTTGTTTATGCCTGTGGATTAGGTTATGACTGTGTGTCTCCTAGCGTTGAAATACAAAGGATATGGTGTTGTGTTACTTGGCTAGCTTGCAACAAAGGTTTATAGTCCCAAAAAATGCTGCATTTTGAGCAAAAAAAATCTTCAGGTAAAACGGATGGGCAATTTAGCAAAAGTTTTGTAAATTTCAACGGATACCTATTCCCTGTTCCAATCTTCAGGCTCGGTGTGTGTTTTAGTGTGACCAAATCAATTAATGGGCCCCCACAAGATATTATATGTGGAGGCCACCTCTGCCACTTCATAAATACCAGGTTAGGGGGAGTTGTAGAGACATGCAGGGAAGACACCCAAAGTATTCACTTCGGTGATCTTTTGTTTGAATTCTGGATGTAGTCCCATCTGTAGAGCCAAAAAAACTCCATCTGGGTTTGATTCATAGTCACATTTAGTAGGTTAACTGAAGATTATTATTTCTCAGAGACCTGGGTCACAGGCTTGACATGCACTAAATATCTATCAAGATGTCCAGGCCTACCAGACTTGTGCGTAACACTAGCAGCTACTGATTGTTTTCTTTCATTGATTAACACCTCATTTTACAGTTGGGATTGTAGACATAGAGTTTATTTTTATTGAACGGGGGCAAACAAACTGTCCTGTTGAGAGGATCGTAGTGGCTCGGACAAGGTTTGAGCCAAGCCATGGTGGTCACTGTTTTCAGTCACAGGGCTAGGAAGAGAGGTATGTAGGGAGGGAGGGAGGGAGGGCTGAGTGAGAGGGTCAAAGGGAAGCCATACTCTCGGAGGACAGAGAATTTATTCTTTGGATCCGTTCTCCAGAGGAAAACATTTCATGTCTCCCCCACATCCGAAAAGAAACAACCCAGTGAGAAAAGAGTGAGGCCCCATTTAGGTTTACGGTGCTGTATTTGTGCACCGAAACTTATTTTTCTCACTATGACACCCCCCTCCCGCCCTGCTTATACAGTAGTTAAAGTTGCTATTTTGAGCCAGCAAGTCATTTTAAGATACTGAAGTCTCAGCAGCTTCGTGAAAAGAGGAAAACACTTTTGTAATTTTCTGATTTTGTCAAACGGGAAATGAAGAGTGCTCTCATATTTAAGCCGATTCAGTGCAGTCGGTGCCAGAGGCACATGGATGGGTCTGAATAGAACCACTGTTCTTTGCGGCTCGGTTTTGTCCGGCGTCCCACCACCAGCCTCTGAAGCTGGAGCCAGAGCTACTCCACTGGCTCCTGGGCGATGTCCAAAATGAAGCAGTGTTACCGATACCCTTCCCCCTGCTGCCAAGTGCGGACACAGACACATGCACTTTCTCACCCAGACATACAGTCCCGGGAATGGGGCTTGTGTGGTGCGGACACATGCAGACACCCTCTCAAACATATCTTTTTTTCAAGGCCTCCACTGCGTGGGGTGTCCGCCGTGTTGGCGTTCGGAGAGTCACAACGGAGGGCCAAAGAGGGGAGCAGGCAGTCTGTTGTCGTCTGGTCCAAGCTTGTGAGGCTTAAAAGCCTTAGGTCTTCTTTAAATAGTGGTGGCGGCATGTCAAGTTGTAAAGTTGCAGAGCACTGCCACTTTCCTTTCATAAACCACTTTAATTCCTGAATGTTTACATTTTTGGGGGTTTCAATTGAAGGGTGGATACTATTTTTTGCTCTTGTGTGTTTTACCAGTGACCTCATAGCAACAAAGAAGGCATAGCCAATTATTTTGGAGCACCTAGATCATAGAATTCATACACAGAGAAAGAAATCCCATCACAGTAGCTTTGGTTATCATCAGTAATGTTTGTGAATTCAATCACTTGCCCTAAGATTTTGCAACTTAGGACACACAGGATAGATTATACTGGTCTCAAAACCACAGAAAACAAACAGCTGACATCTGCACGGTTTCAGTGAGTCATGCTAAAACTCCTTCAACCTGAGACTATATACCTCAGCATGGCTGACCATGTAAAATCACACGAACCAGTGTCTCTCAGCCTTTCAAAGGGCTGTTCTATGTCCCTGGGTCCCATTAAAGACGAGGTCTTGCACAAGTTTAGACATTGCCTTTCCAGCCTCACAAACATAAATTTATTCGAGACCATCCTTAACGCCAAAGAAATTATTACAACTATTGTGTGCAAGCATACTTGGCTCTGCATGGGAATATATGGTACAGGACATGACCACGGGACTTCCAGTTCTCAGTTCCCATCCTCATCCTGTTAGGAGTCTCAAATTCAGTTGTCTGTCGTCCTTAGAACGTAGGTTGGGCGCCTCGTTCACACCAGATGAAGAACACATGTTGAGTACTTTCGGTTCTGGATCTCTTCTTTCTTCTTTACGCATCCTTTTTTTTTTTCCCGAGAGGGAAAAGGGAAACACCGGACAAAACAATTGGCTGTTGTGCTCAGGTGCTCTAACTTACCAACGGTCATATTTCAGTCAGGGAAGAATTAACTCTAGTCACGGTTTGTTAGAATTGCCTCGGCAGAGAAGTAATGCACCACCAGAGAGAAGGCACCCAGTCTCATAAACCTGGATTTGAACAGGATCTGCAGTATTTGGTACAACGGGCTGACCAGCTCTTTCTCTTGGCAATGGTATGTTTTTAAGGCTGGTCTCAAATTGGACAGGTTAGGTGCTCCTGACTTGCAGAACAGAGGTGCTTGTTGACTTGGTGTTTAATGAGGCCTACCGCCAAAAAAGCAAGTCTCCCTGCCCAAATGAGAGAGTTATTAAGCACATGTGTATGTGTATGTGTATGTGTATGTACGGTTATGTTCACATGCAGTGGAGTTGTTTTCCCTGGGCTGGCTCGAACATACTTTTGAATATGTGCTGGAACACTGGCTAGCAACAGCAGCCAGATAGGTTTACCAGTGCTAACCACCCTGCTTTATCAATGTCAATTTACAGCAGCTATTTATTCGTATGGCAAGTTTAGCAGCGGGACAATTTATGCACAGCTCAGCTCCTAACCTAAGGGTTTGAGCCAGTTGGAGGCACTGCCAGTTTGGCTTTAGGAGGAGCTTGAAGAAAACGAGTATGTGCTCAAAAATGGGTATACAGAAAGTTAGTATTCACACAAAGCAGCTGACACCACAAACACTCCTGAAGGAGGATCTAGGATGTCAGGAAATGGGCAATGCTGATCTAAGCAAAGCAAATAGGTGGCTGAGGGGCAACGCCTGGTGTTGGAGCGGTTGCGGCGTCTCAATGAAAATACCGACCTCTCATGCTTGTGGATGCAGAGGCAGAGGGCAGGCATTTCTCCTCCCGAGGGAAGAGACCCAACCCCCGGCCCTGGGGGTTGTCGCCCGCCATGGGTGTCCGCCAAACGACAGCTGTTTACATTTAATTAACTTGAAGAATGAGCTTCAGATGGATCATGCCACGGAGGGTCACCGTGAGTCCATCCGCGGCAAAGTGTTTAGATATCGTGATTGTTAACCAAACGTTAAGCTGGGGAAGCAATTCAACTGGGTTAAGGTAATGACAGGTAGATGGAAAAGAGGAATTCACCCCCTTATGTGTATATGGGGAAATGCTATCACACTGTACCCAATATAAAGTAATGGGAGTGATGTTGTGTGGTGTTTTTCTGGGCAGCGATGCAGTTTGTGGGAAACGTGGGAAAGTTGCCAATGTCCATGAGGAATGTTGATGTCTAGATCAAATGAACAATGAGCTTTGGCTTCCAGCAGCATATCTAGACGACCATTCTGGCAAGTCTGAGTGTCACTGCTAATGAGAGATATAACTTCAACATAAAGAGCCTGAGAAAAAAACATCGCAAACTTGTCTACGTGCAACTGCACGCCGCTAGCTACAGTATGTGGACAAAAACCCGAAACAGTCTATTTACATGTCGAATGTAGTTAGCTTTTTTTTTTTGCTCTTAAAATGATCTGGGATTTGATGAAACATTTCTAATGCCAGTTCTAGTCTTCAGTAGACAGACGTCAGACACAGTAGGGTGGTCCGTCAGTAAGTGACACCGTCAAAAATAATCAAGTCGTCTCGACCCGGCCATCGGCAGAGGAGCAGGGCCACATTCCGCCCAGCAGGCTCACAACCTTTCCACTGACCCAGACAGCCAATACCCGTTGCGTACCGGTTTCCTCCCGCAAGTCAAAAAGAGACACGGAGAAATGATGAGCCGAGAAATGCTACGGGTGTTTTCCGTGTCGGAGAGTTCATACCATCTGCGACCTCGTCTCCCTTTGGGAGCGGCTCGCGTGAAAATAAATCCCTTAGCGGGACCGAGAGACAAACCCTCCATGGACCAGTAGAGTTAAAAGACAATCTTGAGAGAGGGGGATAACCTACTTTGACGCGCTCGATTGCTCTTCATTGTACTGCTCTGTGATCCTGTGTTTTACTTTTCCCCTTTGTGATGTGACACAAGATTAGAGACAATAATTCATGTCCGATTTTTAACCTACTTTCTGTCAAATTCATATTTAGTAGCAGTATCTTCCGACCCTTTCCTATTGTTTATTCCCAAACTTTCCACAAGGTGAGATGTAAAGAGAAGATGTATTTAGTAAATAGTAATCGGGTTTGCATGTGCAACCTGAGGTATTATCATTGTCATTGAGCACAGGAAAGATACTGACCCTCTTGAACAGGAAGTGTGGTATTACCGTTGGGGCATATTTGGCGATACACAAATCCAGTCTTCCAGAATGTGAGATTACATCTCTTTGTTTTATGGATGTGTCATGATGCCAGATATGCTCTCTACGTTTCACTAGGTCCTGGTTGCAGTAGTTTTGCTCAAACACACACACACACACACACACACACACACTATTCGCAGGAGCCCAAGAAACACAGCGGGGCTGGTGTGTCAGTAGATATTTCAGTTTGAATTAGGGAAGAGGGCAGGAGAAAATCCATAAACTCAGCCATGCACAAAACCCCCTAAGCCCCCTCAACCCGCATGACACAACAGATCTCCGAATGATTTGAGGACTTCCTTCCTTTTGAGAGTGGCAGAAACATGAGCAACAGTTGAGCGACGGCACAGGAGAACAAGAGGTCAAGAGGTCAAGCCTGCTGGCTTAGGACACATGAAAAAGACGGCCGACAGAGTTGAACGTGGCAAGCAAAATGACCACTGCGTGACCAAGGAGTATTCCCCAGGCTATAGGGACTAAAGTAAATCGTTTTCTGGTTTCGCTTACTCTGCAGGAAATTAAGCTTTCACTTAAAGTTCAGGAAGATGGCTGTGAGTTTGTGCCAGCTTGACAAGTACGTTTCCACACCAATCACAATGTTCTATGTCAATGGGGAGGTCCATTTCAATGACGGAGAAAATGTTGTTGAATCAAATGTTGCCTGAGGAGTAGATTTTGAAAAAAACTGCTCGGAGCTGCATCCCAGCTGCTAGCATTGGTCGGCTAGTATGTGTCAACAGGTAGAGTGAAAGTTGTGTTACTTGCCCAGTGCGGATGCCCGTTTACATCCTTGAAGGAAGCTAAAAACGTAAGCAGATTGAAATCAAGTCAAACTGAAATGTATTTTTTATTCAATAACCTTTTTTTTTTTTTATGACATGAGTTTGTCTGAGTGAACTGACAAAACCCTTAAAGATGAACTCAAGTGAAACGAAGATGCTTGGACGAAACCCTAGTGAAACAAGCCCTCTTGCTGCTCTTCCAGAACACAGTCCAGGTGCTTCACCTCAAAGGCCAATTCTGTAAGCATTCGACCGGATGGATAAGCCAATGCAAAACATGCAAAATTCCTTTCAGTCGCTTTTTTCATAACTGCCATGGTCATTTCCTCCTTGGCTACCAGCGGTACAGTCCCAGTTGGTCTAGAAAGGTTTCGACTGTAACTGTGTGTCATACCGGCTAATTTTATTTCCTTTTCAATACACCAACTTCCGCCTACAGTTGACAACTAAGCCAGGTGGGTATCTAAACACACACACACACACACACACACACACACACACACACACAAACATACATACACATGCGTCCGCACACACACACAAAACAATGTGCCCACACATAACTGCTCAACCATGACCCTCTCCTGGAAGATGAGATGATTAAGATACTCTTTCACTGAGGTGATTTGAATAACAGGATATAGCAGTCCCAGCAACATAAACTAAACAGGACTAAATATGAACTTGTTGTTGTTGCGGTCGTGAACAGGATGATGTGTGACCATTAATTCACACAATAAGAGGTTAAATAGAACAGAAATGAAAATGAAACAGAAATAAAATACATTTAGAGTATCCTGAGCTTTAAAAAGGTGTAAGGTTGTGATGTTCCATTTGCATCACTACAACATGTTACTGGAGTTACCGGGGGAAACAAGACAGTACAGGTGCACCCCATAAAATATCCTCAGCCCGACTCCCGTGAATTATAGCCACTGTACCGTGGGCCGGATTTAGCCAGCCAATAATAACACATGCCTGTGCCATGGAGGATCTCCTTTCCATTTTTTCCTTTCTAGGATTTTCTGCCAATGCGGAGCAAAAAGGATGAAGGGAACGGTCCAAGGGACTCTAGTATAGCCGACGGGTGGTGTGCAACAGGGATTAATACCAAGTCGTCCCAGGGAACTGAAAATAACCAAGCCTGCTAGCCGAGCAAAATTGAAGCCCCTGCGCTCCGTTGGCCCTACGCTGGCGGGTGTCAATGTCGTAAACACGTCCACTGTCAGCCCTGAAATGAAGAGACAAACGAACCCAGCAAATCAAGGCGGTGTCACCGGGTGAATCTGAAAAATCCGATCCCCTTGGTGTATAGTGTGTGGATACCCGGGTGTATTGAAGTGCTGGTGACATGTGCTGGCGCCTGGGCTACGCGAACCACAGGCATGTTTACTTACGTCGTCCGATACAAATCTCACTGGACTTTCTCACCCCTGTCATATCGCGATTCCAACGTCCAACGTCTCTTTAAAATCTTTTAATGTGCATTTTTTGTCTTTCTTTGAAACATAATAGACCTCTGAGGGACTGTTAGTAGTAGTTAGTAGTGCTTCATTTCCCCTGTTAAAGTTCTGGGCCGGGCACCAAAGTGTTGTGTTTCAATGCATCGTGTGAAAAGGCCAGGTTCGGTTCACTACCGTAGAATATCCTGAACTGCGGTCGTCGGAATGTGTTTTTAATAAAAGTCTCAACGCCGCCTCAACTGTCGACTGACGTGACGTCAAAAAGGCGATGCCTGCGTCCGCGATATGTGCCCACTCTCCCTCGACGCCAGCGCTTTTCCATTTCACGCGGGCCCACAGGAAGCCAGGTGTGTTTTTAGCACCCAACAGCTGATAGGAAAAAGCCCTGTCGGTGGTCCGAGACATTAATTGACCCGAGGTCTTTCACCTAGTGGTGATCAAAGGGTGCTCGCCAAAGCGGTTGACAGTCACCCAGCTGCCGTCCTCGGAAGCCGGCGGCTCTGCGGCCCTTGCAATGGAGCAGGCGGCTCCATTACTCACCAGCGCTGCGGGGGGTGGAGAGAGGGTCTCGGTGACCCGGGGTGAGGGGGGGCTTGTGTGTATGTGTGTGACGGGGGACTGTTAGACCTTGCGTCTCTCATCGGAAAAGTTGAGAGGCCGGCCTGCTTGGAAAGCTCCACCGGGGATCAAGAAATGGGCTGGCTGTGAGTGCTGGCCTCACTGTGGCCTCCCATTAATGCCATCTGATAACAGCTGTGGCAAGAGCCCCCTGTTGCTGAGCAGATAAAGGGGAGCTAAATGTGGGGCCCGCAGGGTGTGAGCATCAACACTAGGCAGAGGTGGCTCTCCGGGGCTTTGATAGGCAGGGTCCACTCGGTCCGAGGCCGGTGCTGGGGGGGGGGGGGTCTCTCTGTTGTCTTCCACCACAACCTGTCAACCCGTCCCTTGTCTCGTTGCGGGGACAGGCGACAGATTTGCTTTTCCGTAACGTCTACGAGATGCCACCGTTGGGTGTGTGTGTGTGTGGGTGGGGGGGAGCAGGGGTTTTTAACAGCGGCAGACGCAGGTCGCGCCGCTCTGCAAACCGGGAGTCCGGCAGCGGGAGGACCTCGGCACCTGGGAAGGGCAGACCGAAGACGGGCAGGGCTGCCCGTGGACAGGTAATGGCCCGGGCCAATTACGGCCCACCTCGCCTAAAGGTCCTGACACAAGAGAAGCTGACAGGTCTCGGCGGAGAGTGTCCCTGGACCTCTGTCAACCTAAATAAGGGTGTACCCCTCTCTCTCTCGTTCCCTCTAGTGTGGGAAAGAGGTGTAACCCAAGAGAAGCAGCCTAAGTATAGGGTCGGCATGGTGACCCCTCCACCACACCGCTCACCAGGCTTCCAGGAAGTCCCTGGGCAGATAATGGACCCATACATCAATGTGACGGGAATGTCACCTAGCCCTGCTATTCCAGGAGCGTAGGAGCCACGGACTTTGACTGACAGGACCGTTGTTCCGCTCCACGTCTGTCAGAACCTCCCAAAGGCAGTGAACCCCACCCCATCCCCCCTTTTCCTCCACACCCTACAAACTCAGCACCCTGGCAATGGCCAATTCCATGTTACTCGCTGCCAAACTGACAGCCTCCTAAAAATAGCCGCCTCTAATCCTCACGTACCCACTGGGCTGCACAAGCAGCAGAGAGGCCTTGACTTGTGGATCAACTAGAGCCTGAATAGGACTGTACGATGTCTTTTGACTAATTTATAAGGCCATTTGGATTCTCACACAAGAATCTTTATGTGAAAATCCATTTATTTCTCTTGCTGGAGAAGTTAGAGGAATTATGTGATATGGGGAAATTTTAGCTGTTGTTATTTAGCGTTGCATAGCTGCCCTCTGCTGGTATGGGTCAGCACAGCCGCTTAGAGATTGTGTGGGGGAGATCCTAATCCAGGCAACCGAGTTGGCCAAATATTAAACCACTGAGATCAGGTTACCGCTCTTGGAGAATGTTCTCATGTGTTAATGGAGAAACCATCTAGTTACTATATAAGGCATTTGACGGCAGTCAACAAAAACCCATTTGTCTGCCCGTCAGAAGCTCCCCCTACCCCCAGCTCCCGAAAAAGTTTGGGCTAGCAGCACCAATATTCTTTAAATACTGCGTAGATGAAACCGTCACAAGTGAATACTACCAAGGGCAGTGCTTTGATGGAAGGAAGCTCCGGCTCAGTGACCTTAGATAACACGGCCGCGCGCAACAGTGGACCGGGCGAGGTCCGCTTTCTGTCCAATCAACCGTGTCGCGGGAACGTACCGCGTTACAAGTCACATTTATCAAATGAGCGCTACACGCGATGATCGGTGCCGCATGCTTTCGAAATCGGGGAGAGGGGCACATAAATCGTGCCGCTAATGGAGTCCAGCTGCTTTTGAAGGCAAACAACAAAACAACCCCATGCCAGTACCAGCCCTACCGCTTGGCCTCCACGACGTGGTAGATTTGGAAACCCCGCAGGCTCTTTTGAAAAGGGACACCAAATTGAAGGGAACAGCTGATCCTGGACCATGCAGCCATGCACCCCCAACCATAAAAATGGGTCCACTAGGACCATCTGCAAATCAATTTTGAAGGGGTTGTGATGCAATTTGCCTCTCTCAACTGTCAACAAGACTCTTAAGCGAGCGGGAATTTTAAGGCCTCTTTGGGACAAATGACTCAGTTGATGTTCTCATTAAAGTGCATTTCACAACCATAACCATTTTTCAAAAAAAAGAAAAGAGAAAAGAATCACTCACAGCCCTGTTTGGTCTTTCTGTTTGTTTCTAATGAGGGCAGATAACAAGCACCAGATCATAGGTTGAACATAAAGAACCTCTTCAGAAGCGTTCTCCCTCCCCGAACTTCCAGAGAGCCTTCTCCCATTCACCCAGCCTGTCCATGCAGACAAAATGGAAAGGACGGCAACAGAACTGGACAACTAGTATGCCTTTAATAAGACTGGTACTCCCATACTCCTACTGACCCTTTAACACACATCAAAATATATTTATAGCATATACACACGCCAGCATTTCAAATACATACGAGTCTGTAGGATCTTGAAGCAGGTGGCAGCACACCAAATCATGCTTGCACAGGTTTAGAAAACAACAACAGCAACTGCATACTTTAAAATGGTGGTTAACCCCTAAAGTACATTCTATTGTAACTTTGAATCATGACTCTTGGATCTCTGACCTGGCCTACGATTATCGACCAACCCGGTTCTGGCCATGCCGCACTGCACGCTGGCTTTCTCCCAAACGTCAAACGAACTCCGGTTATAAGATCCAGTTTAGCATACAATCAAGATATGTTTCTATGGAAAACTTGTTCACATACAGTAGCAATCTATAGCGACCAATTTCATATACGTATATGGAAAACATTCTTTAGCAATGATTGCGTTCTTTTAACTTACAAAAACATTGTACAGGCAATTTTACCGAGACCAGTGTATCCGATTGACAGCTGGGCATAACTGGGAAAAGGCTTTTCCAAAGCAAATATTAGTGGATAATGTGCTCCCTTTCAATGAACTTAATTCCACATACCCACTCCCTCCTATCAATCAAACTAATTTAATTTACATTATTCACATGAAAGCTTTACTCCAGTCCTTAGGTGTCTTATCAAGTTAAGTAACTAAACATGATAAAACAGCAAACACACTTTCTCTTCTCAGCTCCTCAAAAAAAACAAAAACGCAGTTACTCATAATTGTCATAATGGTGTAACTTTTTTCATCTCCCCCGCGGGCAGTTGTACTTTATTCTACGATGAATGGTATTAAGTCTTAAGGTGCATGTAGAATTTGTGCCATAATGATCTTTACAAATGTTAACACCGATGCCGTGGAAACGTGGAAACCTGTAAGGTGTTGGCTTGAATCTTGTCGCTGGTTGCAGAGATGTGTTTTTGTTTACTTTTTCCTGCCCTTTTTTTCCCCAGGGAACTTTGTTTTGTTTGTTTTTCCAGGCCTACAAAGCAGTCCGTGAATAGTTTTGGCACAGGTCGGAGGGCGGTGCTCTGTCGAGGAGTCGGCCCTCCTTGGGCGAGCTGAGGCTGGGCAGGGTGGCGATAAAAGGGGGCCTAAGGCTCGTTTTCAACGGCGAGACGTTTCACAGGACCTCTGGATAGGGGAGACAGAAAGGAGCGTGGTCAGGCACAGAACGAAATGGTGTAAATAAGACCACTTCACATTGACACACAAAATGGAGTCCGGCCCTCACACCCGTCCAGGTCGGGTCTCGTTAACCTCAACAACGACGTGGGCCGTAAAACTTTGACCTTGTCACGGTACTCCACGCTAAAGGTCTTTCACACATTTTACAGAGGGCAAGAACCCGTACGATTTGATTGGCCTGTTTTCCGAGGGAAATGATGGGGGCGACGATCAACCCACGGACGCCCGCGGCATTAACGACCAACCGCCAGCCTCAGCCGACGGAGTCCCGGCCCGTGACGCAACCGCGGCCAATTGGGGCAGCACTCGCAACTTGACGGACAGCACCACCTGTCAGGCAGCCAAGCAGCTCGCCAGTATCGACATTCAAATTAACCCTGGAGGTATGCTTCGAAATAAACAGGGCCCCCTCTCTGGGATTACATCGTAACCCTGAATCGGTCCCGACGCATTAATCTTGCCACGCCAGGCCCGGACTGTGAAAGGCCTAGTCAAAGGCAAAGGGGTGTTGTGTGAGTATGCGCGTGCGTAGCCGTATGCGAGTCAATATGGCTGATAGGAAGCATGCGTGTTCTTGGCGAGCGGGAGCCTGACTTCCCGGCGACGGCCGGCACGGTGACTGACCGTGCCGCTCCGGCGGAGCTGGCCCGGGCCGGAGAGACTGACCCCTCCTCTGTTTGCTTTGGCCATTATTTATGACCAAGGGGGCTGTCTGCAGGCTGGCAGGTGCAAGATCATGCCCTGGGAGAGGAGGAGGAGGAGGAGGGGGGGCGTAGAGCAATGCTGACCAAGCCCTGGCGAAGGGGACTGATGGGAGGGAAGGGGGTGGGGGGGGAGTGGGCAACATAGCCTGGAGGTGGATCTTGTTTCCCCTGGCAGCCCCGGCCCCTGTGGATAGAGTCTCCTCACCACTGCCACCCCCCACCACTCGCGGAATTCACTGCCGGGCGCCATGCCCAGGCCAGGCGAGTCGCGGAGTAAAACCTGTCAATGTTAAGACCCTTCCACCCCCCCCCCCCCCCTACTCCACCTCCTGCTGCCAGCCCATCACACCCTCCTTCACCACCCTCTTCCCAGGGAACCTCACGCACCCCCGGGTGGCGACCTGCACCCGAGACGGGCACTAAACCCTGGCGGCTCAGCTTGGACGGCCGCTCCGTGCCAAGGGCAACACCAATAACCCGCGGCGCCTGGAGCTGTCACCTTCACAGAGCGCCGTGAACCCTGCTCCTAATTTGAAAAGTCAAATGCCGAAGCAGGCTCGCTCAATATCATGGCTGTAAACAAATCTGCTTGCCACTAAAAACATTGCCGGTAGACGTTTTGAGCTGAAGATTCAGAGGGGGTCGGTTTGGGAGTCTGTCTGTAGTCCTCTTTTGAATCAGAAATAATATCGCTAGCTAAGTGCTAATAAGCGCCCGGTTTAGGTTTCAAGGGGATGCTTAAAAGCATCGCGAGCATGCGATTCTGAACACTGGGCGAGCAACTCATTCCTATCTCAAAGTACCTGCAACATGCTGCGGCTTCATGGGCCCTGCTTTTTTCAAAAAGGGCTCCTCACTTTCAAAGGCCAGGATTGGCTCGGTGGGAATGTCATTCTCAGACTTGTCCCGCCCTCCGTTGGTGCTGATGCCGTGATTGGTTAGCTGGATGATCTCCTCAAAGTGGGCGGCGTCTCCTTTGTTGGACAAGCCGTTCTCGTGCCTGGCAGGCTGGACGCCGTTGACCGCGTGGATCGAGGGACTGGAGGACAGAAGGATGGTTGCCCAGAACATAAATTTACGAAGGCAAAAGTGTAAACAGATGTAAACAATGTCCATAGTGTTCTTAGCGTGGGCCCGTGCCTTGTGGCAGCCTGTGTTTTATGTTGTGGTCTCGGCTCATGCGAGCCTCCCTGTGGTCTCGATTAATGGCGAACCTCCCCCCAACGCCTTCTGGCAAGAGTGCTCCCCTCTGTTCAGGGAGGTCTTGTAATAACAGACCAGCGCGGGACATTTCCAACAGGGATAACCATTTTGTTCTCACCTTTCTTTCAAATCACTGTTTTCTGTCTTGTTCTTGGACAGGCTGTCGTCTGGGCTTGGCTGGTCGTCAACAGATGCTGGGGGAAAGAAAAGTAAACAGCCCTTATCCACCATGGAACACAAAGCTCAACCCAACTCACCACACTATGACTAACACCATAGCCATTTGACTAAAAAAGGCCAGCCAGAAGCTTTGTCAGCACAAGTCCCACCATGAGGAAGCTGTATACTGGAGCTGGGTCCATGGCAGTAGTCACATAGTGGGGATTGGTTTAAAGACCCTGTGGCGGTGACAGCTGGCCACAGCCCTTGCCCTCCGAACCACATCATCGCCTGAGTAATGGCTGCCTTCTACCGGACTGGGGAGTTGGCCACACACAGCAGCATACCTCCCAGACCACATCCATGTGAATCCCCTCAGCTCTACCCCTTTCGGAGGATGTACGTGGGGGAGAAATAATTCAGAGTTTATTCCAAGCGGGCTTCTATGTAGGACTGCGTTGCATAATTATAAGATACAAACTTAGAAGAAAAGAGATTTCAAAAGTAAATATGTCAACGGGCTTCCAACGTTTGAGATTTAAGGGGCGGGGGTGTTATTTCAGTTCTATTCGTAGATGGACCAGCTAGGCCATACTTTATACACCACCCTGGAGGCAACAGAGTTGGCTTTTGTCCTGTTCACTTTTTTTTCTCGAAGTCTTAAGGTCTTTGGGGTTTGGAGCCAAACACATGCACACACATGGGTTCTGTTACGGAGAAGCTGGCACAGAGCAGGGCTTCACAGGATATGAAACCCAAATATAATCTAATCTTTTTTTTTCTTCTCCCAATTTATATAAAATGTAAATATAACTCAGATGGGAGCTGATTCGTCCCATGCCAAGCAATTATATTTATGACGCCATGGGAAGCTGCAACACATATAATACAATGGGACAGTATGGTGTGTGAAGTCGCCACCCCAGAATGTAGCTTCATCGCTACCAGCACAGTAAGAGATACTCAATCAATGGGGCCCGATGTATCAGCCCATTGAAGAAGACACTGTTAAGTCGTTGCCCAGGGGACCATGGCTGGAAACTAGCCATGTAGGCTAAAGCTGCCCCATTTACTGTAATAGTTAATCAATCAGGAATGTCCACGTGACTATAAACACACAAATGCAATAAATAAAAAAGTGCTAATACCCCCGCATCTGAACAACCCCCGGAGACAAAGCACAAGGTCGTTTCCAATCCTCCCTGGACCCTGACATGAACCGGAGATCAATGAGACCAATTACCGTGCGGGATCCGAGTCTGATAATGGGGGAGGATTTATGCAAACACTAGAGGGCGAGCTACTAAAACGGAGGAGGGGAAGACGCGGGGGGGGGCCGTCCCGGGCCCGAGAGGGGGGCCGCTCACCTTGGCTGTTCTCGGGCTCGCTGCCGTTGACTTGGCCGGGAGCGGGCGACTTGGTCTCCTTCTGCGGACGAGAAAAAGACGAGAGTGTCAGGGACCCGGACCAGGAGGTGTGCGGTGGTGGACTACCGAGAGTGTTGGCTGCAGCCCACGAGAGGCCATACCTTCTCCCCTCCGTCGGCTTTGCGTGTCCTCTTCATGATCTCCTCCAGACGCTGAGAGGGAAGCAGAAGGGAAAACGGTGAGAAAAACAAAGGGGCCGCACCCACGAGAACAGGCAGGGGACGGTTCGTATCTGAGAGTGGGGTAAAAAAAAAGCTGTTGTTCAACTCCGCTGTGTGCCCCGTCCAAACATGTGCGTAGCAGACGCCCGTTATCGACTCCAGCATTCATAACAGGGAGGCTGATCAACAACAATCCAGTCATGTGCTACGAAGCGCTGCCTGGCTGTACAACTTGTTGTTGGGGCGCCGCTGCGGCGAATGCGGGTCAGTTTGACCCGCGGGCAACCCGTGCGGGTGGTACGTAGCGTTCGTCCGGCAGGGGGGCTACAGAGGACCGGCTGCTCTTGTGGGCCGAGTCCAGATGAAGCTCTTTGGCCAGCCGAGCCCGCAGGCCGGCCCAAATAAGAGCCTTTCACACGGGGGCTGTGAGGAGGGCGTAGCTGACAGACAAACAGGACTGTGGGCTCCCGGGGAGTGGCACACCAGAAGCTAGAAGGCTCACACTCACACTCACACTCACACACACACACAAATCAAACGGGGCCAGATAAAACACCCTCGTCCGGTCTTGGGGTCTAAATATAGTCCTACTTCCAGACGTAAACCCTATTCAATCATAATAAGTAGCCAGCCTGTCTGGCACAAGCCAAAAGCCTGAATCAATAAGGATGCAAGACGTTTCGACACGTCAAAGGGGAGACCGGATCATCTTAAGCTCAATCCAGACGGGTTTAAGCTATTTTGAGCGTCGTTTTGCCATTTTGGGAGGAAAGTTCTGTTTAGAGTTTGCCTTTGGAACGGGTACGACCACATTGGCAGAGCCGCGGAATGTCACCTTCTTCCTCTCCAGCCTCTCCTGCTCCTCCTTCTGGAAGTGCTTCTCCCGCTCCACGCGCTGTTTCTGGGCCTCCTCCTTGGCCTTGGCTTCGGCTTCCTCGCGCTGGAACACAAACGAGACACGTTAGAAGGTTTAGCACGTCCAGGGCCCGAGCAGAGGGGACAAGTCGGGGTAAACATCGTTTTAACGACAGGGGTGTGGGCCAGCCACCAAATTGGTGCCTTTCCTTACCCTAAAACGCAAAGTATGTGTGTGTGGTTCTTGTGTTTATTTCGCGTCCTCTAAGTCCTCCTCATAACAAAGCTCAACACCTTTTAAAAGCTTCCAGACGCAGCTCGCAGCGGCGTGGCACTGCAGCATTAATGACCCTTCCCACAGGAGGGCGCTGTTGGGAAGGCATCGGAGACGATGCCAATCAGAGCGGCAGCGGGCGCGCTCCGGTCTAGGCGTGCCGGCCAAACAAACGCCGGGACGGATCCCGCGGTTTTCCGGCTCACTGAGCTCGGGTCCCAGGGATCGGGAAGACTCATCTGGGACGCGGCGCAGGACGTGCACAGTGTGGCGGCGTGTTGAACACGAGCACCAGAACACATTGGGATCATTTATGTACGGCTATATCGGTTTAGTGAAACGTTTCGTCAAAGGTGGTCGTGATTGGGGGGGGGGGGGGTTTAGAGGGTAGCAAGCTGAGAGACCGCTGATTTAAAACCATGAAACCGACCTGCGTGACAGGAAAAACTGTTTGTTTGTGAAAGATAAGTAGAGGGGTTGGTTTGTGACGTGATAGGGGAACAGTGTGGGTGGAGGAAAGGGGAGATGTTTGTGTGTTTTTGTGTTCTTTCACAGTGCTTACATCACACTATTTGTAATTACGTCTATGAGAGTGTGAGTGTGAGGGAGAAAGAGAGAGATGACCTTGAAAAGTAGGTAACTAAGCTGGCATGTATGGACAGGAACAGAAAGCTCCCCCTGCTGGCAGGGAGTCGTAGTCTCTTTACGGCCTCTTCATTCCACTAAGCCTATTCCTAAAACTAGAAGGCCCATGACTACGTCCCGGGTTAAGAATCTCCTGTACCTGTTTCTGCAGACGTAGGTTCTCCTCCTGCTCGGCCTTGGCTTTCTCCTGGGCAGCCCTCTCCTCCTCCACCCGCTGGGCCTCGGCCCTCAGACGCTGCTCCTCCTCGCGGCGGCGAGCCTCCTCTTCCCGGCGGAGACCTTCCTCCGCCTCCCTCGCCACCCGCTCCTCCCTCAGGACCCTGGGAAAAGAGGAGGCGCGTTTAACGAGCTGGACTCACACCGGCGACATTAATAACACGGACGCCTTCTCCGATTGCCTTCTAATGGGGCTTCAAAGGAATCGGCGTACGTCAGCCTCATACAAAGAGTGAGACGTTTGTCCTTGGCTGCGTTGGGAGCAGCCAAGGCGTTCATTTTGTCACGAAACAAACGCCGCGATACGGAAATAAAACTATTTTAAAAGGAGATGCTCCCACCAGCCATGAAACGGAGAAGGTCGACGGCGTGTCAGCTGGCCTGATATAAATACATGGGCAACATGGTAACTGTGGGCAGAGGGGCACAATAGGCTGGCACGGTGGGTGCGTGGGGGGTGGGGGGGCACTGGTTACGGCACATTCCAGAGGGTTTGCGGATAAACCGGAGCAGAGGAGGGAACCAAAGCTGGCGCACCGCTGCCAACAACTCCACACCTGGGGGAATAAAAGGGGATACATAGACCATGGCTGCTGTGGAATGAGGCCTTATTCAGCCATGCTGTTTATAGTGGAGCGAGGGAACACGTGAAACGCTGATATGTGATCAGATGCTTTTTTTCCCCTCCCCCTCCATTGACAGACATTTTGCAGGCCGGGGAGATGCGAATGCAGTCACGGCTGGAAGGCGACACATTATAGGACCTCGGTCTTTCTTGATGGTGGGTGGGTCTTTGAAGAGACATGGTGCCCATTCAACCATCTGGCAAGGAACGTGTGAGTGCGAGAGAGAGAGAGAAAAAAAAATAAAGAGTTTGCGTTCGGTGTGTATGGAGGTGTGAAATGGCGTTCTGACCTCTCCCTCTCCTCCTGCTCGCGGCGCTCCTCCTCCTCCCGCTCCCGTTGCTCGCGGGCCTGCCGCCTCTTCTCCGCCAGGATCTTGGCTGCCTCCTCCTGGTTGTTGGTGCCCGCCATGGGCTTGGCCGACGGCGAGGGGGCCGGCAGGCTGGGAGTCGACTGGGCCGGCTCCGGGGCTTTGGGGGGGGCGGCGGCGCCCGGGTTGGGTGCGCTCTGCGGAGGGGCCGGGGCTGGACTGGAGGACACCACGATGGTGGGGGCCACGGGGGAACCTAAGGGTAAGGTAAGAGGTAAGAGGAGACGGACTAGGCGAGGGAAGGTCAAAAGGAAAGGAGGGGAGCACGTGAGAGAGAGAGACGGTTAACTTTGGCCTGTGGAGATCATCGAGTTACAGCAAGGACAAATTACAAGGCCATGGCGGTTTGGGCTAAGGCGGATCCATTGTTGACCGGCTTCTTGCCAACGGTAACAACTGGTTCTGCTGCTTCTGTTGGCTAGGAAGACACACTGCAAATTGCCACCCAGGATCAAACAGTAGTGGCCTCTCCACTCCACTAACTCCGTTCATCGAACTCCTGTGGTTTTCTAAAGGAAATGCCCGCAGCTACCCTTGATTTCTTCCCATATCTGTTCAAATACAAACCGATCTCTTTTTATGTTGCACATTATTCAATGTGAATTACGACAGCATGAAAATGACATCTATCTCTCCCCCATCCCATCTGCTGTGGCTACTCAAATGTGAGGGAGACTTGTAATTAAAGCCTTTGGTGTAATCAGCGCAGCCTCTTGCTTTGCGCGCCACGTGTGAGGAGCCAGAGCTCCGTAATTCACTTAACGAGACGCCTTCGTCGGCACGCCTAATTAGCCCTGATGAGAATCATCAGCCGGCTGTGCTACCAGCTACTGTGTCCCGGGCTCAGGCGCACCGTCTGCAAACGGGGTTTTTTCTCCCCGGCCTGAGATTCATTCCTGTTCAGCGGTAGCCATAGGAACGGCCTGTCCCAAACCCACGAGAACGACCAGTGAATAAAGACAGGATGACTCAGCGGGCGAGAGGAACAGAGCCATTAAACTTTCTGGGGGAAAATATGAAAAGGGCTATATGGATGTGCGGCTCTCAGAGCTGAGGCCGGGAAAGGGGCCAAGCATAAGTATCCAGTTAGAACATTCTGAGGGCGAGCCAGTTAGTCTGTGTCGCAGCTAGAAGTCTGACGTTTCCAGGCATTAAATAACCAAAACGGTGACTCACCAAGGGATACGGAACAGCAGGCTACAATAGCTCACCGAGAACTGTTGGACACAGCAGAAAATTGACCACCACCGTCCTACCCCCACATGTCAATCAAGAGTGATTTGGACATAAACCAAACAAAGGAAGCTGTCGTTGTCTAGTGGTCGCAACAGTGTCATCCCATTCTCCTAAAAGAGACTTTGAACCAGCGGGAGCTGCGGTAGTTCCAGAGCCTCCACCCAACCCTTCGTCATGCTGCCGCTCACCCTTCCTTTCTTCCGGCGTGGCCGATCGGCGGGGCTCTCTGGCCCTCTCCAGAGGCACGGGGGAGGAGGTGCGGGGGTCTATCCGGGCCGGGGTCCTGGCTCTCTTGGGCCGGGCCTTGGGGGTGGAGGGGCTGGTGCGGGCGGAGGGGGGCTTGGGGCTCGGGGAGGAGGTTCTGCCCCTGGGGATGGCAGGGGAACTGGCCCGTGGTCTCGACAAAGGACTGGGACTGGGGAGCGCAGGAAGAGGAAGGAGAGAGAGAGAGAGAGAGAGAGAAGATGGATCAGTTATGCATCAACAAAACATCATCAAGAATCAGAGAGCAGAACGGCGGCCCACGTTTCATTAAAACGCTGTCTGGACACACAACAACACGACGTCATCGCTCAGAGTGCACTATGGGCCAGTTTTCTCGTTTGGAGGAGAAGCCTCCATTATCCCAGAGAAGCTCCTGCTACGGGGCCTCGGGCGCTCTCGGCTCTCCTGAGAACCCACTGTTGCGTCACGGCCCTGGTTTTTTCCTTTCCTCCTCTCATTTCCTCACTCTCACAGAAAGCATAGCGGCTCCTGTGTCTGGGGGCTAGTTGTGCTAAACGGGTAGATATCCTTTGACTTCTCAAGTCACATGCTAGCTAGGTTTAGTGAATGGGGGATGTGACCGGCACGATATAAATGTAAACTTTGACTGCCTTATGAACACCGGAGTATAACCTCAGAAGAGATAATTGTGAAGGGGTAGTAAGTAGAAGTAGAAGGGTAGAAATAAATCTAACTACAAAGCTTTTATATCACCAAATATGCTGTACTTATGAAGTTATTTGTGGTTGATATTGATAGCAGGATGTATTCATACACTGTACAAAATGCCTCACAAGAAATTTGAAATAACGTATGGAATTTAATAAATAAACGCAAATAAATAAGCAAAATGATCTGCCAATAGAACAAGAAAAAAAAGGTGTCTTGAACAGTCAAATAATCCAACATCCACAATTCTTAGGAATATAATTGATCTTATATCAAGAAATATTACATATTTTGCATGATACAAGATATTTGATCTCGCTTAGATTTCAGTGTAGTGTGGTGTCATTTTGCAGTGTAGTGTGTGTCATTACCTGGGGTCCGGCCTGTGTCTCATACTGGGTAAGGACTGTCTCTTCTTGAGCATCTGCTCTTTAGAAAGGGAACTCTTCTCCTTCTCGTTCTCTCGCTCCTTGTCTTTCTTCTCCTTCTTCTTCTTGTCCATCTGCACGCCATCGGAAAACACAAACATGAAAATCAAAACCCCCCTTGATCATCGCAGGACCGCAGCGGCGGAGAAATTCAGAAGAGAATGTGGCTTGGCCTCACGTAACCCTTAAACCATAACCGTCGGGTATCTAGTGTGAATGGGACATGGGCTGACGTACGGGGGTGGAGTCGCGTCGGCGCTGGGTGATGTCGGGCGTGCTGGAAGTCACCCTCCAGCGGTCCGAGCAGCGGTGGGGCCGGTGGGCGCACAGCGTCAGGGGGCTAGCCGAGGCTGAACGAGGGCACAGCTCTGGAGGAGGTGGAGCAGACGCAGGGACAACCAACGTCAGCGACATTTATGTTTTCGCACGCCGGTCATTCCAATGGTGAATGGGAGGTACTGTGTCGGATATGCCCTCACAATGTCATCATTCCAATGCTAAATGGGTATTAAGTACTGTGCCCCATATACCCTTTACAATGCACTATGCTGAACATACAACAATATGTTGTACTTACGGCCATCTTTACCGTTGGTGAGGACACTGGCGACACTGCGACTGCGCGCCAGGAAGGACAGGGTGGGTGTCATCAGGCGATCAACGATGCTGCTCTCCCATGGGCTCAAGGCCAGACTACGGTCTGCAGTAGGGGACAAATTAAGACAATGAGTGCACGCAGTGAAGCCAGCATGTTGTGGTACTAGCCACAACAGTTACGTGACCTTATTCAACGCAACAGCTCCACTAAATGGCAAACGAATGGTCCTTCAGTTGAAATTGCATTACATGTAATATTCATAATTCCAGGCATATACATTTGCATATTTAGATTCATGGACATGGACTAACACTAGTGTTCCACAACTAAAAAGGTCCAGCAATAACTATTGGTAAATCTAAAATAAAGCATAGGTAACGTAACGGATTTGATTGGAGAGTTACAAATTATGGTTATGGTACTATCTGCCTAACCTTTGGACCCACACAGTCACCCAGAAAGCAAGGCATCAACGAGAAATAACTGCCCGTATATTTAATATCGTCTACAACACCAGCCTTGAAGTTGAAAAGGGGCCCAGAGAAATGGTACTCCAGGGAGTCTAGCCCACGGTGATTTAGCAGCGTGTGGCTTATTGCTGTGGCTCCATTGACTCGGAGGAGTAGCCAAGGAAGTGCAGCGCTGACAAGACGTGGTCAAGTCGAGCAGGGGTCGGGTCGGGGAAAGAGCCAGTAAAGGGGAGTTATGGAGGAGGAGGGACGCCATTAAAGTGGAGAGATAAGGGAAACAAAGAGAGAGCGAGAGAGGTAGAGAGCAGGGATGCGTGGCCACGTTTTCAGGCGGCAGCCTCTGCTCTGGTACCTCCTGAGGTGTTCACAGAATGCATTATCTCCGAGAAATGCTGACTCACCCCTTGGTGCCCCGACTACATTTCTTAACGGGAAAAAAAAAGTTCTTTGTTTTGACCTACTTAGACGCGGCCCCCTTTCGGAAACCACTGCACCTGCAGGAGTTGTTTTGCCCAGCACTTATTTGGTGCACTGAGAGGGCTTGACACAAGAAAAGCTCTGAATGTGCAGAGGAGATTTATGGTAGTAAAAAGAAAGAAAAAAACATCAAACTTAGATTTTCTTAAAAACTGTGAAAATGGAACCCGACTCACCCAAACCCCAAATTAATACAATAAAAGCCATGAAAACACTTTTCAGCCAGGCATAAAGGCAAAAATAAATACATCCTTTTGACAAAGAAGGGAGTACAAGAATGACCCATCACCACAAAATGAAAAACCCAGGTACAGGAAAAAAAAAAAAAGTGTCAGACAAGATACGATTAACTCATATTCATATCAACATATGAATAGGACTGGACAAAATGAAGAGGATGTGACACAAAGGTGGAGGAAGGGGGGGGGGGGGGGGATAAATCACAATCAACAAACCATCGATTTCGGAGAAAAACGGTGCATTAGGAAGGTGGAAATGATTCGGTGATTCGACAAAAAAGGCCAGGGGACAAAACGGAAACCATAGCAGGCGATGAAAGGATTTCGGAGGTGGTGGCGACGGCAGGTAGGTAAGGAGGACGGACACAGTGAAACCTTCCCCCGGAACGTTGCCTTACTTCTGCTGGGGGAGTTCCAGAGGGTGGCGGAGGACTTGGAGAGGCGCTTGTTTATAACCGAGTCCACGTGTTTGGGCAGGTTGACCGCGGACACAGAGCATCTGCCTGCAAACCCAAGAGAGCCCCACACAGATGTTCATACCCCTCACTCACATGGCGGGAAGTGGGGATGTCCAGATGGGCAACATTGGTTTCCCAAAACTCTAAATCCCAATTTCACACACAGCTACGACGAATACGTTCACTCCGCCAGCACCCATACAGACACAAAACAGACACACAGTTACATTCCTTACACACCAACATCTCCATAGACATAGTTGACCAGCTGTTCATTGCATTTGGCCTTGGTGCATGGAAATATCCAGAGGAAAGAGACATGTGCTTCCTTAAATATTTGTCCCTCCTTCTGTTTCTCTGAAGAGTGACGCAGATAAGGGCAAGGCATGCGTTGGGAAAGAAAATAAAATCCAGCATTATAAAAATTCACAGCTCTTAGAAGAAGTCCTGAAACAAAAGCACTGAAAGAGGGCTGATAACCATGGGGGACAGATTAAAACTCCAAAAACACATGTTCCAAACGAATATCACACATGGGGCCCCAAAATATATATCAAGTCTGAAATTGTGAAACGACAGAGGACAGAACTACCTTTAAAATGAAGGTTTGCCCTGCACTCGGCCAATGTCTCAGCATAACTGTATCCAATCATCTCTGATCTTATTGTTCTGGATATTTAAGTTCCTACATGAGACTACAGTTTGAGTGACCATGGTAATGACGTTTAGCTTCATGAATTTGTTCAATTAGTTTAAATTTAGTTTGGGCACCCGTCGTCCAGAGCAGTAAAGTTGTTTTAAAAGGGGAAGAAAAAATAAACCAGACAAACTCTCCCCCTAACTCTATCCATCCAGTTATCCTCAAGATCATCTCTCTAATGCAGCAGGGCAATCACGGTAGCACGGTGCCCTTTCCCAAAAGGCCAGCAGCAAAGCCGAGTCTGAGGGATGGTAATGGAGGTATAACGACAGGCCGGGCCCAAATGTCTGCTCGGCAGCGGGGGGGAGGGGGGGGGGGCTGCTTTCGACTGCAGGCCATCGGAGCACTCGACAGCTTCTCCCAAATAACCCCCAGTGACCTCCTGTCAGTGCACCCCAGGGGGCTCGACATGAGAGCCCATCAGGAGTGTGCTGAGAGTGGGAGACAGATCGGACTTTGGGAAATTCCCCTGGCATAGCGGGGAAGTGATTCGATGACATAAGATGTAACATCATGACCGCTGGGATTCGGGAGGGTTTGGAGGAGGAAAATGTTTGGGTGTTATAAATAATTACGTCTAAACCTCGATCCATTTTCGATGCTGTCGTGCTACACTGGCCGTTTGCTTTTGCTCGGCTCGAGCCAAGAAACTGCTGGCCAGACTCAGTCAACAAAGCATCGATCCAAGCTAGCTCAACATGAATGAATCACTGACCCTGAGGTTTGCTCTTATCGATAAAACCTTGCTCACTGCTAGTGCAGCAATAATGCAGACAGGCAAAATGGCGTGGAAAGATCAATGATGTTTTTGCGTCCAGGAGCTAATGACGGAGTTAAAATATTAAAGGGCAAACACTTTGCAGAAGAAACCAAACAAGATAACGTAATCGGACGGGGGAGAACTTTAGTGGAGCGTGAACTGCATACCTAAAAAAAGAACTGTGTTCTGATGGCATCATCACACCTGGCAGCGTTTGATCAAAACCAACAAAGCAACGCAAATGAGACAACCGTAGCACATCCCCGGGGGAGTAAAGAACGTCACTCCACCTGGTTTGTGTTTGTGTGTGTGTGTGTGTGTGTGTGTGTGTGTGTGTGTGTGTGTGTGTGTGTGTGGGGGGGGGGGGGGGGGGGGGGGTCACGTTGGAATGTTCATGAATGTGTATATATGCCCCTATGAATGATTTCCAGGTGATTCAATTAAAGATAGCTAGCTTGCCGTGAGAGGAAATGTGGAACTATTGAACTGTGAGAGTCAACAACTCCTTTCAAACCGGGTTGCACCCTGAACAAGAATGGCACTCAACGAAAGGTCAATTTCAGCATTGAATTACAAAAAAGAAAAACGTAGCCTTCGGTAAAAGTTTAACATTGATATGAGCATTTAACTAAACAAAGTTCAACTCTGAGAGAGTTGCCCCCCGCAGAGACTTTCCCGAGTGCATGAGTTTGAGTACACCAGGCCGAGCGGCACACTCACTCTCTTTCTGGCTCGAGTTCTGGCTGAGGCCCCCGGCCCAGGAACACCTCTGCTGGCGGATCTCCGCCCAGGTCTTCTTGGTGGACCTCTGGAGGGCGGCCTCGTAACGCTCCTGCACACAACACAACAGGAACGGGGAGAGAGGCAAGTGTCATGTGCGGTATTGTGCAGTTAAAAAGGATGCCCGTCAGGATTTGGAACGATATTGATTTTGGGGGGGGGGGGGGGGGGGGGTATCAATTTGATAAGCTCCCCAAAAATCGCACTCAACCCAACCTCTAGACTAGTTTGCCCATCTAGAGGTGCCATTAAATCAGATCATATATGGCGCTTTGGAGTATGTGTGCACACCTGTTTGGAATCATGCTACATTTGGTTGTGGGTCTATTTCTGAGTCACAAAACTCCTTGTTTCTGGGGGTTTGCTAGGCCCAGTGAGGTTCCTGTAGTGAGCTCCAGCACACGCCGCTCACCGCCCCCTACCTTGTTCTTCTCCAGCTTCTGCTTCTGCCTCTCCTCCAGGGCGGCGCGGCGCTTCTCCGCCTTGATCCTCTGCTCCTCCAGTTTCCGACGGCGCCCCTCGATCTGCTGCTCGCGCAGCTGGCGCGCCTTCTCCTCCTTCTCCAGCCACTGGGTCTTCCTGGCAGCTGGAAGGGGACAGGAGGCCAGCAGGGGTCAGAGAGTCACCCAGCACAGCCACCTCCTCCTCCTCCTCCTCCTGACCTCGCCCTCCACAGGGCTACTTTGATTGGTCTTCTGAATCTCCCTTTAACGGCCAGTTGTTTAACCGTCAGAACTGCTTAGATGGATCACGGTTTGTCTTGGTGAGTTGGCGTGCCTCTTTTCAGGTTTCCGTAATGTTTTAAGTCCAGCGACCAAAGGTTATTTAGCAAAATACCGGCTTTATACTATATTAACTTTTTTTTGTTTTTATCATAAAGCTTTCTTTTAAAAAGCCTATAAGCACACAGCCGGGTTGATTTATAACTCTAACCTCTTATTTGCTTTGTATGAATAAATTGGATTAGTTGACTTTTAACAGTTCTGTTTTTGGGCAAGGTTAGACTAATACCTTACGACTGACAGTTGGCCGTGGTAATCGCATGAAGGCTCTTGTGTCGCCTTTAATAAACCGCGAGCTTTGATATGGTAAGTGTCTCCATCCCCAACCCCTGGGCCATTCACGGGGAGGTGTAAAGAAGGTATTAAACAGCCTCTGCGGCAGACTCCCTTTATACGCAAGCCTCCATACTTCATAGGCCCTGCACAGTAAACCCCCATGAAGAATCAGATGCCGTGCGGGGGCGAGGCTTATTCCTCTCGAGCGCTGGATGCAACAAAAGCAACCGGCTCCTTGTGGTTATCAGATTACGGAGGGGGTACATTGGCGTACCGTTGGAAGACGTGTCCCTGGATTTATCGCAAGGCACACAGCTGGGCTTGTAACTGCGGGGACCAAAAAAGAAATGAAAACAGTAGCATAGCATGCCTTAGGGTCCAAACTGTGAGAGAGGTCTCCAAGTCTTATCTACTTATTGGGGCTTTGACTTTTCATAAGGGCACTTGAGCTTTAGAGAAAAGCCCCATTTCTTTCGGAGCAATATTAAACTAAGACTAGTGGCCAAGGGAATTGCATGATTCTCTCTGGCCTTTGGAAAGCTTTGGTAAGAGGGCAGGGCAGGATTGGGGTGCACAGAGGCCGTGGGCATGGCTGCCGTGTCACAGGGGAATTTCACAGCTCTCCACATCCATTTCTCCCTGTCCTCCCCTGCCTCAAATGCAACCCTCGTCAAAGCGAACGTGACAGGACTGCTGCAGTCCCAGCACATCAAAATGGTTGACAGGCTGACCCACTGACAGGTTCTAATTCCAAATGGCTGGCGGGAGCAGTGGGCATCCCTGTCTGCCGTGTAAAAGCCAGTGGCATTCAGCAGTACTGGTCTGGAAAGACGCCCATGACTATCAGGAAGATGGTTGTTCCGAGTCAGTAAATGAGGATTACGCTAAGTAACAAACGCATGATTGTGGCTCACAACAGAAGCCCAGATAATTACCGTCGTTAATGGATCATCTCTTTCGACGGCTTTCATTATATCACTGAGAGTGTGAAGTGACCGAAGCCCATGGCTGTGTGTGCGCAACTGTTTCTCAGGGGTCCACAGTACCACTCTTACTCGGTGTGCTTCAGGGACCAAAAGCATTGCGCAGTTTCAAATAAGGCCCTCCTGCCCACTCATCTATGCCCACGGACAGCAGCAAACAGACAGTGTACAGTCACATAGCCTGAGCCGAATGACTGGCATTCTCAGACCAGTGGATCCTTCATCCGTTACTCAGCACTGGATGCTCGTGATTAACAGTACATCGGTAGTAAACAACAGGAAATGGAGGGCAACTAAGCGGAAAAGGGAAAAAGTTCCACTGCTATTACCGTTGGCATGAGACAATTAAGGCCGTCTAGCCGCGGCTGGCTAAGCGTCGGGATTATAATAAAGAGCTCTGTTTTGTCGGTATTTCTGGCAGGATGTGGGATTTCGAACGGGGCTGCCACGTCTGGTGCACAGCGGCCTCTCAATTAGTCAGATCGGTGGTGTGACCCGTGCGGCCCGAAACCTCGCTGCCCAGAGGGGATTTGACAGCATTACTCCACTGCATGAAGAGCATCGCTGCCCGTCTCCATCTGTGCCACTGAAATGTGATGGGGAGTCTAGCAAGCCATTGTGAAGGTAATATTCCATTTTTTTGGTGTCGTATAATTTCATGTGTGGGATATAAATAGTACAGCCTCCAGCTTTTTAATTCTTGATGAGGGTGCTTTAAAATGCAATTTGCTATAGAATAATCTGGGGCCTGAAAGGTTATTAATAGACTCCGGGAGGGAATAAATAATTGATGGGGTTTTCAAGCAGTTGTGTGGAAAGAATGAGCATGACGAGGGTGGACACTAGTGAATCGTCCTGAACCACAGCAAAGAGGGGAAGTGGGCATGCAAGCAAAGTGACATATCACACGTATGTACCAAAATCACATGGGCATGGACAGAGGCGCACTCCACCCAAAAGTCTGATGACAATATGATTTCTGGGGTATTTCCAAGCGACTGATTGAAATTACATATCTGCTTCATTGAGGTCGGTCTTGCTTTAGTGCTGTAAAAGCAGTGCTGAAATCGAAATAAAAGATGAACGTTCAATTTGGTGCTTTAAAGCCTGTAATTCATTCCGATGGATTGTAATCAAAGGGCTTTGTGGTATGCAAATTTGAACATACAGTTTGTTATGTTTTAAGACCAAGGGGGAGTCAGAAGTTCATTCTCTGAGGATTTATTAAAACAATTTAGTAGCCTGAAATATGAGTCATAGCAAACTTACCGACATACTACATTCTAACTTAGGAGAACAAAGACACAAAAAGTAAAATATAAAAAAATATATATATATATGAAACCGAATTAATACCACGGGACAGTAATGTTATTTGAAGCACACGAATCAGAATGAAAATGTAAAAAAAGAAATTATAATTAAAGGACGAGGCGATTGCACGAGTGTGAGACAATGGAAACCATGGAAACCCATTCAATCCAAGTAAAAGTGATTGACAGCCACACTCCCCACCCACCACCGCCAGCGGTGCGGACACACAGCGAGTGGCTTACCTTGCAGCTGGCTGAGCTCGTCTGGAGGAGGGGAGAGAGAGAGGGGGGGGGGGGGGGGGGTTGGGGGGGAGGGCGAGAGAAGACACAAGTGCGTCGTGTCAATCATGCAAAGCAGTGTTTCGCCAGCGTTGTCTCTGGCCTGGGACAGCGTGGCGGGCACGTGAACACGACACAGCATCTCGGGCAGTGAGGAGGCCATGGCAAGTGGTAGAAAAAAAGATAACATGCCGACGTTGACCCACCGAGCCGATGGTTAGAGGCCCTGGCAACGTTCAAAGCCAAAACCGTTGAGAATTGTTACCGTCAACTGAGCGGTGTAGGCTGAATAAGGGGAGCGACCTTTGCTTTTAAGCACATGCGAGTTAGAGCATTTCAAGTTCAAGACAGTACAAGTACAGGTGTTAGGCTTGCTGTTTAGTAACTGTGTATGGATGCATGCATAAGGCTAAGGCTTCTTCAGAGACACTTCTAAAGCACTGGACGGTTTCCATTCTGTGCCATGCATAACTTGAACTTTCTTTTCCACTTCCCAGCGGGGTCGTTGCCAAAATGCGCACGCCACCTGCAGCTTAAAACCAGGCCAGTGATGACACAGCCTAAAATCTAAACGACCTGCCTCTCCCCCACCACTAGGGGGAGCTCTCTCCCTGTGTGTTGAACTTGACCATCGCCCACCTCCTGCCTCAGCTTACCCAGATATTTGGCCTTCTCCTCCCGCCTCTCCCTGGCAAGCTTCTGCCTGTCCTCTAACTTGGCTGAGTCTGGTGTGAGACCTAGAGAGAGAGAGAGAGAGAGAGAGAGAGAGAGAGAGAGAGAGAGAGAGAGAGAGAGAGAGAGAGAGAGAGAGAGAGAGAGAGAGAGAGAGAGAGAGAGAGAGAGAGAGAGAGAGAAATAAGATAGGCTGTTACCAAAAAAACAGACCAAGCCCAGCCCAGGGCTTCCAGCCCGTCTGCAGAGTGATCAAGCCCAGAGCAAACTGGCAGCGACAGGGAAGTAACCACAGCAACAGACACTGACAAGAGACTCCAGCCTCGGAGCTCACAGACGTCCTGGGGGAATTCACACCGTGGCTGAACAAGCAAGGTGGGAATCCCCCCCCACCCCTCGCACTAAGGGCTGGTCGGATGTTCACACCTCCGCTCACATGTGGAAGACGCGTCACCGAAACCTTTCATTCGGTTTTGTGACGCCAGAACCTCTCTCATTTCCATCGTCGGCTTCGAAGGGCAGTTCTGTCCACGGGGACGAGGTAACCCATTGTACCTGGGAACAAACACAGTGTTTGAGCAGTCACTCCAGCACGGTAAACGCCGTGCCCAGCCTCCATGCTGTGTTATTATGAGCCATCAAAGCAGAGAGCAAGGTGATGTAACAGCGGCCTTCAGGAAGGCCGGCACCATATACTCTGACACGAGGGCTCTAGTGTGTACTAAAACACGCTGCCATCTTGACTTGACAAAGTGTGTGTGTGTGTGTGTGTGTGTGTGTGTGTGTGTGTGTGAACAGTGTTTACATATCTTCTCCGTCTGAAACATCTCTGGTGTCAGCCCATGCATTCCATTGCCTCGGCATAGCCTTCCCACGCCCCACCAAGGTATCCCGGCCTGATTACACGATTCCGCGGTGTCTGATGTTACCTACTGGGAATAAATCCCCAACCGTTTCTGGACGGCTTCCAAACGACGATGGGAGGATGTTTTACAGCGTGATTATCGTGAAATAATGACCAATTTCCGCCCTCCGTTGAACCACAATGTTCTCCATCCTATTCCGACTATACGTTGAGGAAGATGTCCACCTATGCTTTCGAACACGTTGAGCGAGCTTGTGCGTTTGGTCTCTCCTGACTCTTGATATTCAGCCTCGACTCCAGGCCCCTGGTCTTTCATGTCTTCTATGTGGGTCAGGTTCACCTTTAAGCACCTTGCCTTTTCAGACACGTGAACCGAGCCATATGCTGCACATCAGTGTCAGATGTCTTCACCGGGCAAACGCCTTAGTCATAATTCCAAAACCATAAGGACAGATAGGACTGCAACCTCGCGAACCGCTCCTGACCTAATTTGACACGTCTGTTATTTATAGTGCCGCGGAACGGGCGCACGCGCTGTGATGCGGGTCGGCACCAGTGGTGTGCGCGGCTCACACACACACACACACACACACACACACTAAGTTCTCAGACAGAGACGGAAAAAAGACTGACCCAGAAATGATTGCCTAGTGCGCTGTGTGGCTTCCAGACCTTAAACACAGCCTTGGAGCTTTTCCAATGTCTCAGCCACATGCAAGACCAGAGGTTGGAGAGGCGGCCATATTTTCCAGGTATTGAAAATAAGCCCACGGTGCGAATCCAATGGCCTTGGCTTTGAAAGGAACCCAGGAGGTATATGCTTTAGAGACTCACGGTCAACCCAAAATGAACATCCAATCCTTCATTGGAAAAAACAACAACATGTATCCATAGCAACCGGTTCTGGCAACGTGCCAGCCTTTGAAGCACTGCCGACAGTGTTATCAAGAGCAATAGTCCTCGGTTGGGGCGACCAAAAATCAGAACCTCTGCAACGACACCGCAGGGGTCTGAGGGTCAGTGGGCGAGTGAATTCGCCCCCTTCATTGGAAAAGGTCCACATGTGCTAGAGTTTAATTAAAAGCTGCCATGGCTGAAGTAGTGCTTCAGATTGTGCCACTGGCACGAGCCTTTCATTTCCCTAATGAAGAGCTGCAGAGAGGTCCTTGTCCTCGGCGCCCTCCCCCCTCTGGGTAATGCAAAACCTCTCGGATAATAAGCTTTTGGGAATGACTAAAAAGAGGAAGTCAAAAGTGCCCCGAGACAACAAGGATATGACAAAAAAGTCAATTTGGAATCAGGGGGCTCAGAGAGACGGCTCCAAAATACTCCGACCGTTGCCAGCGCTAGAACAAAGAAACTCAGCCCCGTTTGAAAAACGGACAGTCACCTTCCAATGTCCACACACTCAGTCCAAGAAGTAGAGCCGCTTAGTGAAACTCTTTTTGTTTGGTTTGTATTAAGGTGAAAAACATTTTCAATGCTGTCAGTATGTGTGACGGTCTCGGAGGCTGCCTAAACCCAATAGTTTAGCTCTGTCACCTTACTTTATGGGTAAACACCATCCAAATGGATTAGTGGATGAAGTTTAAAAAAAAAATAAAAAAGGAGAGAAGGAGAAAAGGAGCTTAGGCTCCGAAAAACCCAGACACCATGCTTAGCCCCTGCATGTGCTAGCCAGGGCAGGACAAGCGGTGGCTTTGTGGCCCCAAACATGGTGCAACAGTCAGACTCAAACGGCCCGCTGGCATCGCTCTCCAAAAAACGTGATGCCCATTCAGGTTCCTGCGGCTCACCCTCAAGCATAGACCGGAGGTGAGAAGATTATAAACCAACGGCAGGAGCCATGAGCAAACGGGCCCTTTCGCCACAACAGAGATGCTTTTCCGGACACAGCAAACAGACTGAGATCCAACGCCGTGATCACCGCACTTGCGCTCCGCAAACAGAATGTTGTCCTGTTCAAAGTGCAAAGAGAGCAAGTTGCGCGGTGGCCCCTGGTCTACCGGATTGAGCCTGCATGTCCGGAAAGCATGTGGTCTCTATTATTCTGAACCAAACCATTTCCTCACCCCAGAGTTGACCTATTGTCCAGCTGAGTGGTGGGTAATTGTCCCATTACAAGGCAGTGTTACAAGATACTTCTGATCCTCTAGCACACAAAAAGATCCAATCCAACCTCCATTTACAGCTCATGCGACATTCTTGAAAAACTGCTCCGTTGTTTCTTTACAATGAACTGGAGCACAGAATCGTATATAGACCCATATCCAGGCGTTACCTTTTTTGGACCCCGGCACGGGCGACAACAGTGAGACAGGGGACTTGGAGATCAGGTCCGGTTTGGTAGGGGTAGCCATTTTCTTTCCAGTGTCTTTTGTGGTTGGGGAGTCCGTTCTCTGGGCCAGGTCCGCCTTGGGGGGGCTGGCCAACCCCTCTGGCTCGGGCCGCACAGGCGTCGTCTCCGGGGCTGGGTGGGGAGCTGATCGGACAAAGACGTGAGGAGACAACACGGTAAGGAACAAGAGAGGCAAAACAACACCAGTGAGACGGAATTCAACCGGTCGGTCGTCATTCCTGCGCAGAGGTGGGCCATGGTGACGTTCAGCTTGGCCGGGGTTTGATATATCATGCAAGGTAAAAGGAGTTAGTTTTAAAAGTAAAAGTTCATGACCTTGGTCAAGAGGTACCCTTTTTCTCTATTGAGAACAGTTTTGCGGTGAACAATTCAGAGGTCTACTAATGTTTTGGAGAACATTCCAAGACTCTCCAGGGCCTACAACATGATTTGTTGTTAATTGATTTGGATAGTACCCCTCTTAAGTTAATATAATTGCACATAGGCTTACAACACACTGCATCAAACAAACAAAGCTCTTTCTGTAGTGTATTTGGTTTTTATCTACAGCTTAACCATTTCGAATTAAGTGAAGAAGATTACACTGTTTGCCCAGCAATAGATAATGGGTCTAGTCAGCTCTTTAACTAGACTCCCCAAACTACTTTTCCACAAGCCAGAGGATTTAACAGCGGTGGAGTGAATGGGCTCGCTCTCTGGCAAAACCAAACCCAGTAATTGCCTCACTGCCTGATTGATTTAGAAGGAGAGAGTGAAAGAGAGAGAGAGTGAGACAGAGGGAGAGGAGAGAGACAGAGGGAGCGACAGAGAGAGAGGGAACAGGACACAAGATTCCATTTCGGCAGTAATCCTCTCTTCAGAAGCACTAGCTGAAAGTCTCGGAGGTAAAACTGCAACTGCTATGAATAGCAACATGTTGCTCTTTTTACAGCAGAAAGCCTGTTTCTCATCCATGCTCCTGGAGGTGGTAGAAGCCACAGTGGGCTTTTCTCTCGCTGGGTCAGACCACCATGACTCACCTTTGGCTGGCCGAACTTGAATTATACTGCTCAAACATATCTTTGGCCAGGCTGTGTCGGGCTAACAAAAGCCCATGGGGAGGAGGGGTCTATTAGGCATTCTCAGATCAGCAGCACTGGTCCCCTACACTCCCCCTGCACCGTTCAGCCAGCCTTCAGCAAGAGTCCCCCACCGACGGTCGCCGAGGGTAAACACTGGGGCAACGCGCCGTCAATTATTAATGTTAGGCTGAAAACAAGGCCGACTGTATGGGGCCGTCACGCGGAGACAGCACACGGAGGATTTACAGTCCAAAGCGCTGCGCTATTGAGCAGCCTGAGTTGAAACACAGGCACTGCTGGGGTGACAGCATGGGAAAATAGGCAAATACAGTTAAGGTCTTTTTTTTATGATTTGCGAAGAGTGGTATTCTCACAGTTAAACCACGTAGTTAAGCTAAACGAACATTTTTACTCCGCGCTGGCATTTCCAGACCACCAGCCCTCACAGTCCGTAACCCTCACAGGCCTGGCCAGCCCTCACAGTCCGTAACCCTCACAGGCCTGGCCAGCCCTCACACTGCGTAACCCTCACAGGGCTGGCCAGCCCTCAGACTGGCCGGCTTCACCTTGTTGGACCGTCCGCCCGCTAACCAGACCAAAGTTCCACCGAGCTGACTTCAGCGCTGAACGCTTTTGCCAGATCGATGAGATATTAAACCTGACGGGAACAACAGCCCGAGTGCGGCTCTTCAAAGAGCCCTGTCATCAGTCCAGGAAACAGGGGAGGTACGCGACGTGGACAAGCCCCCCCCCCCCCCCCCGGGGCGTATCGCCACGGACGATGAGGTCGAGA
The DNA here is from genome assembly GCA_017639675.1 of Aplochiton taeniatus. NCBI lineage: Eukaryota > Metazoa > Chordata > Actinopteri > Galaxiiformes > Galaxiidae > Aplochiton > Aplochiton taeniatus. Next base: position 15,160,545 of record CM030178.1, on the reverse strand, counting down.
GGGCCTAGCGGAAAGCGCCGACAGAAAAGCGGGACACGGAGACTTCTGGCACGGCCGAGTTGAGTCTGCGAAGACAAGACACTGTGGTCCCCCTGTCAAAGCCTGCCACTGTTAAATAAGCATTCCTCTGGACGGGACTGGCTCCCAGAGAGAGAAGCCATTGTGGAGGGCCTTGCATGGTAACGGGAAGGCAGCCAAAACACTGCATGATAGAGCGGCGTAGGAGAGCGATAGAGAGGGTGCAACGGTACGAGCTAAAAGATGGATGACTCGAAAAGACCAGCATTGGGAAATGCGTTTAATAACATAACATTAAGATACGCTCAGCCGTTTTTGACTGAACAACGAATCCAAATGGAAAACATAACTGAATCTAGACATCGTGATACAATCAAAATATCAAAGACTCGAATATATATAATCAAGTTGCCGTGGTAACTAAAGTTAAATGGAACGGAAAGAAGTGTGCCCTACGTGCCACTGAAACGGACTCCATATGGTGTTATTGTCAGGAAAATGTGAGGACAAGAGACACCAAGTGATTTCAGCTTATGTAATGATTAACGTCAAGCAGTATTTCAAATCCTGTCATGGACTCAGAGACATCCCTTTAAAATGGAGCATAACTCCTGACTCAAAACATGAAAAAGATACCAGTTTTGTAATGGGAAATATTATTTAAAAAGCCACATTAATAACCCCTGGAATACCCATTTGACTTCTATGTAAAAATAAAAGTATAACCATACTGACATACGGACATTTATCAAGTGCAAATGACTTGCATTTTAAGAGTAAAATTTACATGCGGTTTTAGCTTGAACTAGCTGTATGCTAAATGTGCTGACTCACAATATGATCCCAGTACTCTTCCTGGCACATGACATAACTCATAAAAGCAGGCCATTTCAACTGACCAGAGACATCAAACCGCCTGTCAAGAAACACGCACGCACGCACGCACACATGCACACACGCACACACGCGCACACACTTTTCTTTCTCCCTTTATTATACCACTTGACACAGCAGAGCACCATTCCCCTGGGGGGGGTAGATATGACAAGCGGGGTGCAAAGGTGAGCGCTTGACAGGCCATGTTATTCTCACGTCCTCCCTAGGGACTATAGGCCCACACGGCGCACCTGGAGACTGGGCTTACAAAGCCCCACTGAGTGGCCGACCGTGGGGCTGCTCCCAACGTCGACGTGATCTACGGTGACCATGATGGAGAATGACTGCAAGTCCCCTCCCTCCCTCCCTCCCTCCGGTCTGGTCTAGCAGGCAGGGAAGCACTGGCACTGAATAACAACAAACCTGACAAACTGATGGGAACGAAGAAGAGGAGATAGCAGCTGTGGGAGCTGAAGGGATGAGATAGAGAGCGAGAGGGGAAAAGAGAGAGAGAGAGAGAGAGGCGAGGCCATGAGAGGGGCTGATTTACCCAGGAGGCACTGGCAGAAGGTGCACCCGATGAATACTCCATCGCCTCGCTCTGCAGGGATGCACGCGTCACGGTGGATGAAACGCTCCGCTCGGCTGCGCCGTCCGCCGCGGCAGACTCTGCCCGAACTGATAAAACCACCGCAAGAACCTGCACTACCTCTTCACGAAGCCGTCAGGCAGACGGACAGATTGGGTGACGTCGCTGTTCTCTCAACCCTGGGTTGATTTTGGCACGTGTCGAAACCACTGCGATCTCCCATGACACTTCGCAGCAAGACAATTGCGGTGCTGTTGAAAATGCTTGTCTGATATTCACGTAGATTCACTAGATTCATTTGAACGTCTTTTGGCTTGGTCAAACGATGCCTTCTGGTATGCCCCTGTGACCATCCTGGGGCAAAAATATCCAATCGTAAAATGGCTCATAAAATGAGTATGTGTGATACAAATTGCAGGGGTATTCATGTGTTAAATCACAGCAGAAACATGTATTTTGTGAAAAGAATCAATCACGTCACGCTCAACTTAAGCCCACACAAGGTTCCTTTCGAGGCTAATAAAATTTTTCAATCAATCGGTTGTCGTTTATCCTTTTTCCCAATTATGACCGCTGCACTAAAACTCACCAAAGGTGTTGAGCTCACAGTCACAGTCAGACAACCTAGCCTGAAACAAGGAGCCAACCGGACTACATCATTGATACTCCTCGGATCAATCTGCCTGCCAGCCCCTCCTCAACACATGCTACTCCCCAGGGACTCACTCCCCACCCAACATGGAAAATCCATTTGGCGCTCTACGTCCCGGTGTAAAACGCACGCTTTTACAGTGCTGCTTGCATCCTCGATAACTGCATTTCATGAAGTGGTTTGGGTTCCTTAGTTGAGTGGATACCAACAGCCGTCTGGCCTCCGGACAGACGAGCAGGCTAGACGAGGGAGAAAAGCAACTGTGACAGCGTGACCCTACTCTACCGTTACAATCGATATCTTTACCCTCATCCATGTAAATGATAGGGGGATCGAGGACAGTTTATCCATTGTTGACTACAATTCCATTTGGAACTCTTGGTGGGAACCGTAAACCTACGACTGAACATTTTCCATCTGTTGGGGACTGAGAGCAGCCAGTGAAGCAGGGGGGGGGGGGGGGCTTTGCAGAGCCTACAAAGTGGGTCAGACCAGCTCCAGGAATCCGCGGCACGCCGGCTCCCTTCCCTGGGCCGAGCATTGCTCTGCGGGGCCGCTCTGCTGCACATCGCCTCGGTGAAGCCCCAACTCTCCTCCGGGGGGGGGGGGGGTCCTGCTAACCCGGGGAGATTATCACCTGAGCCAGGGAAAACCTGAATGCCTGGAGGCAAGCAAAGGTATCAGGTGCCACCAAAACCCAGGCCACCCGACGGGCACAGCTCCTGGTATGCAGGCATGCATGAGAGCAGTGTGAGACTAGAATGGCAGGTTGAGAACCAGCAGGTCCTCCGCTCGGTTCTCAGCGCCCTCCTGTTACAGGGGCGAGGACTGAGCCTTACATTTCTTGACGTTCAGGGAAAGGGATAGCGCCACTCAATGCGGTGGGCAGGACAATTCTAGGTAACGGCTAAGCGCAGTGTAACACAGCACATGCATTCATTAACAACCCCCCCCACTCCACCCCACCCCAGCCCCCAACCCACACCCACCAGGTTTAGCCGTCTAAACCTTTTCAGGACATTCACATAATGAGATCACAAACCAAAACTCTTGATTTTCTTTGTACACTTCATTAAAAACACTATGTTCCCAGACTTGCTCACTAGAAGAAGGCCAGAGGCAGCTGGACCTTGATTGCATTTTGCCTAATACCACCTTGCCACGTATAGTGCTGGTGCTGATTATTTGGTGACTGTCCTCACTATAAAAACAGAACAGGACAATCACATCTTCAAAGGGCTTATGTAGAACATTATCTAACTGGGTTGAAGTCATGTGTCTCTTTGATGGCTCTGCAGATCAGGGACTTTGGACTTTGGGCCACACCTCTGTTTTCTACCTGTTTTTCAACCGTCCGCGCATGTGATGGGGAGTTTCATCATGTGAGTTTTGAGAAACCAGACGGTATCTCACCTCTGCACAAACAGTGTGCGCGACTAGCTCAACCCACTATGAAAAAAAAGAACATTCTTCAAACAGCTCTGTGTTTGGTTATGATGCCGGTGAGGGCCAGTCCGGAGCACCGCCATAAGGTGACCGGCTGGATGAAAATATGGGACACGGCACGGAATGTGTAGGCAGCCAGGAATGGCACTGCCAAGCATATCCCTTTCTGTCTTCACCCAAATGAGGCAAGAAATGGAAGACCTCACAGCTAGACAACAAAGCACAAAGTATGCGGTAGCAGGACATTCAAGCGATTTGCCAGATAGGCACCCGACTATGAGACGCTTGAAAGGGCTAACAGGCTAACTTGCCAAAAACTGAGCACTAAGCAAACAGGGTGGAAACCTGCTGCATTCTCTTGTTAAAAAGGAACGAGGCAAACAAGAAGCTAGGGAATAGCATTGAGGGCAAGCTGTGAAATCAAAAGAATGGAAAGGGAAAAGGACGGCAGAACAAAAATAATCGGGGGGGGGGGGGGGGGGGGGGGGGGGGGTTAGGTGGAAGGAACTGGGAGGCAGAGAGAGAATGGATCTGCATCTCATTTGGGCTGGGACAGGGAACTAATGAATTACCTCATCCACACCCCCCTAACCCCTCACCCCGCACTCCCTCTCGCCCCGGATGGGGTGATGTAAGGGGCTGAGGGGGCCCAGACACAGTGGAAGTGCAGTGCAAACAACAAGCCGGGACTCTGCGCCAGGCTCAGTGTGTGTGTGGGTGCAGGGGTGGGGGTGGGGATCAGTTTAAAAGGTTCCCAGTGGCCTAACTGGTTTGTCTGTCCTCTGAAAAATGAGGCACAACATTTCTGTAAGTCTGTACAGAATGGAAGAAAGGTGACCGCCATAACAACTACATGCTAGTTCTGTTTCAACAGCATCAAAAGTAAGAGGACATCTTGGGATTAGCATTTTTCTCTTTGACTAACAGAGCCGTGCCCACCGTGCTGCGTGCGACCATTTGGTAACATAGCCTTCTCCCAGAGCATTATCAGTTGGCCAGTGAACAGCCAGGTCTCTGTCGGCGTGTCTGCCACAGCTTTCATAGCCGTCGGTGGCTGGTTTTTAGCTCCTCGCTGTCATTCCTAGTGCTGTCATCCTTGAAATGCAGGGCTTATCCCACACATCTAGGTAGCTCCCCGGGGACTCTCGCTTGCCTCTGGTGCAGCCACAGACACACTCCCACACACACACACGAAGCCCAGTAGTGTAGAAGGTGCCCTGGCCAGTGGGCAGGGGAGATTACCAGGATGTCGTGCTCAAGCCATTTTCAATGGCCTCCACCAAGCAGCAGTATGGGGGGGGGGCAAAGACCACCGCACGTTTTGCGACAGAGCACGCCGTCGGCGTGCCAAAGTCGTCGCTCGTGGCAACCTGCTCCTCATCCCCTTGGTAGTCTGAAGCGGCAACGTGAAACAATCCTGTCACGGCCCAGAAGGTCTCGTGGCTCCCTGTCAGTCTATGAAACAAATAAACAACCCAGAGAGCGAGGAAAGGAAGACGTTTGAAGGACAGATTTCACACTGGTTGGGAGTTGGGGCAGAAATAACTTTGCCACTTTCCCAATGCGACTTCATGATCGGAAATATACAAAACAGCACAAGTGATTGCCGGTTCCTCTAATTCCAGGATTAAAACTTGATAGGCCAATATCAACAAGGGCAACTTGGTCAACATTTATCAGACCAAAAGACTTCTCGTAATGACTGGTGGCAAACGCTGGGAGCTTACACCTAAGTTATCACGTCAAGTGGAGCATGCATACAGCAGATTTTCTTCATGGCCTCTAGATAGCCAGAATGCCTGAACATAGCACAGCTGTGTCTCACTGACTAGCCATTAAACTGACTCTTAAACATCTCTGTCATCTACATCCACTCTGTAGCCTGCATTCCCCATTGAGTGAGCCGGACGAAATTTCCGCTCCCCAAAAGGGTTGGGTTACAGACTCAGCCGTAATCTGGAGCCAACTTGGAGGAACAAAAGCGTTTGTAGAATCCAATTCTCTGAAGTAACTAAATCTGCACTGCAGTAACCGTGCGCCCGCTTCATGGGAAGTTTGAATTGATGATAACAGGCACCATAATTGGAGGCATATTAAGTCGTTATGATCTTGTTGACATTTAGGTGCAGAGAATGTCTGGGACTGCCTGTGTTCTTGCCTGAGGTACTGTAGCTTAGATAGGGCATTTGTCCTTCTGATCTAACATATCATTTTCACAGCCATTAATTCAGAAAAAAAAACAAAGTAGGGTTACAGCAGTAATCTGGTGAGCTCCAAACATACAATTTAGGGGAGTCTAACAGTCTCCATTAGAACAGTGTTTGAGTTTATGGTCCCACCCATTCTGCACTGGCGAATGCTTCAATTATAAGTTACTGGAGAACCAAACAAACCACTAGGATAATGTGTATGTAATCTAGTTCCCATAGCATGCAGTTTCTTGCAAAGAGACAGATAGTGTTCCATCTCTATGATTTCTAGCCTCTCGTCTATGCTTTAAAAAGGACTATTGAAATGACAGCCATTGTCCTGTGGGTCAGCGTAAATGAATGGCGCTGCACCTCCGTAAGACTGATGACATTGAAAGCAAAGCATGTGGTCCTTGTCCCTGCGTTAGTCTAAAAACGTGATTCTTAATGGAAACTTTTTCCCAACCACGATGGCTGTAGTCTCAAGATGGACTCCATGGGTCGGGTGATTGTTTTGATGAGCAGTCAATGTGGTTCGGTGGAAACGCTGTGAGGAGGAGGGTACACTTGAGAACTGGACCATGGCCTTTAGCTGAGCAGGGGTGGGGGGCGGGTTGGGGGGTTCTAATATTAGCTGACGGGTCTGGTGACTGGGGCTTTCTGAAAACGAGTGAGCAGCCTGTCTGGGTTAATTTGAGAGTAAGTGGAGGGGGTAGCTAGGGTGTCCAGAGCAAAGGTTCCCTCCGCTTGTGCTTTATTTCAAAGCAGCGTGGCTGTTTGGGCACATAATTAGGCCACTTCACCCCAATAGGGACCCAGAGAGGACTCTGAGCACAGATGTCAAGCAGAAAAAAAAGGAAATATAAGAGAAAAAAAGGTTAAAAAAAGGGAAGCTCGCACAACAGCTGATGTGTTGATTTCAGGACCCCATTTGTTTTGAGAGTAAGGGTGAACTGCGAGTCAGCAAGTTGCTTTCTATGGCATATGGTATGTATGGTCACTTCACCATCATCCAGTTGGTTTACTTCCTAAGGAGCACCCTCAGGAGTTGTACAAACCAGGGACACCCTATTTGAAAAACAATTCCACGTAAACATTATAACATCTGACAATAAGTAGTCTTAAAAAAATAATATATATTTCCCTTTTAGATTAATCTGCAAGCTTCAACATGATCTATCAGTTTTAACAAAGTACCGGTAGTCGACACAAAAAAAGTACAGGATAAAAGACAGAATTGGCTAAGGGTTAAGATCATCAGGTGATGACCCAAGAGATTGAGCAGGTTTAAAGGCTGAAAGAAAGCTAGTAGTGTTGCCCATCCAAATGGCAAATTCATCAAACGCAAGTTCTTCAAAAGCCACAACGTTTTGGAGGCTATGGAGTATGGGATTTAGGGCATTCTCTTTACGGATATTATGAAGAATTAGGGAAGCCTACTGTATCCTATCTTGGGGCTTAACCAGATATATCCAACACAATCCCACCCTGTAGCTCCAAGACAAGTGTAACTAATAATACGGGTCGGCAAGTTGAAAGAGCAGTTAAATAGGCATTTAGACAAAAGAAGTGCTAATATCAATTAGTGTTGCTTCTTAAATAAACCATGAATAATAGATTAGCTACAGAATCTATAGTTTTTGCAGGAACAAATGTATGTCTGGATAGTTTATATATTTAGTCGTTTTAATCTTCATGTGAGGTTGAAAACAACAAAGATTTTAGCTTTGGTCAGATAGTCTTCATCTCCTCTGGTGCAGCAAAGCTTAGCAGGTGGGCCTGTTACATTTTAGGACAAACCACTTCTTGTTTGCCTTTTCCAATTGGAGTGTATGTGTCCAACAGGAATGGAATAGTCACACCAGTTATGTTGTATGGTGACTCTCAGAAGTTCTCCAAACCAACACAAATTGTGCTTTATTTGTTTGTTCTGACCACCTCCAGAGGTATCCACAGGCTAGGAAAACATAGTCGAAGGGTTCCGGGTTTACCGTTTAAGGGCTAGTTGACAGGCAGAGCTTTGCCCTTGTTGGTCTTTACAGGGGTAGGACTGGGGGCTACCTGGGATCTCCTGTGCGAGGCGGTGTCTGGGTGTCTGATTTGGACCGGCAGCACCACGATGGGCCTAAGATGAGGGCACTACACTCTCCACTGTAGCCCCGGGGAAACACTCACTGAACTCACCTACCTCTTTGGATTGCATGGCCTTTGCACTCTTCACTTTTAAATAGCTTTGCCTCAACTCACATCTTTATCACTCCCTTTACTCTCTCGTGTCTGCCCAACCGCCCCTCGATCTCTTCCGAGAGAAATATAGGACACCACGTAGCGCTCTTCCAGGTCCCAGCACACGTGCACGTACAGACTATCACCCACAAAAGGGGCCCCTATGCCAGAATAAAGAGAGACTTACCAGCCCACTCATTGTGTGCATTGAGGAAACATTAACCCCTGCAACAGCACACTAGACCAGACTTCAAACACTGCAGAGCTGGCATAACTATGTCCCAGTCAGATATCATCTGTTATTTTAAACCCCTTTCCAAACCTAATCAAAATCAACCGATGCTACTAGGTGCCAAGTTTATATTTCAAAAACATGCGTCTTCCATACAGTCTAGCACTGTCAGAACTATGAATTTCATATGTTTAGCACACTGATAACTTCCATCATTGTTTGACAGAAAATGGATATCTTGCAAGAAGGAGTAGCGTATTGTGGGTATTCTGAGCATTTCCTTTAGTCGGCTGATCACAATACTTTGGAGATTTGGGATAAGCCTAATCCTTTTTGGCCATGTTTAAAATCTTCCTTTTTTATTCTCCTTAAATGGTCAAATGGATTAATACGTTGTGAGATTGGCATTTTATTGCTGAGGCAATCTTTAGCTTCCGCAACATAAAAAGAAATGTATTACCCTGGATAGGAAGAACCCTCTACTACTGCACAACAACACATCGAAGTATTTGATTAAAAGAGCCACACAATTGTTAAAAGGATTAGACAAAACAGTCCTGCCATCCAGCTATCTTTTTTTTATTAAGACCTCTGAGATGAATTATTTCTCTAGTGCTGGAAGCTCACCACATGAATTTCTAGGCCAGCTTTGATGATGAAGCTAGGGAAGGGGGGGGGGGGGGGGGGGGCTGAATTTACTCACTGTGTACAGCTGTGTCATTAGTAGGCCTACATCTGCAGTATGTAATATATTAGGTACAACTAATTAAACTATGATATGTAGCCTGCTAGCCAGAAGTCTTTGCTCACATCGATTATATTTTACAGAAATCTTAAATGAATGAAAATGACTGATACCTAATAACACCATATTTCGAACAGAAATCACTGATGACAATCGGCAAAAGATCCAGCTTCTACAAATGTACACCTCTCAGGTTTCTTTATCATAAGACCATAACTACTGGCTTTGTCAACTTCCTTCAGTGATTGTGAACCATGTCTTTTCAAGCAAATCTTGGAAGGATGTTGATTTCTCTGCCTGCTACTTTAAAAGACACTGATGCTGCTTTCTCTCCAAAATATGGGACACTGGCGCACATTTTCTCTGGGTTATGTAAGAGCTGCTGTGGCTGAAGCTGTGCCCCTGACCGATTCTGCTCACCACAGCCCTAACAACGAGGACTGGTGGGGCTCACTGTGTTGGTACACAACAGAATAAGGGCTCTGCTAGAACTTGTTTCTCTGTCAGTAGGCTATGACTCTTTATCTTAAGAATGGCTAAAATGACTACGCAAGGTGTGCTCATTCTCTAACCCTACTCCATATAATTGACCAAGCGCAAACATAACAACCACACCGTTCAAACTGTCAGTCTTTCCCTACTACCATGGTGTGTATGAGTGGACATGTTTAAAAAAATCTTCATTTGAATGATCAAATGTTGCAAATATGAAATATGACTTGACATCACACCACAGTAAAGCCTTCCGAGAGTGAAATGAACTTTGCCCTGCTCTTTCCAAGCCCCCCCCCCCCCCCCCCCCCCCCCCCCCAAAAAAGGTGACAGCTTCAATTCCGTTGTTGTTCTTCCGACATTCAAGCTTTCCGGAACCTGTTACGAGTACACAGCAGCCTTTCTAGACGAGTAAGCAGTCAAGGTCCTTTGGGACAGTTAAGAGTGCGCACAAAATGGCATCCCTGGCTCAATTGATTCCATCCCGCCAAGCCACACGTTGAAGGGTAACCCAGTGAAGATTAAAGAGCAAGACGAAACAGTGCCGACTCCGAGGGCATGGGCCGATTGGTGGAGTGGCTCAGTGGACGTCTCAATGCAAGTCTAAAGAAAGGAGAGATTAGAAGATACTCTTCAAAAGTCCTGACAAACCAGAATCCCACAATGCCTGGCCAGAATGAAGGGACTCATTTCTACCAAGAAGGCCCTTTGTGTATAACAGGAAGACATCCACCAGATGTCCTGTTGGTGGAGTTGCTATAACAATTGATCACTTTCCTGAAAATAATGAACTTTTCTACTGCATATTGCGCAATTGACTTGGGGGTAGTAGAGCATACTTGAGGCAAGTTCAAATAAATACGTTGCTTAAAGTAGAACTCAACCAAAGACTGATTTGAAGACCAGCAGATTCATTTTCAGATATTGCAGCATCTTGAGGAACATATTCACACACGTTCACTCAACAAAGCCAGAATCCATTCTTTCTTGCGACTCGACAAAAATGTTGCCGGTCATGCCTCTTTGTTTCATTGTTAGCTCTGGTACCATGAATCATAACAGTAAGCTGGTGAACTAGTGTCAGATAATTTCCAACAAGGGAGTTGCGAGTACTGAGGAAGTGACTGGGTGACGAGCACACTTCAATGGAACAAGAGGGCTGATGTCAGGTCCCTGCTTCATCAATCAAAATCCATACTGTAGGCGAAGCACAATAAAAACTTCTTGGGTTAATAGCCCAATGTAAACACTGCACAGCTTGAGTCTTCTTTAGGCCAAGGTTCCCACAAGTAGGGTGGAGCTCCCATCTCCTCCTTCTTTCTGGCATGGAATCAAAACAACCCAACCTTCTCCCGGTCTGCAGCCACCGGCTAGCAGGAAGGAAGCTTCTGCTTTTGTGTTTTCCAGAGCCGAGATCCCATTGCATCTGCCCTTTCATTTACTGAGTATGTCTGTACGACAACATGCAATGGAGAGGAGAAAACAACAGGACTTTGTACACCTCTTCCTGTAAACTGAATGCAGATGTGTTCAATGCCACGTGTCCTAAGTGTCCCTCAATTCATTTGGTTTTGTCTGGAATCGTTTAAACATTGGGCTCTCAAGTTGCTCCATTCCAAGAGTTGCATGTGAGTATGTCCATATGCAAAGACTGGAAAGCATCACATAGTCTATGGAGGTTTCCACTACCAGAACTGAGGCTTATAATCACAGATCAACATTGTCCTTGAACTATACTGCACTGGGACCGCACCGTGTGTGAGTGCACACGTAACCCTTAACAATTCAATTGAAAATAACTAGGGCTGACCAGATGATGAGCATTGGCTTAATGCCTATAACATTGCCTCAGATCTGGGCTTCTTATTAAACGCAGTCTGATCGCAGGAGATCAGAGGTTCATCTTCGCATCTATGCAGCTATGTTATGGCACAGGGGACACTGGGGAATAGGTGAGGGGCCATAAGAGCCTGCATTAGCTGCTGATAATGTAAACCACAGCGAAGACTCGAGGGGTGCAATTCACGGAGCAGATCGTCGAAAGGGGGCACATGTCAGTCCAGTGACCGCATAATGTGGGCTAAACATGAGAAGGGGGAGGGGACACGCCGGATTACCTCATCACGCGCTTTTTGTGTTATTATCTTCCCAGATTAATCAAACACTTTCAATAATGCAAACACAGATAGGAAAAACGTAGACAATAGGCTTCAACCTCAGTCGGCTCGGAATGGGAATAAGTATACTAAAAATGTTAACAAGGCACATCTTAATCATGCAGTTTTTATACCAATTATAATACGGTGTTAAATGTGTGCTCTTAATTATTATAAATTGCTTGTATGTCAAGTTATTCTACGAAAAAAGGCTGCCCCTCTTCTATATTGATCATTGTAAACAGCACATGTAGACCTGTCGTCGCTTAATATCTACAGCTATTCCCTTATTGACGTCATGAATCTAATAAGCATAACATTTCCAAACGAATATCAACAACTGTTCGCAACATTATTAACCTTAATACAGGCATACACCATGTTTGTCGCTCCAATATTTTCAACCAACCATCACTGGTTTCACACAAATGGCACAGACACGCGGAACTGTGAATTATGGTCAAAACACTTACATGTTGATTCTGGCAGAATATTTTCTTCCATATCGGAATCGATAGCCTTGCTTTCCATTGTCTTTATTAAATCATACGCTTTTCTGGCTCTCTTTCTCCAGTCTATTCATTCCTCAAGCAGTGGAAGAAAACTTGGGTGAGTCACTCCAGTTGTTCACCGGCTCGACAGTCTACCCCTAACTCCAATCGGAAAGCGCTGAAAACGTAGGAACAAAAAGAGCCGAGAGGTAAAGCCCAGGCTGAATTCTTGAAAGTATTAACCGTATTATGTTCTACGAGTAGCAGACTTGTTAATACAGAATGTCCGAATCAGTGTAAGATGTTGCGTATTAGATAAGGGGAAAGGAGAAAGGAAGTTAAGCACACCGACACAACAGCTGATGGTATACCCATTGAAATGCTCCCTTGCTGGCCTCTGGATCAGACTGTTCCATTTCGCAGAAGGAGGGTGTTAGTGTATTATAAAGAATGTATATTTTAAATGTGTAGCATTTAATCAACTTTTTAACATTGGCATTGAACTATTCTATGTGTATTATAGTTGCTAAATTAGGCTTCCAAGAAATTATAGCATAATAAAGAAATCGCATTGCTAAAAACCAAAATATTTACCCCTGCCCAAATTCTTCCCGCTATCGTAAAAAGATGCAATCCACAGGAACAGCACACTTGTTAATGCACACAATTTGCATCACGACCACGTAGTGTCCTCAATCTTAAAGTAAGATAATCGACTACATCTTTAGTTATTTGGGAAGCGTAATCAAAGAAATGTTGCCTACCGCCCTGTAGAAAGGAAAATGTAACAGATTCCATGAATTTCTCAGTGTTAAGGATGCATCATACTTTTCTGTATATGAATTCCCTCTTTTCATACACATGTGGCCGTTCCCAGATGCAGCAGAAGTTTACTATGATTCTTATCAGAGTGTATAAAAGATTCTCCGTTTGACTCATTTGTTACAGCAGTAGTGTTTAAAGAGGAGGAAGGACTGGAAGTGTCAATCACGGAGTGACAGATTCTATAGTGGTGGAGTTATATGTCATCTCAGCATTTCAGATCAATTAAAATGATTCGTATAAACATTAAAACTGTGACTATATTGCACAGTGAATAATTTAAGTTTAAGTTCCTTGAATTGCTATTTTGTACAGTTTTGCGTTGTTGACGTTTTATTGAAACCAGATCCTACCAAGTCAAACAAACTCCACCCAAGATGGTTTGCTCATGCTAAACCCATCAGATTAGGAAATATTGTAGATAATATCACTATTCACTGAATTGTTTGAAAGATTATAACATGTGCATATTATTAAATGCTAGTTTTATTCCATTACAGAACTGCATGGAACTGAAAAGCAGCACAGCTCTATCTGCATAACGGTTCATGCATTCATTGAGAGGAAAGCTACAGCATGGGTCTGCTTCTCCACAGTGGATCAGTCCACTTGTCCAAGCACACCACCGGCCACCTGTGGATCTTGGAGAGCATCTGCCAAGGAGGGGGCTTCTACAGGGGGTGGGGGTGGGGGGGGGGGGGGGTCGGCACGCTTGAGGGGGGATATCCACCCCCCTGAAAGGACGCCGGAGAGGCTCTTTGGTGCAGCTGTTGAGCTGTGTTAGCACAAACCCCCGAAGAGCCACCTGTCACTGCCACTGGAAAGAGTGGGATGGGTTGCTGTGGGTGTGTGGGTTTGATTCTGATGAGGCACTTGCATCATTTTGTTCATTTGTGCACCACTGATACGAGTCGACACTGAACAAGCAATTACAACGGCCCAACCCCGTCATTCCATAGCTTACAAATTGGTCTTAATTGCATTTGGTAGCATGAAATTAAAAGTTGTGAAGATACAGAGGTCACTATAAATTAAAATCCTATCTCTTCTGAGTTAGTAATACACTTAATAGACTGCATACTTATTAAGGAGGGGGAGACATTATAGGTGCAATTTGGGCATAATGGAAGCAAGCATAATCTTACCGTGTGTTTGAACAGGGAAAACGGTCCTCTTCACCATCAATTATCAATGTGTTTAAGAGAGAAATACTTCTTCATTCCGTAGTTGGATTGTCAAAACTGTGAGAATGACTTTACCTTGTGCTGTACTTAAGTTGTGATTTGTGTGTGTGTGTGTGTGTGTGTGTGTGTGTGTGTGTGTGTGTGTAACCCCAATTCAAAGTTGGCCTCTTAATAATGTAATGTAATCCCTGCATTCAGCAGGGATTCAGAATCTGAGTTCTGAATTCTGAATTCAGAAGCAATCCTTTCTCATTATAATGCATTTAGCAAGCAGAAATATGTTTCCATTCTCAAATTAGAATATTCTAAATCAGATATTTGATATATATTCTTCTTTGTGGTAAAAAGCAAAAAAGCAAAAGCAACTATTTGGATAGATGGTGGGAATATTACTTTTTTGTTGTTGTTCCTATCATTTTGAATACTTTGCTTGGTCAATATGCTGCTTTGATAGAAAAGTATGTGACTATTGGCAAAAAGCAGACTTATTTTTTAAGTATGTGACTATTGGCAAAAAGCATGCTTATTTTTTAAGCATGTATGTCCTCATCTCAATCCCCTATTTCTTTTGAACATCATTACTGTTTGCTGTGCATCCCCACACACCTTTGCATGTACTTAGTCATACACAAAAGCACATGGATACAAAAAAAGACCCCCTGTTTTTTGGAAATTGGAAATATCGCAATTAATAGCAATTCTCCGTAAACAGATAGCTGTAAGATTCGAACAGCCATGTTAGTAAGCTTGTGCACTTGTGCTGCTGCTACAAAATAATTGTTGGAAGGCCCACTCGTGCTCCGTGCACGATGCAAAGTCCTCACCCTATCTGAGAAACGGGACATGCACTGTTCCTCTGTACACTAAGGCGAAGCTGTGAGATAAGGCCACACAAAAGAACCAGTGACCTCAGTCATAGCCCTGGCCTTCAGGAACACATTTGTAGCGAGTGAAACTAGTGTTCCCTTGCACAAGGCGATACATCGGGCACACTACCAGCCGCACCTCGAAAGCAGAACGTCTTTCTGAGACGCACACGAATGAATGAATGGCTCAACCCTGCCTTTCCAAAACGGACAGTTTTTTTCTCCTCACCAAATGGCTCAGTAATAGAGGGACACACTGTGGATGCATAGATTGATGTAATTTTATGAAGAAATGGCCTAGATAACAATACACAATGTTGTGCGTGTACCTTGCAGCACAGAAGAACACCGTGTAAATTCAGTAAAAATACTGCAGTCCATACTAGTATGCTGTGTCATAGTGCACGTCGCTATCACCTGATAGGAAAACAAAAAGACCTGGAATAAAAGACGTGCAGCTGTGCCAGGAGGTGTGTGCTCTGCGCTAGTGAGCCATTGGAATCAAGGTGGAGGCAGATAAGAGAAATGGGTTCTGCAGTGAGGGCCTCTTTTAGCTGGCCACATGTAAGCCCGGGCTGCACACAGGAAAGGGGGGGTCCTGCCTCTCCTCCTCAACCCCCTAAAACCACAAGAAATGACTTGATTTCAGAGCTGCAGCTGCACTCTTCACCCAAACACAGGCTGGGGGGGGGGGGGGGGGGGGGTTAAGGAGGCGCGGACACATACTTATCCACTTCATGGATACACACACACACACACACACACACAACATTCATGCAAGTACAAACACACACACACACACTTATGCACTCATTAAATTGCTTTCGAGCCCAGTAGAGTAATGGGCACTACAAGAAGTGGGTAAGTATAAGGCAGTACCACTGAGGCATCTGATACGATCAGCAAACAAACAAATAACTAGAGGCGAGGGAGAGAGAGAGAGAGCAATCCAAGAGAGCTCACCCGTGGGCCTAAACCACAGGACAAGAGCCATATCCAGGATCAGAGCGGGACGGATTCAACGCGGCAGGAAAAAAAGGAAAACCACCGACGCTAGCTTATCTAGACACAGATAACTCCGAAGCCAGACCTCGCACATTCTCTGTGCCACTTGGAGCAATGTGTTCTTTGAACGCGAGCCAGGCTTTTCGTGGCCTCTCCTGATCGGGGCCGATGATCTCCTTCACGCAGGGATGATCTAAAGGGCGGGCATTTGAAACAAAGAAGTTAAGCGCGTCACGCTAGAAGATCTTGTGTTGGGAGCGGTGTGATTTCAGTGATCCCATCTCCTTGTGGTGTCCATTCCAAGGAGCCAGCCGTCGTCACTAGGAGTCCGGGGGTCAGCTCCTGTGAATGGCCTGGGGTCACCCACGGTTGATGAAACAACAATGGGTGGAATGTCCAGAATACGCCTTAGAGACGGCCCGGCTGGCCCCTGGTGTCGTCCCCTCGACAGGCTTCCTCCATCTGCCGGGGGTGCGAGCTCGCCCAGCGGCAAGGCGGGGTGGCGGGGAGGCAGGCTGGTCGTGAGGCCGCTTTGTGGGCAGGGGGAATTTCCCGTCCGCTGTATGACGGGGAGTCACATTACAGTTTTGTCTCTGTCAGGATACCGAGGACACGGGAGTCTAGGAATATTTACTTATCGGTCGTCAAATTCAAACAACAAACAATTCAAACAATTCAATACGGTAAATACAGAAAACCATAAGTGCAACCATTCAAAAAAGAAAAATATAATGACATGATGATAATTGTTAACTCAGTAAACAATACATTGTTAAATGGGGCTACCTTCATGTAATATGTTTTTTTCTCCGTAGATGGAGTCCATTTTCTACATGTATGTTGATACTTCTACATGCCGGCAGGTCAAAGGGCATCGCTACCTGGAGGGGGCCCTGAGTTACACGTACACCTGTGTTCCCTTTCATAAGGCTGGGCGGGGTTTAATCAGGCAGAGGGTATCGCGTGCCTCTTCAGGATGAAGCAGTTGTTTAAGCAAAGAGAGGAAGATGGAGGGTAGGAGCGTGATCTGCCACATTGTGTGGCCATCCGGGGGACTCAGAGGACCCCTGAACTTATGTTTCAGTCCTTTATCTAGTTCCTAAGTGTTCATTAAGTCCCCGCGACGTGGTTCGATTTATCGACACACTGATTGTCCACGTAGAGAGCGGCTAGTTCGCAGCTTCGCTAGCGCAGATCCCATTCCGGAAGCACAAGTGTTTTCCCCCGGCTCCGTCTTACCGGCTCCCAGGTCTGTTAAATAACAGGTGGCGTCAGCTAGGCTTGGCGTCTCGCATTCTAAGGAGTGCCTCTGTCAAAGCACTTACTCCGCCACAAAAGGCACCAACCCCGAGCTACAATGTTGCTGAGCAAACGATGACGTAATGACACTCGGAAATAATGTGCGGCCTGTTTGGCATAAGGGCCCGAGGTTTCTCCCAAACACGTGGACCCGGCTGAATCCTCTCCGCCTGGCCTCGGGGTCCCGCGCCGTTTCTGTCCCTCCACCCCCACCGTTCTCTTCTGCTCCAGTGCAGTTCCTTTTTATGAGTGCATCGCTCCATATCACAACAGCCCCCCCCCCCTCTCTCTTTACCAAACCCTCCCCCATCTCACAGCTTCAATAATAGTAGCATCCCCCCAGTGCTTTCATTACCATGACAAACCACAGAGAGAGAGAGAGAGAGAGAGAGAGAGAGAGAGAGAGAGAGTGGGAGGAGAAAAATAGTGAGAAAGAGAGGGAAACGTGAAAGCAAGAGTTGGAGCTCCTTCCTTTGGCCTCTTTGAAAAGGGAAATCCCCTTCACAGTTAGCGAAAGGCGCCCTTAAGGGTTAAACTGGTCCATTAGGACACTCTATTAGTCTATTGGCAATTATACTGGTCCGAATATAAACACATTGGTGTCTGAAAGGAGAAGAAATCATTCCATTGTTTACCTAAATCAGAAATACAGACTCTTACTACGTACTAAAAGCAGCCAATTTATAAACATATATATATATATATATTTGAATAAGAATACATTTGTACTTATAAATTTGAATACATTTAGTAATAGTGTAGATTATCCTGGTGTTACTGTAAATCAGTAGCTATACACACACATCACCTGTGGAGGAGGTCTTGAAGTCTTCTGGGGCATGAGGTCAATGTTCTGACCGAGAATGTACTGATGTTAAGTTACATGTATGGCTAAGTAACCCGCAGAGTGCCACACAGGAACGCCCGCTTGAGAAAACGAAGGGGTCAAAGGTCAAGAGGTCAAGCTGCAGTGACCCCATCTCTCTTCTGCAACACACACATGAACACACACACACACGAAAAACAAACACACAGCGCATGAGAAAAATCTTTTAAGTTAGGGCTTCAATGACGGCTCTTTAAGATGACATAATACCAGGCACGTGTGTTTCTCGCTGCCACATACTCACGCACCGGCACAAACACACAGACACATGTCTTTGTGCGCGAAACCGGCTATTCCAAAAATGACATACCCTCTCGTTAGGAAAGAAAGGATGACATCATGTCAGCCTCATCGAGGCTTCAGTAACTAAAGAGCTGCTAGTTAAGAGAGGAATTTCATGAGAACCAGGAGTTCGGGCTTTTCATGCAGCTAGTAGCATGTAGGGGTGTCTTTAAACGCCATGCATATTACAGTGTCACGCTCAAGAGGAAGCCATCTTATGAAGTGTGTTCCTCACATACTAATGTAAAGCAGTGGAAATAGATGGAGATACATTTAAATCGATGGACATACATATAAGAGTGATTCACAATTGTGCTGCCTGGGACATCCCTCCCATTCAAATTCCTCAAAGTGCTTCTGCATCATAAATATGAATTGGTCAAGCCCAGGCATGACGCTGAACCCTCAACCCCCCCCATGTTTTCCCGCAGTGGAAGATTCCGAGATGGTAGGGGGGCCCGGCGATGGTGGACTAATCCACTAATCCCCGAGGTGCAGGGCCTCCCAGAGGGACGGCCCCCTGGGCCCCGACACAATCCTCCTGACAGAGATCCTCATTCTTTGCCTTTCTATGGATTAGCCCCAGCCTCCGGCCACAGGGGGATTCAAAGTGTAAGGTGGAGGCAGAAAAAGATGTCGAGGCTGTGATGTCCTTGGTTCGACGCCACATGTACCTTCAGTAGCCATTTGATTGCCGATAGAAACGGCCAAAAAGGGAAATTAGGTGGAATCACAGCAAGCATGTTGACAAGGCCAAGGGCAAGTATTCTGTACTTTCATCTCATCGGTAGCTCACTCCGACGTTCAAATAAGTCTTTCGACCACAGTGCCATGAAAACGAACAAATGAAAATAATGCGCGTGAGCAATGAGCATGTGTCACTTCGGAGTGGGTTACTACTTTTGTACAACCAAGCGAACAGAAACAGAGCACAGCGCCAGAACCCCACAGCCTGGATCTATCTCTCTCTCTTTATCCCTGATCACAGCAAACTGCTTGTATCCTATTAGATGGACCAGAGTAATTCCCTGGCAGTGACAAAGCTTATTAAAGCAGGAATCCCGGGCCTGATATTCACTCCGCAATCAATTCCCTTTAACGAGAGATGACTTTGAGACGACAGCTGTAGCTTACGCAACACTGCTATTGAGACAAGAAGCATTGAGTATAAGAGGCCCACATTAGCCCAGTCTGGGGACCTGACTGCAGGGATTGTTGGTCAATATAAAATTGATGACAAATTGAAATGACAAATGCAATTTAAATAAAAGGCTCTTGGTGTTCAAAATAAGGGAACAGGACAGCCAGGTGCAATCCGCTTGGTAAAATCCCCCCAATAATCCTTCACTTCCTGACATGGTCCAAGGACACTGTGAAAGGCACATGCCTCGATTTATTGTTTCTAGCAGTCGGATTCGCTCGGCATTCTGGGTGACTGCAGAGGTGCATCTTCACAGAGAGGGAGGGGGGGGGGGGGATTAATGATAATATCAGTAAGAGATAGATTCAGCTTTGAGGGAACTGCCGGCCTTTCTTGGTGAATTTGATTGGAGAGAAAATACTGTACTTCTACTCTAGACTGTTTCCAATGGAAAACAAAAGGAATGATTGCACTGTACTTGATGGAAAACAGCTATGTGTTTGTTATGTGTCAGCCTGTGTGTGTGTGTGTGTGTGTGTGTGTGTGTGTATGACAAACCACCGAGAGAGAGAGAGAGAGAGAGAGAGAGAGAGAGAGAGGGAGAGGGAGAGGGAGAGGGAGAGGGAGAGGGAGGGAGAGAGAGAGAGAGAGAGAGAGAGAGAGAGAGAGAGAGAGAGAGAGAGAGAGAGAGAGAGAGAGAGAGAGAGAGAGAGAGAGAGAGAGAGAGAGAGAGAGAGAGAGAAGCAGTCACAGCCCGATGAGCTAAGTTAAATGAATCATTTCAGTTCAGATCGACCAGAATGTCAGATAGCAAACATTTCGTAAAAACCAGTGAGGGGGGAAAAAAAAAAGTATATTGTAGATAGACATAGTCGTTCACTTTATTTGTGTCTGTTAAGCCTTTGATTTTGATGCTCCTGCAACAACAGCAGCATTTTCAGAGTAGTCGTTTCAAAGGTTCCCCAATGCACCTTATCAGTCATTGTTAAGATGTTAAGAGAAGCCGAGCAGTTTTCGTGAATATTGCACATCGATCACTAAACATACGCATTATAGAATAAACTCAGATCTCCA
This sequence comes from Aplochiton taeniatus, assembly GCA_017639675.1. Classification (NCBI taxonomy): domain Eukaryota; kingdom Metazoa; phylum Chordata; class Actinopteri; order Galaxiiformes; family Galaxiidae; genus Aplochiton; species Aplochiton taeniatus. Next base: position 15,139,874 of record CM030178.1, on the reverse strand, counting down.
TATACCCTCGTTTGGTTGCTATGTGCAACTACATAGGGCATGGGCAAACAAAGCTCAGTTGTTGGCTACATAATGTAGAGATAGCATGGAAATCACATAGTGGCACTGAGTATCAAGATAAGAGATCAAATCTAAACCCTTTCCAAAGACTGGGATCAACAGACAATGTGTGTAAACCTCCAAGAACTATTCATTAATGAATTACAGACACACAAGTGCTATGTAATTGTGTGTCCTTTCTAGTTGGTCATGCCCAATCCCTCAATGAAGTAATGGCCCAAACCCCACACTGTATGAATTGACTCATCGTAAAGACGTCCCTTGGTCAACTTATGAAAACAACTGACTTCATCTTTTGTAAGGTCTCGGCTTACGGGACCATTGAGAATACCAGTACATAGTGTCACTTTGGTATCTCACACACACACACACACACACACACACACACACACACACACACACACACACACAGCAGTCTAGGAGAACAGGAAGACCCAAGCAGTGGTCTCCAGGGTGATGTCAACAGTACGAAAACAGCTGAGGAAGCATGTGTGGAATTTAAAGGACACACATCAGTTCTTCCACTGCACTTCCCAACCTCACAGAGACTAATATTATATGTCATTTTATAACCATTTTCTCTCTCTGACAAACACATGAAATGTAAGTAAACACTACACATTCAAAAATGTACTTACTGTATAAAAAGGATATTAAGTCAAGGTGATATTACATTGCTTTCTCACAGAATAATTAAACATTCCATGGACACCTAGGGCTTGTTAAAATGTCTTTATTTGCAGATTCCTGTAAAAGCATAAAAAACATACCCAAAATAATTTGAATGTTCCACAAAATAAATAACTTATAATATATGATAAAGTATCTTAGGTTAAAAGGTTAAAATTGTGTTTAACACTCCCTTCATTTTAACCTCTGTACAGTTAAACAGAACATGCTGACATGGGCTGAAATGCAAATTCTAAGACGTTCAAGTCTTCCGTTAAGTTGCGATAAAGGCATTGCATTACAAATCCTCAATTAAATCCAACCAAATCAACAGTGGACTAATGATGCAGATGCGGACACAACTCACACGCACGCACGCACGCACACACAAAACGCTTTTCATTGAAATAACACGACTCCAATATGCAGTTTCTTAATGACAGTGAGATGTCACAATAACAAAACACATTCAGTGTACTTAGTCAATACGAAAAAAATCCATTTGTTCTTTATGAGACCCTATAAACAACATTCACAGTTTGTTGACGCTGAAACTACCTCCACAGCCCAACATACACCCAATCCACGGTTCATAAATATACAGACATGCTTCTACCGAAGGACCAAAATCTACGGTAGAACATGGGAACATTTTCCTGGATAAATAACTGTGCAAGCCGCGGAACCCGACGGATCACAGCAGAGTGTCCTCGCTCCCCTCCGTTTGCATGCCGAGCTGGGCCTTCCTCTTAGCGGTGATGGCCGCCCAGAGACGACAAAGCATTCCCCCTCTGGGAAGAGAAGAGCACACACACGGCACAGTCAGCATAAGTGCAAGGGCGAGGAAGACGTTGCATACGTGCTGTGTTCCTATTGCAGGCAGTTCGCTAAATTCAGCAGATTGGACAACAACAACAACAACAACAACAACAACAACGACGACGCCTTTGTCCATCCCCCCGTGAACGGAGCAACTCCGTCACGAGTCGCTCTCGCAGGCGGAGAGATCGGCTCTTCTGCATGGTTAGGGCGTGTGAGGCTGATGGGAGGAGGCACCTCACCTTATGCCACAGTACATCAAGTCGTCCCTACAGGCCATGGAGAGCAGACAGTCCAAGGTGAACTCGTGAGAGAGCAGCTGGAAACAGAGAAGCACCAACATTCACTTTCATACACCTTACAATGCGGACGTCACAGCCTTGCGTTAAAATGGCTGAAAACGTCAGCCAGCGCAGGTTCACGTACGTCGAAACGTTCAAAACGAAGGCAGGTTACCTTGTTAACGGTGTCTTGGTCAACGGGGACAGACTCAAGCCAACGCACCATGGCGCTGACCTCTGGACAAAGGCTTGTCTGTGGAGACGGCAGAGTATCTACAGACAGAGAGGACAGTCATCATGGTCTGGCAGTCAGGTTCCTGCCATTCCCTGTGTAATGAACCCTCCAACTACAATAGATACTTCACATTGCGTTTGTTGGCAGATCAATCAGGGTTACGAGCTGCAAGTCAACAGCAGAACAGCGCGGCTTCCCCCAAAACAAAACGCTAATGGTTATCCTGATGGAACCGGTTCTCCCGCTATAACTTGGCTAAGCTGCAAAGGAAGAGCTGTGGTCCGGCCACACCTCACGCTGAAACTCAGCAGGGCTGAAAATCCAGTCCCAGAGGGGGGGGGGGGGGGGGGCATGGTGATAACAGGACGTGACGAGCGTGTCGAATAAAAAACCCATGTGAATCACTGTCCATTGATCCACAGCAAATCTGCCGTTTAGGCCCAGCCCTGTTGTCTTCGCGGCGGGCTTGTTGTCACTCGCAGGCTGTGCTGGGATAATGAGACGGAATGCTGCCTAATGCCAGATGGATGCCGGCGCTTGTGGATGAGCAAACGCCCCATTCCCTGACACTGCACTCACGGGAGTCCCCCCGGAGACACGCTGTCCTTCAAGCGGGGATTGGTTTTCATCACGAGGCCTTCATGAGCTGTAACTTTCACGGCAGTCGTCAGATGAAACTGGTGGACTGGCTGATACTCGAAAGCACGTGGAATTACCTTCCGCCACGGCCGACAGGCTCAAGGTGTCGATCTGCTCCTGTTTCCTGTAGACCTGGTTTCTCAGCAGGTCCTGGTACTCTCGCTCCTTCTCACTCAGCTGGGCCAGCAATCTGAAAACAAATGTTTAAAAAATATGAACAAATATTTATGGACAGGACATCACTTATACTGTGTGTGTGAAGTGCTAATGATACTGGTGGTCTTCCCTCATGGTTTCAATTTCACATTGGAAAACTACAAATCCCACAAAGCATGTATGTCCGATTCCCTAAATAATGTTATTTTAGGAGTAAGCGTAGATGTCTGGGCACGGGCCGGTCAGTCACCTCCTGGTCTCCTGCCGTAGGCCTCGGAGCTCCTGGCTGAGGGGACAGGAGCCGTGCGGGGGCCCTTCCGGTGGCGCGCTGGGGCTGGCCGGAATGGGAACCTCATCGAAGGGGTCGCTCTCTCCTATCTCGGCCAGCGGCGACGGCACCGAGGACTCCAGCCCCAGCTCGTCCGCCCGCTCCCTCTCCGGAGTGCTGTCTTCCGTCTCGAACGAGGACTGCAGTTGCAGTTTGAGCTCTGGAAGAGACGTTTTGGGGGGGGGGGGGGGGGGGGGGAGACGGACCTTATTTGGCCTGGGCCGTCTACGATGGAAGTGACGTTTTGCGTGGAAAAGAGGGACGCCGATAGATGGAGGTGTCGAGGTTTGTGTCCCTCGTAGGATGGTGTCGTGCGCGGGCGGGGAAAGGGCCTACCTGGCATCAGCACGGTGATGGCGTCCTGCACCGCCTGCCTCAGCAGGTTATCCAGGGCAAACATCCAGTGGGGCTTCACCTGCTGCTGCTTCAACACCTTCTTCACCTGCACCCGGGAAACGGGAAACGAATGCGTGTATGAGATGAGTCACAGAAAACGCCCAATGCGAGACGGGCGTAGTCGCCAAAGACTCGTCTAGAGACGACCTGTTTTGACGGAAGGAACATTCCGGACCTACATCGCCTAGGGAATCAAAACTTTAGCAGAGGGATATGGCTTTGAAACCCCGACTGTTGATCAGTAACATGGAGCAGGCGACGTTGACCACAGCGGCCATCCACGGCGCCGTTACTCACTGCGTCCTGGAAGCTAAAGAGCACCGCCTGCAGGTTGTTGAGCGGTACTGCGGCAGCCATCAGAGTGGCGCGCAGGTTCATCAGCCCGCTGGTCAGGAGCTTCCGGTCCGGCGAGCGGATGTTCTCGCGCAGGCAGCAGATGAGCTTGGAGACGTGCTCCGACGTGACAGGCGTCGTATCCGACTGAATTAAAAGGGGAGGGTGAGATGGAGAAGAACAATAAAAATGAGGGCTAACAAGTCGACAAGTTGCAAAACAACCCGTTAGGTGTTGGCTGGTGACCGTTACCACTTTTTCGCCTTGCCGTGTGAAAACACAAACAGACCCGAACGGGATGAGCCCGTGACTGGCCGAACCGGCTTCGAACCCGGGGCAAATCGTAGCCCGTGGAAGGGAGCGGGTCTAACGTCGGAACCCACCTGAGGAAGCGTGTCCCGGATGGTGGCCACCACGTGGCCGATGTCCTCGGTGAGGATGCGGTGGAGGGTGGCTCTCCTCTCGCTGTCCTTCCGGAGCAGGAACAGACCCATGTTCTCCCCTGACGAGGTGGGGGTGTACAGCTCCACCAGAGACTCCTCGGGCACCCTGGAGCAGCATGGGGGCAAAACACACACACACAAAGGGGATTAGAAACAAGCAACGGTTAACACTGCCTTGATCTAGTGGGTAACTATATCTATAGCCGGTCAAATTCACGCTAGACACACACATAAAATCACACTATATTTAGTTAACTGTGTATGTAATCAGTATATAGTATACAGTACATATATTTATATACACCTTATTTCCTGTTTTGTTCAACTGCTTTATGACTTAATACAATTTTATTGTTTATTTCCCTCTAAACCCGCCACTCAAATTCAAAAGCAGTCATCCAGCCCACACATCATCCCCTTTAAACTATTGTCCTAGTCACAGAAAAATGGTTGACACTTTATTGAAAAGAAATTGACACTGAGGGCACTGCTGACAGGACAGCCCTAGTTGCTCTCTGTCTTAACTCATTCAGGCCACTACCTCATTGATACAGTAGCCTCATCTGATCCACTGTTACACCAGATGCTGTGCCTTTCACCTCCTTACGTGTATACAAATCCAGATGAGTATATGGATGAACAGGAAAAGGTATCGTATATCTGTAAGTGTAGGACGACTAGCTCTTTAACATGGAGCTCGTTAGCATGTTGAGTGATACAGGCCACTACCACGCCCTGAACGCTAAACACATTTAAAGTGGATAACTGACCACGGTACTCGATAGGTTACACGAAAAATGACATCTGTTATTTCCCTATTACATGTTTAACGAGGTAAATTGACTGAGAACAATCGAATCTGAGGCTGTAAATCGGAATCCGCAGCTCCTTCTGTACTGATCACGCAGCAGGGGTTCTGGTGATGAGCTCTGCACGGCGGTGGGCTTCCAGACCCTGGGTCCTGGCGCGTCTCCACCACCTGCCCTGCTGCCGCTGCGCAAACTCACACAGGTGCTGTGAGGACAAGGCTGCCAAGCAACGATGGCAGGGAGTGGGCAAACCGTGCCCTCACCACCTCTTGGGGGCACCAAACCCACACGAGCGGTTCCCCCTGGCTTTCCGGGAGGCTTGGCTTTTCTGTCTTGAACGACGGCGCCCTAGGCCCGGAGCGTTGCCCGCCTACCGAAACGCGACGGTGAACGATCCGCGCTCTGCTAGAGGATGTCGGAAAGGTCTTCCACTTACAGCAAGCTGGCGGTCGTGGGCGGGCCCTCGGCGAGGCCATTGACTCGGAGGGCGGGAGGGGTTCGACGGAGGTCCAGGGAGCAGGAGAGGTCAATCATTTCGGAGTAGGCGTCCGTGTTCTCGACGCTGATGGAGACTGGGACTGATAGGCTCCGCTGGTAATCTGTTAAAGACATGGTAGGGTAAACTTATTTTATTTATCTTAAAAGATATTGACAGTAACAAATGGATGATGATAATGATGGTAACCGAGTGAATGCTGGGGAAAATGATAATTACGAGGAAGATGAGTGAGAGAAGTGGAAAACACACCGTAAGATGAGGAGCCCTGACCAGCAGTTAAAGCATCATCGGGATCTGGGTTCAGCGGTGTCTTGGCCTTCTTGGCGGAGGAGCGGAGGAAGTTGTCCTTGAGCAACTCCAAGGCCGTGGCCCGCTTGTCTGGGTCCGGATTGAAGCTGCTCATGAGGAAGCCCTTGGCCTTGTCGGACATGCACTCCGGCACCTTGGGGTGGATCTTAAACATTCCAACCTAAAAGAGAGCAATGTCCAACAAACCAGATTAAGATATTATACAAAAAATCAAATAAACTTTCTCTCTGTCCCAGTTATATAAATCCACTTATTATAGCTGATGGCTCTGGAGAAAAACTTTTACACTTTAACTAGACAACAAGTTATGATCACCATGACAACGGGCCTTGATGGGACTTCTGTACCTTGAACATGGCTGCCTGAGGGCTGCCCAGCTCGTGGAAGGGGGGCTTTCCGGTGGCCATCTCTATGATGGTACAGCCCAGGGACCAGATGTCTGCAGGCTTGCCGTAGCCCCGGGGGCCCTGGTCAATGATCTCTGGAGCCATGTACTGCAAAGTCCCTAAAAATGAGATGGAGAGAAATGAATACAAAAATCATATGGTTAGCTTACTATTTAGTATGACTGTCAAACCAAGTATGTTCCTCACAGGTTCAGCAAGATATTTATATTGTCAAAGATAAGCACTACCATCGCTTTAAACTTATAATATTATATAAAATAATGGCTTACCGGTAAAGGTCTCTGTGCATGGGTTGATCCCTGCCAACCTTTTGGATGTGCCAAAGTCTGATATCTTTAGCACTCCACTGTAGGTGTTGATCAGAACGTTATCTCCCTATGGAGAAATAAGGGTTTAAAAAATTATTTAAAAAAACTACAAACAAATAGTACCACGCTTGTTACTAGGGAGAGACCCTCAAAAGTTGCACCAAATGTACCTTGGGCATTAAAAATAATAGCGGATCTATATATTTTATGCTTAAGAAAGAAGTTCTGGCTTTGTCCCTCTAGGTCATGTGCTATGCCTTTACAATTGCTATTCGTGGAGAATAAAAAAATAGAACCCTCCAGTTGAGAGAAAGGCAGACATTTCCAGAAACGTCATGATTCTGGAGGAAGTTGTCTAACATTTATGAGTCTGTCCCTGTCACCACAGCCAACTCATTTGGCAAGTTATTCTCCATAAGGTGCCGCCCTAGTGACAAGGACAGTATTGTTCTGAAAGACCTCGGCCCGTTTATTTCTCAACCAAATGAAAAATAGCCTGTCAATGGGCTCCAAAGCAACAGCCTGTACCTTGATGTCTCGGTGGACTATCTGATTGTCGTGCAGATATTTCAGGCCCTCCAGGATCTGCTTGGTGTAGAAGATAATGGTGGCCTCATTGTCTTTCAGCGGCCCCCATTTGGAGCGCAGGAGAGAGGAAAGGCTTCCTACAAAACAGAAAACATTTGAAAGCTGGTACTTCTTATCACAACTACATGCAAATTGAGCGTGGACATTTACTAACCTACTAAGTGGCATTCCTTCCTATCAGAAAAAAAGTGTTGAGAAATGTTTGGGGCATGGGATATAATTAGCAACAGTCGCTTCCTTTATTAAGATCCTGCCAATGTTCCGTTGAATTGAATGCACAGAGAGACTAGCAGTCAGCTGCACTTCCTGGAGGCTCATCAGGGCGTAGTTTTAAATAAAGCAACTGGCTTTTCTGGATCACCAATACACCAGCATTTAGGCTTGGCAGAAATACCAGCTTAGCCTCTAAGGTCGGTCACCACACAACACACACACACACACACACACACACACACACACACACACACACACACACGCGTTTTTACTCGGAATAATAAGAAAATGAACAGACACGACCTCATCTCCGGGGAATGCACCAATGAAACGAGACTAAACAAGGGACGGAAAGGGTAAACAGAGGGGACTGTGGGTCTGTGATGGAAACAACAAAGGGAAGAGAGGAGAAGAGGAGCGAAACCTGACGGCCACCGACCCGGCGAGGGCAACGGCGAAAGTGGAAAGACCGGTTTGCGGCCCGCTCTGTGCTAAGGGTACCTCCAGGGACCTCCTCCATGAAGATCTTGATGAAGCCGTCCTGGCTGACAGAGCCCAGGTACTGGACGATGTTCCTGTGCTTCAGCCTCTTGTGCAAGGCTATCTCCTCGTGCAGGGGCTGGGAGTACCTGGGGAGGGGGAAAGAGACGGGAGAGGACCGACACGGTCATTTCCTACGCAGCCTTTGGCTGAACGCACACATATGAGAAAGTGTGTGTGGGGGACACACACACACAACGAGAACAGCACTAGCTCCTTGTCTTCGATTCAATAAACATAGCTTTAATTTAATAGATCACGATTGCAAACCAAACGGTTTAAAAGGGTGGAGAGTATGTAAAGGCGACTATGGAGCGACTATAGAGCGACTTACTCTCCTCACAGTAAACATGAACGCATGCTGCTGATATAATCTCACCACACATGCTGACGCATCCATTCTTTTTTCAATAAAATAACCGTAAAACTTTAATGTATGCTTTGTATTTATATGGAAAACACTGTCCAAGAAAATATTTGTATAGTTTATAACTTTTTGTATCCAGTACTTTTCCACAGGATCTATTTTAAATGAAGATATTTCCTTTTACACATTGGAATCAAGTTTCAGGCAGTTCTCTAAAGTACCAATACCCGAAGCAAAGAGTCACTGATTTCGATAGCAAACAACAAGGCCAAGCTTTCTCGGGAGGTCAAAGAGGTCGTGCGCATGCTAGTATGAGAAAGTCTAAACACACATCAATCTTTCCGCAGGCTGTTTTCTGCTATAGCTATGGGAAACTTGAGACACGATTCCTGCCAAAAATTCTTCCCACTAGGGCCATTAGCAAGCTTGAGGAAAACATCAGCATAACCGTTTATCTCAGAGGCAGGGCGAATGGATTTGCAGGCACAGAACAAACAGGACAGAGGGAGACTTAACGTGTAACGGAATAGAACGCGCCGCTTCTGAAAAGTAGGAATTCATTTTGTTTGCGTACGTGCTGTCCCTCTCGGGGATCTCCTTGATGGCGATGCGCACTTGGTTGCTCAGGTCTCTCCCAGCATACACCACTCCATAAGTCCCTTTGCCCAGGACCACCCGGTCCTCATTTTCGGTGGTCTCATAGACGTACTGTGGGAGGGAAAGGGCAGAGGGGAAGATGAGGAAACTGTTTGTTATGGTCTGCGTGACTTCCGAGACTCGCAGAGCATCTGCTACGCATGGCCTGGCCGAGCCCTAGGCCAGGAGAGGCAGGGAAATGGGTTTTATTCGTTTGACTTTGGTTGCGCTCAGAGCTGCGAGGCTCTTAAAAGAAAATAAATGTTCCCGCATGCGCAAACTTGCAAGCCAAGACGTGCACCGACAGTACCTCCTTGGCAGGAGGAGGACGTCTCTAAATTTCTCTCTTACTGAACACACACACGACAGAACACGCACAGTCCGAGGGCACATCTTGAACACAAAAAGCTCTTGTCTGTTTGTTTGCTGACAAAGAGGACTTGGGAAGGGAGGCGTCTACAACGGGCAGTCAGTCCATCCCTGCAACAGTAACTGACCTCCAGTATTCCTCCAGTGAGCCGACTGGGGTCGTCTTCGGGGGCGGAAGCCTGGCGCAGGAGGGAGTTCACCAGCTCACAGAACCTAGAGAGACATGCATACCTAGCTATAGTCACACTCCAGTCATACGCATGCACGCAGTCGAGCTGCTTGTAAACTGTGTTGTAACCACGACACGGAAAAGGGTCAAAACTGAGGGGCTTCTCCATCTGACATCCCAGACAGAAAGGTCAACAGTCCTGTATGATTAGAGGGGGCGGACAGAGGAAAGGAATGATTCATATGCCGAATATAGTCACACCTGTTCTGCTAGGCCACTAGGCAGTGTCTGTCGGACACATGAGGATTTTCTCACCCTCGAATCCAAGCCTCCGACTGAAAGGTTTTATTTACTTCCAAAAATCACGAAACTGTCAAATTTGATCCCTGTCTGTGTGATTGGCTGTCTGTTGGTGGAAAAGCCACAATATTCTGTTCTTAAAGAGAGTGTGTGTGTTAAACCTAACGGCCTACCAATAAACCAATTAGTCAGTCACTTACCCTTTACAATGCAACTCGCTGGGAAAGCAGAGCTGGAAGTCATCCGAGTTGTAGAGGACATACAGGTAGCAGCTCCGCTCATCAAACGTGGAGATACTGGAGGGGGAGAGGATACAACCCATTCAGGTGTAACTGAATCACACAGAGTGAAAAACAACTAAATGGCCTGCTGGATGCCAAAATGATAATAAACAGGCATATACATACAGTATCTATAACATCTGTTTCTATCTGGGTTTATCTTATTTTGAATATACCAGAATAATGTCAACAGACTACACGGAACATGGAGTTACACAGGAAATGCCCAGAAAAGGTCTATGAAAGGAACGTTTGTTCCGATCTTTCTTCTTTATCTGTGTACAAAAATATTGTGATACACTTGTCTTGATGAGACAGCTTCACAGAGATGGTGTTTCCCCGCTAAATGGAGGGGGGGGCGTTGCTCCCCAAGGGGTGGGGGCAGGGAGTAGCTGAGCTCACAGGGCAAAACAAGGGTGAAGTACACTGAACGACAGTGATCGCAAGCCAAGCTAAAGTCAACACCGGGTTAAAAGGTTGTATATAAACCCGGACTTTCCCCTGCAAATGTTAAATGAACGTAGCCTTTTCCCCATAATTACGTCCTGTATGTAGTTTGCATGCAAAACTCAAAGCATGACTTTTAATGTATAATCCAAACCTAGGTGACAAACCTCCACAAAACCTACCTCGGTTAATGTGGTGACGTTGTTTTCTTAAGTATCTGTTAAAATGGACAACACTTTCTTTACACGGAGCGGCTTTATATTTTCTGCCAAACAAACTTTGAAAATACTATGTATATACTGACAGATTGGCAAGAAAAGCTTCCAGCACGCCTGCGTGTTCGAGCACTTTGGACTTACACTTATGAGCCTGAACACACAGACGGCTAGCCTGGTGACGTTAGCACACGCTGTGCTATCCCATACCTTACTCCCCGGATTGCAGCAGCTGGGAAAGTCCACTCATGGAGTCCCTTCTGTGGAATAGTAGGCACACTGTCACAATACAGGAAGCACACACCCCCGGACCCAGCACACTGAGTGAAAAGTATGCTGGATAGATCCAAACTGGTATTTTTTCAACAAATGAATGAGGTGCCTGCAGTGCCCCTATCCCTCAGAAGAACCCTACTTTCCTTGGAAAACACTGACTAGATCATGTGTGGTCAGGTCTACGCCACAGGTATTCAGTAGTTGAATGTTCCGGTGCAAACAGTGAAGTGGCGTATTGTACCTTTAAAGGCGTGACGTGCTTCAGCTGAATTGTTTGGCTGTCGTCCTCCTCACTCACAGACACTATACTGGGCTGTAACACTTTGGTGGGCTCCAGAACAAGCACCTGGAAAAAGGGAAGGTTTATGGTCCAGTGGTTGGGTATCGGTGGTGGTTATAGTGAGAGAAAGAAAGAAAGAAAGAAAGAAAGAGTAGGCTTAAAGAGTAAAAGGAGTGGTCGACAAGGTTTCACTTCTTGAGTACTTGCAGCTGGCTAATCAAACTGCCGTCTTACTGGACAGTGTATGGTGAGGTCACCACATTGTGTACAGCTGGTTGTCACAGTTCACAGAGAGTTCACAGATTGTCTGCATTACAGAGACGTTCCCTTGTCTCAGCCCACAGCATGGCTAGCTTGCGGTGCTGCGACACTGCCCTGGGAGTTGTAGTCTTACCGGGCATCGAGCCGTGGACTCTGTGGGTTTGCAGGCCTGCAGCAGCAGCTCCATCCAGAAGTCCAAGGTATCCTGCTTGGGAGAAACAACCACTGGCAGCTTGGCAAACTGCCGGTACATGACGTATGTCTCCATGATGGAGCCCACAAACCTACGGATCCCAAAACAAACAGCCATAAACAGAATAGAAAACACAGACAAGATATGTCAAGGGTGTAGTTCCAACAGACAAGACCTATGCTTCCTAAAAAGGACAACAATATGATTGTGTCAATACTAAAATGGTTAGTCACTGTGGCGGTAAAGCTCACCATATGGGGGCTTTGAGACGGAAGAGCTTTTCCGAGGCCTCGATGACCTTGCGGTGCTCGTTGGCCAGGATGCTGGCGCCCAGGTAGAAGCCAACGTCCCAGTAGTCCTGCATTTTCTCCAGGCTGCCCTTCCTCCCAAGCAGGCTGCTCAGGGTCACACCTGGGTAGGTGCCCAAGAAAAGACACAGTGAGCTCACAGGGACATATTTGAGAGATGCTTTTCTGTTAAGGATTGGTATAAACAAGGTATGAAGATAAAAAAAGCCTTTTTATTATTATTATTTTTTTTTTACACAAACTACTGTTAGAGAGCTAAGCATGTGCTTTTATAATAGTGATCACAGTAAAAATGAAAGTTTCTGGTAAAAATAAAGCTATTTACGGAGAAATTAGGTCTTTGATTGTGTAAAAGGGCCACCAAAGCAAATAGGTCCCCCATTCATTCCCAATCATGCGTACAGAGTAAGAACAAAGCACCTATTTTGCGCAACTCTATAGAGGTGTCAAATTCATGGCCAGCAGCCATCAGAAGAACAACATTGTTGATGCCCGAGTGGAGGGTGGGCTCTGTCTCAAAAGCCTTGGCGTACCTGAAACACAGCACAACCCAACGTAACACAACGTGTGTGTGTGTGTGTGTGTGTGTGTGTGTGTGTGTGTGTGTGTGTGTGTGTGTGTGTGTGTGTTACTCTTCTTGAATAGGGCACCACAGCAACTAACAACATAGCCATGGCCCTCTGGAGGCTTGTGGTGCAGGCCTTCTAAAACCACAGACCTGCATTTAAAAACAACTGACCTACATTTAAGAGTAACTTCAAATTGACTCGGCTGTCTATGGCACCTGCAATGTCGCTAACGTGACAATCTTAAGAGTACGCAAACATTATTCCTTTGAAAAGCACGACCAGACAGGACTCTATCTCACCAGTAACTGGCCTGGTCCCTGCTGCGGTGGTCGCTGAAGCCGGAGCTCATGAACATGTCTTTGTAGATGCGACCGCACAGACAGGAGACATCCGACGCCACCGTGGCCCCCGTGTTCGACTCCACAATGGGCAGAATCAGCTCCAAGGCCTTGGCACGGTCCCCTGGGTGATTCCGCCTGACGACACACAAAATGGTGGTTCAACACTCAAAAAGAGCACAGGTTTTTTTTTTGTGTTCTTTACGCAGAGATATAATGGGTAGTAACACCACCATTGGCTGACTACATATCTGTTAGCGCTCGTTTTTCTTATACATATGAAACAATGTGGATGAGGGTTGACACCAGGGCATATTCCATGTTTGGAGGATTCCAACCAAGGCATTTCCAAGAGGTTTAAAATGGGTCAAAGGAATTGCAAGTCATCCGAGTCCCTCTTTGTGTTCACAGACCAGTAAGACAAAATAGGGGAAATACAAACGCGGCGGGGATATCAGTGGAAAGACAAGTACCTGTTTAGTGCAAATACGTAGTGGAAGGCGATATTCTGCTGGGCCGCTATCAAGCACATAGGCAGGTTACTCAGGGTCTCCACCAGTTTGACAATGGCATCGTAATCCTGCAGCGCGACCAGATTACGCTTCATTATTTATAAGGTTGGCAAGCACTTTTTTTTTTTACATACATCATCCACCTAAACAGTCCTTCTTAATATGAATTAGTGGAACTAAGATATGAGCCTCTCATTGACTTCCCATCAGTCCTAGAGTGACACAATATATTTGACATCGATCCAGTAGCTCATTATATCCTTGAAAGGCTCACATAGTCATTATCACTACCTCATTTCCTTTGGAATGGCCGTCGTGCTGTCAGACACACATACTCTTATCTTTTAATGGAGGCCACAACCAAACACTTTCATCTATCACCAGGTTACAGATTGTAAACACACACAACATGTTACACACACTCAGCAGACTTATCACACATACAAACAGCGGCATATAATCTGTCTCTCTCACACTCACACACAAGTTCTCTAATCGGTGTGTAAAGTATATTGTAGCAATTAGTCATCTAGATAAAATTATCAACATTATATGGACATTTTTAAACATTTGTTGCAATTGGGGAGACTCTTCTTTGAATTGGGGGGGACTAGACACCTGAGGCCCTCGTAATTCACACACTGCCGGTATCATCCGCTTACACACACACACACACACACACACACACACACACACACACACACACACACACACACACACACACACACACTTTCTTTCCCATGTGTTGCTGGCATAGCTACCTGGACGTCCCTGTAGGACAGCAGTAGGTTCATGACTATGTCAGGACTGAGCAGCTCCACGGTATCCAGGCGGGCCTGGATACGGCCCAGCTCCTGACTCAGACTCTGGCCGCTGAACCGCTCCCGCGCAGTGCGGATCTCGTGCCGGATTGACTCCCGGAAATACTCGCTGGGGTCAAAAAGAGTACAAAGAACTCCAGTCACTGCATGGCTTACAGAGTTTCCCCTCACTCTCATATCAGGAAAGTCAATTGGTTTTAGATTGAATAACCAAGGCAAACACTGACTGCCCAGGGCACCGAGTGGAATGTGCAAATATGCCGTCGTGACTGGTCGAAGACTTTCTCCTGAGCCTCAAGCAGGCCATTGATCGTGAAGGACTCCTTAAAATCAGAGCAGTAAAAGAACCCCGGTGGCAGGAGGAGGAGGTTTACAGCACAGGCTAATGGGACATAGCGCCTTAATGGTGGTGCAACCGCCTGACCTGGAGTGAACGTGGACGTTCTCCAGCAGGTGGACCAGCCTCTCCACTAGCGGCGTGAGCAGGGGCTCCAGCTGGAAGCTGGGCTGCATCAGCTCCTGGATGCCCTTCATCAGGGCGGCGTCGCAGGCGAACACCTTGCCGTGCGGCGACACCACGTAGGGGATGAACATGTAGCTCCCGCACTGCTCCTGTTCAGGTGGGGAGAAAACGCGCACTGCTCTTACTTAAGCACGGACCTTTTTTTGTCCCTTCCCCTGAGAACCCCGGGGACTGGCCTTGTTGTTCTAGGCCTTTTCCGACGTGATGTCATTGCTCAAACAATGTAAAATCAAATAACCTTAATTCGTCAAATATGGGGCTAAAATCATGTATTTATCATTGTGTAAGCAGGCAAAGAGGAATTCAATATATACTGTACAGTATCCTATGCGGATCTGATGAACACATGTACTATACTCCTTGAGAAAAGTATGTGGACATTCTGCGTAGGCTATTTAAGGGTGCTAAGCTTCTAATTTTTAAGCTTTGGGTTTGCAGTAATTTTGTATTGTAGAAATGCAAGGGCATAATAACCTATCCATTATTTGACTAAAGTAATCAAGGCAATGTACATCAATAATGAGTATATCGGCAAGGTGTTGTACCTTTAGAGTTTGCAGATCACTCTCCTGTTTATAGCAGTACAGTATTATATTATTTGTCATGCCGAAACTTTCTCTCACACCCAGGTGATAAAAGAGGGATGGTTGACAAAAAGTGTCACTCATCTCCACAACTGCAACATCTGCAAAACAGAAATATTGACATGTAATTTGGCATAGCGGTCTGTTAAGTGATTTACCCTTTAGCAATGATAGCATGCCTTAACTTGCCTGCGTTGTAGAAGGTGTCCAAAATGTCAGTAGTTCCAAGTGATATCCTCTCAAATGGAATAGTTTTGAATTCCGCATGTGCGTCGGCGCATGCTTCTTTCAGACATTTTAAGGACAAGTTCTCTTCTGTATGAGGCAAGGATGCATCCTCAATAACTATGTATGCAAGAGCAACAGGTCTGTTCCGACTTCGTGGAGAGATTATCTGTTTATTTGAGCTGCTGAGTTCAATAGCCAACGGGTCCTGCCACAAACTTCCAGCTGACACCCGGACAGAATCCTTCCTCTTTACTTCTTGTAGGCTCATTCGCCGCAAGCTCATCCGCCTGCGTTCGGTGGTATACATATTTTGAAATTGAAAAGTCAATGCATGTTCCTTATTCCAAGTTTATTCGGGCATATTACAAGTTCCTGTAATTTCCCAGGTGCGTCTCCTCTCCCTTCTCCAGTGACATTCCGCGAACTCCTTTCGATTAAACACGCCTTCAGACCGCTCCTCTACCCCGCCTAAACCGAAAAAGACTTAAGAGCCTACTCGGTTGCGCAAGCATATGCCATAATCACTCTCCTACACCATCTACTGTCTGTGTCCGGATAACATCAGCCACATGCAAATTGCATTAATTTGGGACGTGGGTAAATAACTGCAACTGATTTCGGACTCTATCTTGGGGTTTGTTCAAATGATAAACAACAAAAAACATGTTGGTTTTTTATCATCTTGAAATATATTTAGTACCTTCTAAAAAGCGTTGGTAAAAGCTAATGAGTGACGATTTTTCTCAGTCCTCGGGTACATGTTTTTGCTAGACTAACTACAGCAGCTGACAATTTTAATTAGATCACTTTAATAAACAAAATTCGCCAATATTGTGCTTCTGTGGACTTGTAGTCTATGTAAAATTCCGTATTTACATAACATTATAATTGCGTGACACGTTCTTTGTTTATGATTTTATTTATAATACAAAAAATCTAAACCGTAATAACAAACCAAATTGTGTGGGCTTCAAACAGTAAAAAAAAAAGTTTTCCAATGAAATGTTTAATTAATATTTGTTGTTACTTATGGGCTATCAACACACCTAAAAACAGCAGACTGTTAACCCAATATTACAAGAAGCACAAAATAAAAGCAAAGTACAAAAATGACTTGTATATTTTAACCCACAATTTGCAAAATGTATGCAAGTATACACCAAATTAATTCACATTCAATACATCGTGTATATTTACATGAAGGCTTCAGCCCTGAGTTGGCCGGTCTTCCACTTTATATGTAGTCAAAAATATGATAAAACTACTTTTGTAAGGTAAATCAATCTGGCAGTAAGCACTTGTGTTTATTTTGAGCACTGTCATAAAAAAACAACTATACTGATCAGATTGCAACCACGCTGACCAAAACCTTACGACCTGAGAATCGGGAGCCTTCTATGAGACAGTTGTGGCAGGTTAAAGCATTTCGTTTGGGACCTTAGAATACAGACATAACAAGACCTTTCTAAGTTTACATTTCATTATGAGCTTAGTTCCATGTTCCATTTGCGGTCTTGCACCACGGTTCGATGTCGATGGGGGGTATTTTCTACAATGCACTGCCGCTAGCAAGTGTGTGGAGTGTTTCACTCGTCCAAGCCGTCGTCATCCTCCTCCTGTTTGGCATCTACTTCGGCCGTGTCGGAGAACTCGTGCAGGAGGACGTACTCGCGGCTGCTAAAGCCAAACTTGAGCACGTCCTTCTCTTTGAGCTCGTAGTAGCGCTGGGCCTCGATACGCTGGTTGTTTAAGTAGGTGCCGTTGCCCGAGCCCAAGTCAATGATGTAGGGCTTCACCCTCCTGCCACTGGTCCCATCCGAACGTGTAAAATCCACTAATCTGGAGCCGTGCAACAACAACAAAAAAAGATTGTTAAGCGGCAGTCAAAGTTTCAAACCCAATTTGATAAAAGCCACTTAAGTCATTCATTACGGTTGTCATTTATTATACATCTACGGTAGGCAAGAATATTTCCAAAACCAAATCATGGGGTCAAACTTATAAGATTGCTCTCACCTGTACTGAAACACGGCATGTTGTTTGGAGCAGGAGGGGTGGTCAATTGGAATGTCAGCAATCTTCCTCTGCCTTCCCATCAGGTAAGCGCTCTGCCTGTGAATGTACATGACTGGCAGTGGCTCATCGTTCTTGAAGGGGTACAGTCGCCACCTGCGCTTGGGGATGCGCGCCTCAGGAGGCTCGTTGTACTTGATCACCTCCCCGCGGAATGTGTTGGTATCTTCCGTTAGCGCCCCCGACAGTCCAAAGTTGGGCTTCTCCTTGTCGACGGGGGGGGACGACTCTCCATCCTCCCCGCCCCCCTCCTGAGGCCGCCCGAAGGCCGGCTCCTCGGCGTTCTCCTCCTGGCGCCGGCGGTTCACTCGGCGCCTCTCGTCGTGGGGCGCCCGCTCGTTCTGCTGCTGCTGGAAGGCTTGGGCGTCCCGCTCTCGGTGCCTCTCGCCCCGCCGCTCTCTCTCTCGCTCCCTCTCCCGAGGCTGGTCCGACTCCCACCTGCTGCGCCGCTCCACTGGCGGGTCGACACGCTCCCGCCGCCGCCGCTCCTCGGCGCCACCACGATGCTCCTCCCGTTCCTAATGAATATCACGGGACAAACGGGACAAGCCGAGCCAATAAATAGTTATATATATGAAGCAGCAGCGGGTAGATACGTTAGCCTCTGGTGCTATATAAAGCTGATATACCTTCTTTACTGCGGGGTACAAATAGCTTATTTATTTAGGTATGGGTTATGACCGAATCACCCGCTTTATTTTGATTTCTGCTCCACGTTGCGGACTTCTACTTCTTATGTTTCTGGGGGACCTGCTATCACGTCTCGCTGGAGATCTTTCCCTTCTACCTGGTGAGCGATCCCAGGTCCTAGGAGGCGATCTGCATGACGCAAAAAACATAGTGAAATCAAATTCGATGTTAACCAGTGCAGGTCTTTTGGGAGTTTTAACTTAACCTACCCATGTCCTAATGAGGACCTTTAACCTGATTGTACAAATATTAAATTCCAAATATTGATGGATCATTCACTCGCCTGGCGACAACAAAAAAAAAACGGTAGTGATCAGTTCGCATTTATACCAATGTTTGTATGGAGGATACATGCAATGAAATATATGCTACATCTTTCATCAAACGTCATCAATTTACTTTGGAAAAGTTACAAAGTAACGTTACTTGTAGTCAAACCGATCTGTTACAATGTACCCGTTTGTTCTGGCAGGAGCTAGTTGTTTGGGTTATCTCCAGATTGTCACCTAGCTAACGTAAAGTTTACAAGTTTAACAAGGTCAAGAGACAAATCACAATGAGTTCATATGTAGTTAGGTTCGTTAGATAGTTACACGCGCGTTAGCTGACAAGCTACATACAGTACCTAGCCAGCAAGTTAGCATCGTTCAATATCTGCCGATTTCCTTGGAATATAGCGTTAATATTTGTGTAAGCTACAGCAAAGTTATTGCTAACTCATTTTTATATTAAAAACCTGCTATGTCGTCTCTTCAGATGCAGTGGGCTTGAGCTGCCGTTCGATCTCGACCTCGAGCGGCGTGATCTTTGTGGCCTTCCTGGACTGAGTTTCTCTTGCTTTATCTTCACTTTCGACTGAGGCACCGGGGATTCCACCCTTCTATGTCGTCTTTCTTTATCCATTACGAAAGACGTGAGCATTAGCTATCATTCATAATGTATAGACATTTACAAAATGTATAATAAACTCCAAAACAAACGTTGAAACTTATTCTATTGTAGGCCGACTGGCTGACGCAATTCCGTTTCCGATTGTGAAATCAATCCCCCTGAAATCAATCCCGCTTAGCCATGTATTGAAGGTTCCGCTGCAACATTCTTCCTGTATTTGTAAAACCAATGATAAAATAGGTTAAGTTGACATATAACTTATATTTCTATTTTAATGATATACAATTTAACAGGATTTTGGTTTTACAAACAATCAAAAGGCCATTGTCATCAAATTCGGAAAGGTTACAATGAGGCACTTAAGTGAAATTTCCATGGCAACATAAACAATGATTCCAACTTCACACTTCAACTCATTTATTTAAACCTGTGTGGACTAGCATGCACACAAGAACAGAGATTATTTTGTAAATACGAAAATGATTCCCCCAGCTGATTCGTTGTTGAAATATGACAATCCAGTATTGGTCAGCAAAAACACAGACAAGAAATCACCAAAGGTAATAACTTCTGTATGGTTAACGTTACACTGGCTGAACGTTTGCTAAACAAAATCGGTCGTTATCTGTTATCAACTTAACGGTATTGTAGATGAGTCAAAAGTTTCTTGCTAATCCACAGAATACATTTCATGTTGCTATATTGAATTATATTTCACTTGCTAGCAAACTACCGATGATTCTCCTACAGGCAAGAACTCTGAAAGTAAGCCCTCAACAACCTGCTGTAACTGGCCCAGTCCCACCACCCCCCAAACCAAAATCAATCTCAGCTGATACCAATAAGCAGCAAACGGAAGAGATCCTCAATGCCATCCTTCCACCAAGGTATAGCATAGTCTGTCAAGTGTATTTAGTTATTTCTTATCCATACATTAATGATAATAAAACCAAAGTACTTTACATAGGGAGGAAAACGGTAATGAACAGAACTAGGAAAGAACCTAGACACAAGGGGGAGCTGAAGTGGATAGCAGATAGAGGAGTGAGTCAGTTGTAAGCAAAGGCAAATAGATGAGATTTGAGACAAGACTGGAAGGTTGCAATGGTGTCTGAGTCTGTTCCAGAGCCTAGGTGCCACTCTGGAGAATGCTCTGTTGCCTAGGCTCTGAAGGTTTGATTTGGAGATGGTGAGTTGGCTGGAAGAAGAGGATTTTAGCGACCTGGTTGGTTGGTAGGGAATAAGGGGGTCAGTGAGGTAGGTGGGGGCTTTGTATGCTTTCCGTTGCCTAACAGGGAGCCACAGGGGGTTTTGATGGTGTTGCGGATGTGGGGGTCTAAGGATAGAGTTGGGCCCAGTATTACACCAAGGTTGCGAGCAAAGGGGGAGACTATAGTGCCATCCAGTGAGTGTGAGGTTTTGTTAAGTGTTGATTTGGAGCAATTGATAGTTCTGAGAGTTCTATTTTATGGCTGTTAAGTTGCAGGAAGTGGTTTTTCATCCAGGTTATTGTTGCAGATAGACAGGACAGGTTGGTGGGGGACTTGGTGCTGAGGTAGATTTGTATGTCATCTGCATAGCAATGAAAGACCAGGTTAAAGTCAGTTATGTTCTGCCCAAGGGGAGCAGGTATATTATGAACAGTAGGGTGCCAAGCACAGAGACTTGTGGGACACCCTGGGTACCTGAAGTCATTGAAGAGGTGAGGGGGTTGAGGTTGATGTAGTGCTTCCGCTTGGTGAGGTAGAATCGAAGGAGAGCGTGTGCAGTACTCTTCAAGATGACTTGTTTTCCCAGTTCTACATACAAACCCAAAACATATGCCAGAGCACTCTGTAAAATATTAAAAGGTCTTGACTACTGAGTTGCAAAGCTGTTAAAGTTAAATATAACTAAGGCCCTCACTGTTCCAGAGAATGGATGGAGACCAACCAGCTGTGGGTGCAGCAGGTCTCCAGCACACCTTGCACCCGTATGGACGTGGTGCATCTACAGGAGCAACTGGACCTGAAACTCCAGCAGAGGCAGGCCAGGGAGACCGGAATCTGCCCTGTCCGCAGGGAGCTCTACTCCCAATGCTTCGGTAAGGAGACAGGTGTTATCCGTCCAAGGTGTTCTCGGGGTCAAAATACGTGCCAGTAGTCTCATCAACCTGTATAACTGTTATAAAAATGTCAATAAAATGATTCTAGTCTTCACTCGTCTACCCTGCATACCTTGTTCAGATGAGCTAATCAGGCAGGTGACCATCAACTGTGCTGAGAGGGGCTTGCTGCTGTTGCGAGTGAGAGATGAGATCCGTATGACTATAGCCGCCTACCAGACACTGTATGAAAGCAGCGTGGCCTTTGGAATGAGAAAAGCGTTGCAGTCCGAGCAAGGCAAATCCGACATGGAGAAGAGGGTAAGAAAACGGACACATTTTCCATCAGCACTAACAAGTGCTGTATCACCCTATTCAATACAAAAAGGGTATTTCTAGTAGATGTCAAGTAGAGGGCGCTATTTCCCAACACAAGTGGCGGAATTCCAGTAGTTTTTCACGACTTGAAGAATTAAGCCAACTTTTATGCATTCAAGGACAATGACCGATGAGAACGTTTCCCAACAAAACGTGCGCTATTACTCAGATTTCCGATCTGGAGAACGAGAAGAGAGACCTGGAGAGACAGGTAAACGAGCAGAAGGCCAAGTGTGAGGCAATTGAGAAGAGGGAGACCGAGAGACGCCAGGTGGAGGAGAAGAAGCACACAGAGGAGATCCAGTTCCTTAAACGGACCAACCAACAGCTCAAGGTATGTATCGCGATCAAAGTTTGAAGCACCATAAACTCGGTTTGATCATAAAAACTAAATTGTAAATGGGTTGTCTTTTTTCCAGGCCCAGCTGGAGGGAATCATTGCCCCCAAGAAGTGAACTCTTCACCCAATGAGTAGACTAGTTTAGTAGTGCATATTTCAAAACAACATTATGTGATTAAAAATTAAATATTTGCAATTTCCTTTATCCCGTTCCTATACCTCTGCGAAGAGATTGAAACTGTTTGAAATAATTAAATCAGTTTTATTTATCAAATTTCATGACATGTACAGTTGAAACAAAATCCTTTTCACCGCTTGAATTTCAAGACATTACATTTGTAGATAAAAGTTAAATATTCTCACCCACTCTGTAGTGAAAGTCTTTATAAGAGCGAGCAAGACAACAGATCCCTGTCACTCCAAATTCTCAAAAAAGACATGGGTTAAGGCATCACTTGCACTTGAATAGACCAGTGAACAAAGCCTTGCTCCTTCCATCCACTCTCCATCCATCAGACACCAGGGCTTGACAACCACATTGACCGAGTCTTTACAAAACAGAGGTAATCAGATATACACGTGTTCCCAGTATAGTACTCTTGACTCCTAACGCTTCACCTTCTTGGCTCTCTTGCCTTCTGTGGTAGACACTGGTATCTTTCGATTTTTGTTCTTGTTTTTGATGTTGTGCGTCTCGTAATAGTGCGCCCCGATTTTCTTTACCTTCTGAGCGCGCTCGATGGCTCTTCTCTGTGGGAGAGAAAGATAGAGAGAGAAAAAAAAAGAAAAGAAAACACAAATGGTTGGATCGGTCGCTGAGGAAGTCCAGGTAGTCCGCTTCAGTTAATAGGTATTAGTATGAGGAGCCCACATTCATCTAAGGGATCCACCTAGATGCATGGCCCTCTGACGCCAGCCCCCAGAACACACGCGTACCTGCTTGGACGTGAGCTTGGCCGCCTGGGGGAGATCCTCTTCTTCAACTTTCCTCTTTGTCATCCTTCGGATCGCAGCTAAATTAAAGAAAGAGAAGAATTCCTCAAAGAAGCAGGTGTCTGCACCAATATCACACTGACCTACCCCCATCAGCCTTAGACTAGGGACCAAGGTCTTGTAAATGTGCTTGTTTGTGCATATATATATATATATATATATATATATATATATACATACATACATACACACACACACACACACACATACGTACACACACAATTCTTCAAAGAAGTTATCGAAGTTGCAACTAGAGCAGAATGCATATATCTGACTTGACAAAAACCAAAATAAGAAAACAAATCACCCATCTTAAAATGCCTGCATTTGCTCCATCGTTTTAGAGAGACGATGTCAAGCTGTACGGCTACTTTTAGTTTCTTAAAAGGGTTTGACCCAGGCATATGTAAAATGACTTCTAATTCCTTTCACGCAAGTATGCAACTTTAAAACATCAGTTAAGACTAACAACTGTTCTGAAGAAAATAATGTACCTAAAAATAACATAACCTATGATGTGTTTCAATTCACAACGATCCGATGAGAATTGGGAGGGAACCACGTGAGGTCGCTTACCTTTGCGCTGTTCTTGTGCGGCTGCCTTCTTCTCGGCCTGTATGTTGGTGAACACCTTGTCAGAGAGGCTTTGTGGAATCCTGTTTCGGAGGGGAAAACAAACGTCACATGAAAAGGTTGTGACAGGGATCAGACAGGGTTAGAGTAAAACACTGACATGAGGTGCAGTCAGGAACACGCTCTGCCAATCGGACGAATAAACGTGCGAGCCGTCAAGCCCCAAGAGAACTCTAGGAGCATGATTAAACTTCTGAAACAAACGCGCTCTTTCCTGGCCTTGGCAGGTTCACCTAACCGGGGCAGCTTACAAAAAGAAAATTCCTAAAAGCGCTATAAAATACACAGAAACTGATGACGTGAGTTTCAAAGACCCGACCGACCTGATGGCCGAGAAGCGCTTGGTCTTGGCCCGGTCCAGGAACTGCTTGTACTTTGAGATTTTCTCGTCCAACTCGCGGATCACCTGCCGCGAACTTTTGACGGGCGCCTTGGGGAGCTGGGCGGCAGTCGCCTCTGGCGTTTGACTCTCTCCCTCCGCTGGCTCGCCGTCCGCCTCGCCCCCCCCCCTCTTCCTCGTTCTCCTCCTGGTCGCTGCCCTCCCCGTCGGAGGCGGAGACGTCGGAGAACTCCAGGTCGCCCATCTCCACGGGGACCAGGTCGTCCTCGTTGAACTCCGGCGCCACGTTGATCTTGCCAAAGTTCTGCTTGACGTTGGAGAGGATCTTCTGGACCTGCTCCTGTTGGCGGCGGAGCAGCTGCTCCCGGGCCTCCTGCTCGGCGGACACAGCCGCCATCTCCTCGCTCTGCTCCTCGGGCCTCTCGTCCTGGGCCAGCTCCACTGCCTCTGATGGCCCGTCCATGGGGAGAGGCTCTTTGGCCTGTAACACACCACAGATGTTGGAGAGACATGTTATTACAG
This sequence comes from Aplochiton taeniatus, assembly GCA_017639675.1. Lineage (NCBI taxonomy): Eukaryota > Metazoa > Chordata > Actinopteri > Galaxiiformes > Galaxiidae > Aplochiton > Aplochiton taeniatus. The sequence continues at coordinate 15,115,222 of CM030178.1, read as the reverse complement.
TGCCTATGCATTAGGTAGGCCAAGACAACCGAGCAGTCGAAGTCTTTCCCTGTCTTGGCAAGGCAACTAATGAGATCGTTCTGTTCCTCCAGGGGGGTGTCAGGCTACGGCCAGTATGTGCAGGCCACTCCCCTTGAGTGAGAAGGGCGCCTCGTGGAAGCTATCTCCTCACCTCAGGGCCCTCCTCGGGGCCAGGGGGTTTCACAAAGAAGGGGATTCGTCCTCTCTGCCAGTCATTCAGCACCATTTTGGAGACGGTGGGAATGTCTGGTTCCCCTCCCTGGATCAAAGTAAAAGCGCAGGATTTAGAAGTGTGGAGTGGACCGTAGGACAGACAGATCCAAACATAAGAGAAGCTTATTTAGCTGACAGGCAACACGGGGCCAGAGTCGGGGCACGACCTTGAGCAGTTTCCCCGTGCGGAAGGCCATCTTCTCCAGGAAGTCCTCCGCAGAGGTCCAGCTGGGGATGCGGTAGGTCTTCTGGATGTACTCCTGCTTAGCCCGCTCCAGCACCGCTGCAATGTGCTCCTCTGGGTTTTTGATTTTCTCCACTTGCACCTGAAGACGCAGGGAGACTGCTTCGTTAAGAGCAGTTTTAATTACAAGAATGTGCAAATATGAAAAAGAATTTGGGCAATGGGGGACTTACGACTCCTTTCAGCACAATATCGGTCTCACTGTCCTCTGAAGGGTACACAACACCTGGACAGTCAATGAGGAAGATGCGTCTCATTAACGTGATGTACTGCCACACCTAGAAGGGAGGAGAATAACAGGAAGACAGTCAGTTATGGTTATTTGTGAAAATGAGTCGGCAGTTTTTTTTTTTTTTATATCCTTTATTTAACCAGGTAAAGGTCTCAAGTTACAAGTGATCTGAGTAAACCAAAATAGTGAAGAGTCAAATGACGGAACGCAAGGAAAGAATTATAAAAATACATGATCTTTTCTTTAGAGATGAAACAAATTCGTTTTTCAATCTGGTTCTGACCGGTAAGTCAATTGCCACTCTTTCCTTTCACCCTGCAACCCATTCCTCACCAATAGAGTTCCCACCACAGAGAGGGAACATTTGACAACTCTTTTGACGGAGACCAACAACAAGTTGGTTAAACAACTGTTAAACCTCAGAGCGTGAGATAAGCCATGTTTGGCCACAGAAACATTTAAATAGGAGCCTGGGGCCAGTTCCTGCGGGTTGAGTGAATGGTGTCCACGCTCTCGTTCTGGCACGGACCAGCAAGCACGAGCTTCTCCACACGACCGTTACCGGGAACATTCCGTTTCCAGAAAGTCGCCCAGTTCCAAGCAGGATAAACAACTCCAGAAAGAGGAAATAAAGGATGAGGCTCATATGTGCTGCTCATATTTCATTTTTTTTGCCTCATCTACAGACCGGTGTTCTGACGTGTAGTCAAGGATGGGGAGTTATGTGCCAGTATTATTCAACAGCACAGAGCAGCTACATGGATCTTTAGAAGACTATGATTACACCGGAAGGACAAATCTCAGTAAGTGTGGTAATTTAATGTTCCCTCCTCGGAACATGGGTGGATTGCATTTCTGTACGGTCTCCGTTGCATTGGCCACCAATGCAGAGGCTGTGGAAATGGTACCATATTGACATCTAGGGTGTTCCAAGTTCAGCCCTAGTCAAATTGGAAGTCAGAAGGTGTTAGGAGTGGTGTACCTTGGTCTCGCCAGCAAGCGGTGCCACGTTGCAGACCTTCTTGGAGCGCAGCGTGTTGATCACGGAGCTCTTTCCCACGTTGGGATAGCCGATGAAGCCAACACTGATTTGTTTCTTGTCTGTGTGGAGCTGAGGGAGACAAGCGCGAGTCAGGGAAGGACATTTTCTGAGCAACGTACTAAAGTCTGTTTCCAATTCAGGGAGCACAAATCATTTTGGACAGTGCGGCGGCCATTACTACTTCAACGTGTGTCAGGGTCATTTTACAGAACATGGCTTGGTACATAACGCTCGCTAAAATAAATTATAGCAACACAAATCCACAACAGAAAAATAAATACTCCCGAGTATTTACGCACAAACCAGATGGCTGTCAGAACATGCGGTTTAAATATATTGTATCCATCCTGTATACCCTAGAAAGTAGAGCTACCTTGTTATTTCCATGACCTTCTGTGAGGTTTGGGAAGCAAACCAACTGTGACGTTTGTTTTTTTGTTTGTTTTGCTTGTGGAGCAATTAAGGACATACCTTTCCAATAGAATTAGGATGACTAAGCCCACAGTCATCTTTACAGATCCAAGGCATTGATTAAGAGCCCTGAAGTCCCATAAAACACCTTCTCATTATAAGACTAGCAGTAAAAATCTGTTCCGTAGCTATCGTCTGGATATCTGTGAACTAGTGACAGAAGGACCACTGGAAGCCAAGAATAGCCCATTTTGGCTGGCAAAAAGTCAGAGTACTTATCGCTTGTTACTTCTCGAAGAACATTTAAGCTATACGCTTTGCAAAACAGCACAGTTGAAATTAAGGGTCCGGCTGCCGATGATATTAGGGCATGGCTACCTTTGTTGAATCCTCAACTTAACAATGTCTCCATTGCATAGAGGATGGAAATAGCAGCTGAGAGCATTGCCAAAGCTTCGTACTTCATTTTCTTCAGGCATCGTGCGAGTGAAACTGCCTCAAAGCTTAGACTAACGTATGGAACGAATAACAGCTTGAAACAACAAAGGATGGATATCAGGCGGGCATTTTATCACCTACCTTGCCAAACTGCCTGAGGAGCTGAATCAGGGAGCCTTTCCCAAAAGAATTGGTGAGGCTAGCGTGGAAGGCCAGCGTGGGGTACTCCTGCGACAGAAGGGCTACCCAGCGTTTCTGGAACACAAGCAGAAGAGAGGCGGCCTCAAACCAGTGGACCACCATGGCCTACTGTACGAAAAGGGCCAGAGACCAAGTCCACCCTCCATCCCATGAGCAAAACTCAAGTTTCCCACCGTGACCCAGGTGGGGATGAGGTCACACTTGTTCAGGACAAAGATGAGGTGCTTCCAATGCTTCTCTTTCTTGATGTAGGATTCTATGCTCTGGGAACGCGTGCCCATGGGGTCGCGGGCGTCCAACACTTGGATGACCACATCGGAGGAGTCGATGACCTGTGGGTGGACAAGCAAACGGGTCACAATTCAAAGTAAAATCGCAGTTAACACCCATTTCGTTTGTGTTGGGTAAATGTCCAGCCTTTTTGGTCAGCCAGCCCAAGGCAGAGCCAACGACGACCCGGTACCTTGTAGAGCTCTCCCCAGATTCTTTTGGACTGGCCCTTCTTAAATATCTCCTCGCGTACTTCATCCCTGAGGAGGGGGTTTAAAGGATCTGTTTAGAATCAACAGTTCACGGTAGATCCTGTGTGAACCTGCCTGGGCTGCATGCAGAGAGCCCGGCTGGGAGCACCCTCCCTGGCTACGTTCTCACCTGACTCCGGTGTCTTCCATCACCAGGTCTCTGTCCTTATCAGCGCTGTAGCTCTGGGAGGAGGCTTCGGCCTTCTCGGCCAGGTCTTTCACGTCCCCCACCACCAAGTTGGGCCTCTTCCTCTGAGCCTTGGGCCCAAAGGTGGTTTCGAAGCCCTCTGTATCCAAGATGTGCACCTTGGAATTCTAGAAAATAGACAATTAGACAATTACCGCGCAGTCCTTTAAGCCAAAAAAAATTTGCCCACAAAAAAACGAAGACGTTTGAATGAACTACGCTTTATTTCATGGTTTAGGTCCTCGGCAAGACCTGACCTTGAACGATCGTGCTATCCCCAACGATCACGCTAGATCCCCTACCCATTATAACGTGCTTTCAAGGGATCAATAAAAATAAAAACGCAAACACAGACGTGATTCATAACCCGTGGTCCGTGAGTCAGCGCCTTCCAGTGAGCTCCCAAATGATTGCCTTCTCTTCAGCTGAGCTATGTTCTATGGTGTGCTCAGATGTCTGACAGACGAATCCACAATGTGTTTTACCCCGTAAAATTATACCAGCCGGTATCATTTCATTATGGGTGTTAGGGTGGATTTGTATGCACACAAAAACACACAAATGTTTCCAGTGAGTCCATTTCTCCCGTTGAACAACGAATAAATAAAAAAAATCAAGTGGCTTGGAAAGCATACATTTGGATCGCAAATGTGCTTGTGAGAGAAAACACTGATGCAGTCTTGTATGCATTCAGACCGGGACTGAGAAGAAAACGACTCTATTGGAGCTGCAAGCAGGGGCTAGTACAACAATCAGTCCCGGCACAAAGAACCCCAAACATGCGCCGAAACGGCCAATAAAACCACGTTCCCCGTGCCAGGTCTGATTACGAGTTTAAATTACCCTACAAAACAAGACGCAGCGCCATTTTTCTATTGCGACACACGGAAAGAAACAAAGGAACAACATGGTTTACAGATCGTGTCAGAGGCAATAATGTTTTAGACTTCAGGTTGTTGTGCTGTTCTGCCAAGACACTCTGCGGAAATGGTTCTTGTAACAAAAGTGTCTTAAAGTACGGATTCCCCTCTATTCTCATATGATCTTTTCACGTCTACAGGTGCTCCGCAGACATGACTTACTGAGGTTCCAGTTATTTTGCATGTAGAAACCTCAATCAGTGGCATTAGCCTACGATGAAGAAATATACCTCAAAGACACTGCCCAATGACAGGCTGACCCTGATTTTTCCTATGCTGTAAGGACGATTTAGAATACACATCCGAATACAAAAAACAATGAACTATATTGGAAAGGAAAAATCAACCATTAATATTGTATGCATTTTCAACAGCTCCTTACTTGGCCCTAAATAGATGACCAAGGAGGGATGAAAAAAGGGAGGAGAAAATGTCTTTTGAATGGTTTGGAGCAACTTTAAAATGTCTTTTGTACGCATATGGACCCATTTAGAAAAAGAACGCTGAAACAAAAACATGTTGGAAAAGAACAAGTACTGGATAAAAGGGCTGTTTGGAAACTCACGCTGCCCAAATTGAGCGCTGCCCAAATTGAGCACTACTTTGCAGGGTGCCAAAAGGCCTAGACAACGATCCAAAATGGGCGAGGACCAAGCAAAGGAGAAAAAAAAGAAAAACACTGGATGACAGAGAAAGGTTAGACTGGCCCCACTTGCAATTTCCTTTGGATCGGCCCACATACAACCATGCGAAACAAGCTCATAGCCTGAACGAGCAAATAGGGCCTAGACTACAATTGATATTAGTAACAACGGGACAAATGGGTGTGTGCAAACTCCCAAAGGGCTTGGTACACACTAATAAGGACTCAATGAAGTAAAAGGCCTTCTACCTAAAGGAAACCAGCCGCAAAAGAAATTAGAGACATTTTAATCTCAGAAACAGATTGATTGGAGAATGCGTGTTACGTACGGCCTAGAAAGTAAGCCGTCGATATGAGCTGTAAAGGCTGTGAAAACTGGGCAGACGTTTGGATCTGTAAACAATTACTGTCCATATTTTATGAGTCAAGACCCAGGGACACTCGGAGCCTTTAAGCGTTATAAGCCTGAGCAATTTCCCCACACAGTAGGGGACCCCCTTCCAAAATCAACAAAACTCATGTTCCAGTATCAAATCTACCTTGAGCTACTGTTCACCTTCCTCTTTTCCTGTGCCAATTGACATGCATTTAGCCGTTTGCTCCATCTTAGGGAAGGAGAAGAGCAATGCTTGATTGGTTGACTAGATTAAATTCATACTCAGCAAAAGGTTTTGGATGGCCACTTTCCGATACGAATTCTTACTCAAAATTAAGGGATCTGGTTGAGGGGAATCCCCCCCCCCCTCCCCTAACAGTTTTGCCTGGAACAATTCTACTCGGGCCTTAAACAATATAAATGCGGAGTCGTAACGCTGTATTCAGTTCTTTACCGAACTGAACAGTCACATTGATACTCACATGGGCCTTAACTCTGTCGTGCAAGAGAGACATGGGCAGTTTGCTCTGCTTCATCACCACACGGTACGGATCCTTTTTGATTTTGCCCATCTCCTCCTGGAACTGCTGCAACGAGGACTGCTTGATGACCCGCGTGTTTGCTGTGGCAAAGAGGGAGACACAACTGAAATGATGAGAAAGCGGAGACGGCCGTCACTCATCAGAGGAACATAAGGGAAATTACGTTGTGCAAGTTTTAGAATGGTAAGCTCTAAAGATGAGCAAGACCAGCAAACAGTTCTAAGCAGTAGAATTTGGATTATGGTTTTCCAATATTATGTGAAAGCAGACCAAATATACTCACTAAACCATTTGATGTTAGGTTCAACTCTGGCCACAGTCCCTGGAGCAACCGTTGACTGGTACTGCAACGGTTTGATAACTTGTCCTCTGTTGTTACTGTTCAAATGAGCATGTTGACAGAAGTTTGGCAAGACAGGCAACGCATGACATAGAAGGAAACGGTACATCACAATAGTATTTGAGTTGTGACAAGTCGAGATTAAGGGGTCATTACCATCGCTGTTTCTGTCTGTACATATTCAGACGTTTAACAGTTGCACGGTCCCTCATGTTGCTGCCGGCAGCACTCTTTGGACGATCTGTAAATGGAACATTTATTAAAAGATAAAAAATAGGAATGAAGTAGATGTACCATTAAAATACCCAACATTCAACATCTCTTGGAGTCACTTCCACAATTAATATCATTCTATACATTGCGGGAGTAAGTTGGAGACTTGAGAAGGGAACGCCCCACAATTGGGTTTAACCCTTCAGAATAAATAGTGGCTTTGGAATACACAACTAGAAACTTTACAGGAATTGTAAAACTTAGCATAGCATTTAAACTATAAAGCAGAAGTTGATCAAGTTTTAGTTAGTGTTGGGGAGCAGTGAACTACATGTATCTAAACTAGTAGTTGAACTACATTTTGCAGTAGCTTCCTGGTAATTCCACTAAATTCATACTTGCAGTGATTCAAGTAGGTGATTTACTTTTTTCCCACTTATTGCGTCGTTAACTACTGAAACTACAAACTATTTTAGTCATAAATATCCATAATCGTTAGGCCTGTTTATTAACAAATCTTCAGATAAGTTATTGCATGCTATTTTTGAAGTTACATGGCTAACTGAGCAATCCTGCTTGGTGCAATACCCCCACCTGGACTCTAGTTTCTGGATGGCAGGTGTCTGACTGATGGACATTGTACACAAAACCAAAGCTGACCTTCCTTGCACCTTTCACTGAATAGTGGGGGATTGTATTTTATGGCTAAACAAACTAGATTTTTCCCAATTAAAGATTTGCTGTAGTTCAACTTCTTCCAGTCTGAAGTAGTCTAATGTTAGTAGGTAGCTTGCAAAGCTATGCTTTCAAAGTAGCTTCCCCAGGCTGTTTTGATGTAACGTTATGTTGTGTTAACGTTAGCTGCAAACAGGAAGTTGAGCGTTGAAACATCCGTAGGATTTCTTAACATGAGATATTGTCTGCGGTACCGTAACAAGCATTGTCGATAGATGTTTATTAGTAGTACGTTTAGGATTGCAAACAAACGTTATGAGTGCACATGAATACTGAATACTGCATGCTTTGAAACATCCCTAGCCTATAAAGGTGGCATAAGCTTTCCGTTAGCTGTAAACAAACACGCGATGAGGCATGGAGTGTAAACTCACCCGGGTTACTACTCGACTTCGAGGGATTTATTGTGCTTCTTCCTTTAAACTGTGGCTTCACCATGTTGGCTGATTAGCTGAAAAGCACTAGGGTAAAAAAATAAAGAGAAAATACGAGTTGCAGTAATTAATATTTAAGGCTATATCATCAACTTGTTCACGGCGCCTAGTCCACGTGCTGCAAATCAGGGTGTTGAACAGCCCGGAAGAACGTCATCACGCTAGAGCCACATAGTCATGTCCAAATCGGGCTGGTCACATACAATTTTGAAAATTGTTTTTGGTTACATCAGTGAATATGTTTCGTAGCAGTTCCAAATTCCTTTAGACTAAACTAGAGTAAAACTAAACAACAATTTGGAGTTATTAATTAATGCTATCGTAGGAATCAAGAAATCGACAGATCCAGTTTGATACGTCGTGCAGTTCACAGATTTTCCAGAAGAGGGTGCAAAATAATTAATAATTAGCAACCTATATTTTTCTTATCTCAATCTTTTTTTTATGCAAGGAAAGCATTACATTCCTTTTACTGTGCATGTCTTGCGCCAGGCCTATGCTGCACGCACCAAGAGATTTATCAAGTATATTGGGTTGGCAGATTAGGCCATACTAATGATTGAGTAGACTACTGTTAAAATATAATCTCCAAACTGCTATTAGAATTCCAGATGTACAATCAGTGCAACACATTTTCACGTTATAAATTAACGGTAGTTAATGTGGTGTCCTATTGAGGTGCTATTTCAGACACCCATAAAGATCTTTTAAACTTCCATAAAATGGGCATTCAAGTGTGAGGCTAAAGAAGAGCTAACTTAGCGTGATTGGACAGTTACACTGCTGAAAAAAAAACACCCACACACAATAGCCTAACATGGGCTAATGCACTTGTGACTTCACCAGTGACCTTGTGGAATGCGTAGATAATGGTATAATGCTGCACAAGACAAAGACCAAGGACCTATGGTAGGAGAGGGGGTCATCCTGCAGTTTACCTGTCAAACATTTCTAACTCTGGATCCTAAATGAGAGGCTAGCCCACACGACGCACCCCTCTCTGCAACCTGCTTTGTAATCGGATGGGATTGGATTTTACCTCCTCGATCCCTAGGGAAATTGTTTTGTTTACTGTTACATAGCAATAGTTGCATACGTGTTACTATAAAATGCAATACGGAATGCAGAATCCTGTATTGTAAAGTAAGGTTGCTCTACCCCCAAATCCGCTATTATTGCAATGATTTAATTTGGCTCGGTCTGCTGTGGCTTTCTCTGTCTGCACGAGAGCAGTGACCTCACCCCCCTCTGAGAGAGCTCTTAAACACCGCTGAGTCTGGCAGTGCTGCTGCTAGAATGAGTAAAATCTGCTCTGGTCGTGGAGCATAAACATAAGTGGCAGCGAAAGAACTAACTCATGGTAAACATGTGGGTAGCAATTATCAGCCTTACACTAGAATGCAATACTTTTATGTACATTTTACACTCATTGCCTTTTGCACCACCTTCTAATATTGGTTCTATGAGGCTGCGGCTAGGTTTGTAATAATAATGGGATTTGTAGTTGTTGCTCAAACAACAATAACTGGTAGTCTATCTTGGTGTGGTCAGCCTTTGGTGCTGTCTGAGCTATGATGTAGGCTACGCCTTGATTGTATTGATCAGGAATCCCCATAATTGTACACATAAAGTATTGATTAAGTGAAGAAACGTAACAGGTTTTGCTTTACCTTATTTGCTCACACTGTTAAAAAGACAAACACATCTAATTTGACATGAATCAATCCTAATTCTAGATTATGTGGGGGCTGTACTTTTTATTGAGGTGCAACACCTGTGAGAGCGTTCTATTCCCTATTTTTTTTCTAGTATTATTGTTTTATGTTAAACACTTCCTTTGCTGTCTGACTAAGTTCAACCTCTGTCAAAACTTGTATTGTATGTCATCACATTTATTTTTTGAAAAATGAAAAACTGATGTAACAACGTATGTTGGTCTAAATAAACACTAAGTTCAAATGTGTGAAAGCCAAAGCATATTTTTTAAACTTGATATAAAATTGATACCGTTATTAAACTGGGTCTTCCTGTTTCTCATTGGCTGTGCCTGATTTAATACCATTATCTACGCATTCCACAAGGTCACTGGTGAAGTCACAAGTGCATTAGCCCATGTTAGGCTATTGTGTGTGGGTGTTTTTTTTCAGCAGTGTAACTGTCCAATCACGCTAAGTTAGCTCTTCTTTAGCCTCACACTTGAATGCCCATTTTATGGAAGTTTAAAAGATCTTTATGGGTGTCTGAAATAGCACCTCAATAGGACACCACATTAACTACCGTTAATTTATAACGTGAAAATGTGTTGCACTGATTGTACATCTGGAATTCTAATAGCAGTTTGGAGATTATATTTTAACAGTAGTCTACTCAATCATTAGTATGGCCTAATCTGCCAACCCAATATACTTGATAAATCTCTTGGTGCGTGCAGCATAGGCCTGGCGCAAGACATGCACAGTAAAAGGAATGTAATGCTTTCCTTGCATAAAAAAAAGATTGAGATAAGAAAAATATAGGTTGCTAATTATTAATTATTTTGCACCCTCTTCTGGAAAATCTGTGAACTGCACGACGTATCAAACTGGATCTGCCGATTTCTTGATTCCTACGATAGCATTAATTAATAACTCCAAATTGTTGTTTAGTTTTACTCTAGTTTAGTCTAAAGGAATTTGGAACTGCTACGAAACATATTCACTGATGTAACCCATACAAGAGAGAGCTTGTTTATCTAATGTTTGAAACGATGGAGTGCCAACAAGCAAGGTCACACCATCTTTTTCCCTAGTCTTTGCCAGTTTCCCACAAAGGACACTTTAAGAGTATGAGGTCAAAAATCCAGACAATCTCTGTTTCCCCGGCAGGCAAACCGGTGTTTAACTAAGGTACTGCAGATCATTATCACGTGATTTAAACACGTTTCAGCTACAGCAGCTTCCAGCGTCCAACGTTCTAACAACAAACACGTTTCATTTTCATCGCTGCAGACATTTATTTTCTTCACAAGCAAACCCACACAAATCCCCCACAGGCAGTGTGCGACCTTGAACGCTTGGCAGATGAGGACACAAGGAAGTATGTGAGAAGCTAGAGAACCTTTTAGCGGCTTTCATACGGTTAGCCTTCGTGTAACGTTTGGGTGATATACGGCAGAAAAGCTAGTGTGTCTGTGTTGCTGTGGATTTTGGTCAGGTCAAGAGCAGGTTAATGATTTCCTCCATTCAAACAGAGCATCAGGTAGCCTATTCATCACACAAACACATAGTGTTGCCTTTGTTTTCCTTTTGGTGAAAATAAAGTGAGTTCCATCAACCATTGAGAGACACCTGAGATAGGATGTTGTATCTGAGCTTTACGATAAGAAAAGCATTGGACCCCACTTTAATACAACACATTGATTAAAACTCTAAATAGGCCACACCAGCTGCAAATCAAATCCGGTGGTAAAACCACAGTGCCTGCAAAGCAGAATGATTTGTCCTAAACAGTGTCATTAACTGATCACTCCCTTGCTATTGTTCAGCCAGGGTCGAATATGCTGTGGCAGGAATTATAAACATTTGCTTTTGGTTTAGCTACCCTCCACCGCGAGTACAAATACCAGATGCAGTGGATGCTAGAGGCTAAAGATGGGCTACTTGCTTAGCAAGGGGGACTAAAAGCTGGTGTGAATTATTCTGTTTCATTACGCTGCAGCATTATATTAAGCAGCTCATCCCAAAGTTGTTTGTCTATGTACGTAGGACCTGGGAGAATATTTCAGCTTGGCACAATAACAGTGTTACAGATTTTGGGCCAAAGGTGATGGCCAACTTGATAATGAAACCAAAAACACTATGTGACAAAGATTTACGAAGTTCTAAAATGCAATCTCTGTGAAAAGCTGCTCTAGGACTTAACAGAAGTGCTGCAGCTAAAGTGCTGACAGAGCCACAGCTGCTTCATGAGCCGTTTTATCAAGATAACTAGGACGTTTTCCACATTCAATTCGGTTCATTGGGGCTCCATGAAAGCTGAAAACGCTGGGAAACAGCAGTCTGGTTTACGGGGTTCAGCATCAAATCATTCAACATCTAGATGATCCAAACACACGTCATTTCATCATCTTAGAATTGAGTGCTGGCTGGTAAAAGTGGCTTCCTTGTACAGTGTCACAGGCCTCAGGCCAGGTTTGCTAGTCCCAAACTCACAATATTTCTTTCCATCTGTCTACATTCGCTTCAACGAACCAGCTGAACTGTCGGCAGATACTGACTACACCTCGTTAAGGCTGGACAGATGATGCCAGTCTAAAGGCAGCTTTGAGACAGGTTGGAAATTCCATGGACGTAAATGGGGAAAGATGAGAAGAAGCACAGTTGAATAACTGAATCTAATGGAAACTCGTGATGTGAAGGCCTAGCCGTGACGTAGAGATGGCGTGTTGTTTTTCAAAGGGATGCGTTTGACCAAATGTGCCTCATCCATCTGTTTACCCCTCCTTCCCCAATGTCTTCCTCTAGTTTAGTTCTTTGCTCGCTGCGGACACAGTTTTCACACCACATAAATCACAGTATTATCTGTTGGCAGGGGCTTGTGGGGCTTGTGGGAGGTATTTAGAGTGTCCATTCCTTTAATTAATGGTGTTTAAGGGTGCTAATCCGCGTCACGTAAACCTCAGTTTGGAATAGGGTAAGCCACAATAAAGTGAATATTTATAGCCCCATAAATAAGCTTTGGATCAGTGATATACACTTACTGGATCAATACCGATACTTTTATTTTTCTGGGTGTTATTGATTTGTTAAAGGAAACTTTCTGGATGGAGGCTATGACATAGCCTAGAATAAAAGATCAGACTCAAACATTCACGAGCTGCATGCTTTGACTTGAGGGCAAATCACATTTAGGCCCTCTTTAACTGTCCTCCTGCCAACATATTTAACATACAAGGACCACCAACTGGGGTCTCTGGGGACCCCAAGAATAAACAACTGTAAGAAACAACCATTATCATAGCAAAATGTTAACTCATTTATTCTCAGAACATTATTAGTTATTTAACTAATGTCATCTGAAAAAAAGAAAGATTATTTAGGAAAGTTACACTTCATTTGCTTAACCCTCATCCTACCAACATATTTTACAAACAAGGACTCCCGACTGGGGTCCCCAAGAATAAAGTACGCCAAGAAACAACCATTATTGCAAAATTTTAACTAATTTGTTCTCAAAACCTTCTTAGTTATGTAACTAATGTCATCTGAAAAAATTCGATCTAATCTAAAAGTTCTATCTATTAAAACTGCATTGGCGGAATTTGGTGCTTTTGACTGGGGTCCCGCGGGACCCCAAACATGGTATTTTTAAAAATCACAAATTAAATCAGAAACAGAGAACAATGAAATATCATCCTCGGGAACACATTGATAGACAAAGTCATGCAAAATTTGAAAGATGGAATAAAGCACATGTGAGATATGACAAAAAGTATACCTCTGGGGTCTGCGGGGACCCCAGTTGGTAGGATGAGGGATAATCTATCGGAAATGTTTCTATAACCACTGGTACCCTCTATCAAACAGTGTATTGAACTCAGCATTTTGGAATAGGCATGGGCATGACATAATAATCTGAAATTGTCACCTCTGAAGTGTAAAGGGTTAATAACACCCCTGTAATGCCCAAGCCACAACATTGATGGCTGTGGTTTAGTTTGAGATGTATAGCAAGTGTAACAAGGGATTTTCTCGTTTTGAAAGGTATTCAGTGGTTAGCCTGGACATGTTTTCTACTTTTGTATAATGATTTGATGGACCAGATACATATCTCCTTGGTAGCAAAAACATCTCCACCTTAGGCAAAGAATAAGCCCATGCAAATTCAACAACTACAGGATCAACAGTCTTTTGGTGATATCACATTGAGAATTGCAAGGGTAGGCCACTGCATGATTGAACCAAAAGAGAGACTTAGCCTAAGTCTTGCAACTACCATGGTAACAGGCGATCAATGAAACTTGATGAAGCTCTCCCAGACTCCCACAGTCTTCAAGACTGAAATGTTTAGATTTTCTCTCTCCCCTGTGATGCTCGTTCAGTGACTGAGAACACCCATCTGTTTCCTTGGGCCTGTTATTTCGAATAAAAGTACAGAAGAAATATGCAAGACAGCCCGGGGTGTTTAAAGTAACAATGAAATAATTACCGTATGATAAGAAAAATATGTGCTGCGAGTGTTTTCTTAGAAAACCAACACTAATCTGAAGTGAAACGAAAAAAGCAATTCTCCGCCCGCAATCTCGATAACCCGAGCTATTTGGTCCCTGCCAGAACACTTGCTCAAAGAGGCTGGCAGCTGTGACTCTGACTAAAGTCTTTCCAAAACAAGCACACTTGTCTAACGCTGTCATTGAGTACAAACTTATCTTTGCATTATGTCTTAGCATCTGGTTCGTACCATGGGCGCTACCTCGCCAACAAAGAGTATTCGTGTAAAATTAGCTCTGTTCCCCGCAATGGCACCAGTAACTGGATTGTGTCAAAAAACAGTGTAAAACTGGAAGAAAGGCTATAAATAAGTGCTGCAAGGTAGGTATAAAGACTACCATGTGCCATGGTGTTTGCTGCCAACAATTCTCTCCATGTGAATTGAAACAGCCTTCCACAAAGGCGGGTGCCATGCTGCCACCTTCTCTCCTTGCTCTCTCCACTTTCTTTCCATTGGTATATCCAGATGCCATGCCTTTCAACTTTTATCTGGTGCACTTTCAGATAGATAGGGACAACAGAGAAGTCTTTTCAAACCCAGGTCTGTGTCACCTCAAGGCCTTTGCCATCACCAGCCATATCAGATAGTTAAAAGGATACGGACCACTACTCTTCCCTCTGACCTTTATGAAACAAAGGCTCTTACAAAGATTGACCTCTCTAAAAGGTCCTGGTTAGTAAGTATCAAGCAGAGCCAAGAGACCACCTCTAACTTTGCGTGGCCGGAGAGATATCAGGGTCTGGAAATTGGGTGCCTGCGCGTATGACCTCTTATTTCCTTCCAGATCTTTGTAAAAAAAACAACAACAACACAGATTTAAGAACCTATTTAATTTAAATGTTATTGTTGTAAGCACTTAACATCAAAGTCGAATACAGGGAGATTCATAAAAGCAGGCTTAACCAAGGTCCTTTCACAATACTAGGTTCTAGGTACATAATTAGAAGCATGATTTCACTAGCCATCTTTTAATTTGGTCTCGACCAGAAAAGGAGTGGCAGGTCAAAGAGTTTGGATTAAAGTAGAAAACCAAATGGTTCTCCTGGACCATATGCAGCTCTCGGTGGTCAGCCCAAACCTGCACGAGGGTTCTCTAAGGTAAGAGTCTGAAAACCTCTTTATGCTTTGTAAAAGATAAAACTTTTAACATTTTAATTTTTTACTAAAACGCAAAATGTTAAGAGAGGGAGGAAAATTCTGAAAATCACAGAGGGATGTAAGAAGAGATTGAAATGTTGGGCTGGTTATTTTCTGAATTCCTATCTGCGGGCCAGTAGTGTGGCTTGGCCAACATATCACCCCTTTTTTACCCCCCTGACAAACAGATCCAAATGTATACTCAGGGCTAGAGAAGACAAGATACCTTCAGTATTGAATCACATGTTGGCCTGTGCAAATGACCGGGGTCGACTCTTTACATAGCAGTCGAATTTCCTTAAAAGAATGGAATGAGAGGCCAAAAGTGTTCCCAGGGGCTTAAAATATGTCCTGACACTAACTTATATAACAGGCAATAGCAGGCAATCGTTTCTACTAATGTAAGCATGAAATGTCTATACATGATCATGAAAAATACTTTTAGTGTGATACAGTGTAAAGACCATATTAAGCTGCTAAAATTTCAGTGCTGGTGACTTCCATATGTGGATCTCTCTGTTGAAATCAAACTAGTCAAGTAGGCTTTGAGATATTCCCACTTTGAATTGAAATAACAGCTTCAACTGAACGATTTGATCTGCTTATTAAAACATCCCAGGTGTACTAGGTGCCACAGCACAGTCACATACTTAGGAGAAGTGAATTAAACCACAAGTTTAAGTTTATTAAGGACTGGCCCCATCATGACTTTTATTAATTCATCTTTTGTTTCCAACCTCATCACTTAGGAAAACTTTGTGGGTGGCCAGGTTAATGGCATTTGTCAGATTAAATGCAGGGGCACGAGACTGTGTCTCCAAGCCGGAAACGGAAAAGGAAGTGTGCTTCTTTCAAACTCGGTCTGTGGTCACTCTGAAGTGGTTACAAAACGTGAACCTTCGCAACCAAGTGTCCTGGGACAGCAACAGAGTGTCACTAGGGTTGGCCTGTTACCTTTAAAGGAGAGAATCCCCCCTGGTAGCTAAATGTGTTCCCGTGTTCCTTTCCAACCCACCTCTCCAGACACAGGCCTCTCTATCGAGCCCCTGACGACCTCCGCGGGAGAAGAAAAAGCAGCTCCTGCTTTAACGGCGCCCGTCCACATAGCTCCCAGACATGTTTACCTAAGTGCTGTCATGGTCCTGTGAACCATGATGCTGTTGTTCTGGCTTTGTTTAATGACCATGGCAAAGGTGGTCATAAAAACTCGAAAATCATCCCCTCATCCTCCTCTCTTTTGTGGATGTCGCCCCCCACACCCCCCCTAGTTCTACTCTGGTGCCTTTTCCTCCAGCTGATCAAATAACAAGATTTATTGTAGAGGTTGTTATTTCTCCTCCAGCAGCCCCCCAGAAAATGCTCGGTACACATTTGTAGCTCCTCTATGTCTATTTTCTCCTCCTCTTTAAGGCCAGATGTGTGTAACAAAGATGGGTGCAACACAGATCGTTTGGTCAAGCAGGGCCGGAGTAAAGAATAGAAGAGCAAATATTACGTTTTTCCATATAGACGCAGCAGTCAATCAATAATCACTTTCTACCGTGCATTCACTAAAGTTATTTCAGCTATGAACTATGAATGAGGTAATGCAAAGTAGTGAGAAAATGTAACGCAAAGGCCACAGCACCTCTGTTCTTCACACAGAAAGAGAGAGAGAGAGAGAGAGTTAGGACTAATGTTACATTTTGCATGCCATAAAACTTTATGACAATTAAATGTTTTATTAAATACCCAAGTCTGATCCAACTACCAAATACAATAGCAAAGGGAAATAAAAACAGACACGTCTGCTCCTTTGACAAAACACGTGATCTGACACTGGTTTCTGCGGGGGAGTGTGAAAAAGAGCCAACCTGTGCTCAGTCTGCAGGAGAAACCAAACCTGAGTCTGCAAGAATGCTCAGGCGAAGGGAGCGCTGCGATCACAACACATACACTCAGGGTTTGGTGAAGCGATTATTCGTTTGCATTCAGGCAGAGCGGCCCCTTCCCCTTTACTTCGTACCCCAGTCTGCTCACTGCGTCCCCTGAGATTGGTAAATAGTCCCTGTTCAAGATCATGGCTTACCATGACGCGACCTTAATTACGTTGGTTTGCGAGGGGAATGACTTCCCGTATGTTTCCATTATCTTCCTCTGTTATCTCCGTCCTCCCAATACAACCCGCTCTTGTGTACACAGGTAAGAGAACCTCTTTGACCTAAGTGTTTAAAGGTTTGCCCTCCCTCTTAAAGAGTTTGACTGGCTGACCCGTCCTTAAGTGGCGTGCTTTTAGCTGCTTCTCCGGAGCCAGGGACTCCGTAGCCAACCGCAACACTCTCTCAGCTGCGGGCCTGAGGACTTGTAAGCTAGGGGATGGGTTCCCTTCCAACCCGCTTTCTGATGAACGACCTGCGCCGGCCTAATGGTGTTTTCTAACCGGGCAGGCATACGTAGAGCATTTGGCATCACCAGGACTGTCTCGCTGTGCAGGGCCCCATAAATTTCCGCAGGGCCTTTTGGAGTTCACTGAGGTCATTCAGCATTTCTCTCGTCTGCCTTGAGAACTGGAGGAGACAGAGAGGCTTAGCTCGCCCTGTGGGGGTTTCCTTGTGCTGTTGTGACGGAGCCATATTGCGTTGAATCCCTCCCCAACCCAGGGCCTAGCCCATTCATGGCCTCTTTCATGCCTCACCTACTTTCTAAAACGTTCCATAATTTTTGCACCATTAAGTTTGGTGGAGGTGGCTGTGAGATCCCTTTAGATTATTCTTTCCAGTCTCTCAGTCTTGGACAGCAGTTTGAAACGTTTAAACATGCCTGCTTCCCTGTAAACATGTGAGTGGATAAATGGGAGATCAACAAAAACATTGAAAGGTTTAGATTTCAAGACAATTATGGTTCACCATAAGCTCAATATAGCTTCCCGCTCTTGGTTTCTGCAGTAGGTTAAAACAAAATAAAAAAGATTTGAAGGGCAGGAGAGACAACTTATGGGTCAGATATTTGCTGTTACAGTAGCACACACAGTATTTTTCTAAGCTTTATCCAAAAGTCTCGCCCTCTTCAGTAAAGTTTCCTTTGCATTTTCTTCTCACACAGCTCAACAGGTTTAATTGTAGTCTGAAAGGTTCATGCCAAGGCAACGGCAAAGTATCTGTCAACCCCTTTGATAAGCCAAAAACTCAAACCCTCTAAGTTTGTTCCCCTTGAGTCAATCTTGAATGACTCTTGAATCATGATAGAAATGGTCGTTAACATCCTTGTTATCCTTAATTTGACAATTTTCCCCCAGTGATCGTGCTACAGAAGTGAGTTACTATTTATTATTTTGTGTTAAAATTCAATTTGCTAAACATAACATTGTGTTTTTTATTTGGGTAATGTGGATATTCAAATGCCACAACATTTAGGTTTCAGTTATTGTTTTGTTTCTTTGTATGGCTTATTCATCACTTAATTAGCTTTAGTTAAATCCTATTCGTTTGTAAAATGCAAAGATTCCTTTTTTTAGGCGCCACACCATCTTCTTTGTTCCATGGTAAAGCTGACAAGCTGTCTGGTAGGTTTTTATTGCCTTGGCTTGACCCTCTTTTTGGCCAGAACATTGGTTATGGGAGACGACAACATAATTGGCATCAAAATGTGGATGCCAAGGTGAATTCTGGCATGAAGTTCTTCCCACAATCCCTAAAAACAAACGAATCGAATTATCTTTGAACAATTTCGTGGATGATTATTGTGGTTTTTTGGTGACTGGTTTGAATATGGCATGTCTGCTTTTGTCTTGACATGGATTGGTTGAAAAGTCTGTGGTCAGCAGAATGCATGTTTTTGTTGTGCCAATTTCCATTTAGCACTCTTCCATCAAGTAAATCTACAATTCTAACTGAATTATGAGGTAAAGATTCAACATAAACACAATCATCTACCCAGTCAGGAAGAACATCTCCGTTCAATTGTCCACTCAGTTCTTTTGCCCATGCCCACAACCTTGGTATGTGCTTTCAATATCTGATGTTTATTTAAACCCCTATGTCTGGTACCTGAGTCTTATATCAATTGTTTGTGAATTTGTGTGTTGCAATGGAGTGAGGAAGGGTACTCTTTCCTGGCCCTGCCTCCTCCTCCTCACCTCCTGCATCAAACACATCTGGAAGGGATCAGCTTGGTAGGCTGAAGACCATGAAAAATTAAGAAGCCCTTTAAACACGGCAAAATATTTAAATTGAGCAGGCAGGAGGATGTGTGAGCTACACCTCCCTGTGCGGAAGGAATGCAGCACGGGAAACTCTGGAAAATTCATCCATTTCTTGATATTTCTCCCGCACAGGCATCCGCTTCCTTAATTCTGTGGTCAATGGATCTTTTTGGTTGACACTCGTATCGTGTGTGTGTGTGTGTGTGTGTGTGTGTGTGTGTGTATCCGTGGCTTTTCCACTGGTCTCTATGATTTTGGAAAATAATTAAATTTGGCTGCTGAAATCCAATTTATTCGAGCGGGATTGCTTTCAATGGCCAGTCTTAACTGGAAAACATGAATGCCAAAATATTTCAGTATAAATACAGGGAATATTTTAGTTTCAAAATAAGATTTGTTTATGTGAGGTGCCTTTCATCCAAGTAGAACTGTCCTTATGTTCTGATTGTATTTCAAAGGTGCATGTGTCAAGTACTTTAAAGGAAAGATACCAGTGTGCAGTGACGTCATTAGGAGGGGTAACGGAATATTTCAGGATCCAGGGCATCGGGTTTTGCCATCAACATTTTTATTGAGCCTTTATTTTCACTATTCCTGGGGACGCCACTCCATTTATGATAAATATATTCAGAGGAGCATGAACATTTGCCTATGATGGTTTTACCTCAACCACCCTTGCATTTGACCTGTATTACTTTTTGTTCGGCCAATTCCTCTTCTCGCTTAACCTCTATTTCATGAAATAAAACCTAATTAGGATTAGATCTCTTTTACAATTGGGCCCACAGTAACAGTAAAAAAAACAAACATAAACAAACATCTTAACAGTCATCCCACAAACACTTACAAGCCAAAAGATCCGTGAGACACAATAAAAGTAATTAAGCATGCATGGAAGCTTATTCCAGTGATGAGCTGCCAAATATTTGAAAACAGTTTTGCCCAGATCAGGGCTCAGGGAATTCCATCTTTATCCTGGTATTCTTGCCAGAAACTCTAAAGGCAGTGAAACAAAATGTAAGTCTGTAAAGTTGCTCTATAAACAAACTAACGTCAGCAAAATTCGATCCTCGTACCAGTAGAAGGGCAAGCAATCTCAAGTCCAAATCCATACGTTGTAAAGTCCCTGCCTGTTATGCACAGAAACGTGTTGTGGTAAGCAGCAACTGGTTCGAAAAAAAACGTAGTTGTATGATGCACATGACGTCACAATATTTCACGACCAAATAGGAAGGATGGCAAAAGGATGGACTATTTATTTTCTTCAATCAAAAGACATCAAAGTATCGTTCCTGGAAAGGAATACCCATACATTTTTCATTTCTTTGTTAGCTCATTGATAGTTAATTTTATAGAAGGCCTATCATCAATTTGAACGTCTCAAGATATCTATAAAAAGGACACATTATCCATCAGAGCCAAAGTTCCTAACCAACCACTCCCAATTCACACAACCCATTCGTTTTCACTTGTTTCCAGACCTTGAAGATAGATGTCCACAGGGATTAATATAATGACCATCTATGCAATAATGCCCACTAAATCAAAGTTTACTGCTGTCAATTAGTTTAAGGGACTGGAGAGGAAGAACCTTTGATGTGGGGAGTGAAAGTGGACATTAAGGAGTCTACAGCATTGACCCGGGTAGACCACCAACAGATAAAACCATTTAACGGAGCACAGGAAGCTTCAAGCCTAAGGCTGCCTCGATTTGGAAGAGAAGAAGGCATGTGTAGTCTGTAAAAGCCATATAAATGACAGGGGATTAAACACCACCATCTTTGAAAACAAAACGTTTTTGTAAATGAGACAGCTGGGATGAATTTTGGAGAACTCTGCAGATCATAGCCTTATTTGTTGTTCTTCCCTTTGTGTGCAAATCTTGGTATTCGGGGACATTGCTGCCAGGTCTCTATCTGCCGTATGTATTTTTGCATTGAGTGAAGGGAACTGGTGTTCTTCTTTTCGGCAGTGAAAAAAAAAGAAAGGTCATGGGTCATTTGTTCAGCCGCAAATCAAAGCTATTTTCTCAGAATGCAAATTCTAATTTCACTTTAAGTAAAGCCATGTACGGCCACTCCAGAACAACGAGTTTGTGTTTGATGCAAATCTTTGTTTTCCGGTTTGTGTTTCTCAAATACCAGTTGAGCTACATTCTGTGCTGCATGATTACCCCCCCCCCCCCCCCCCCCCCCACACACACAAAAAAAAAAACTGTTGGGATGTGCTGTGGTATTTGGTACAACTGTCTAAAGGCATACTTTGGCAACAGTAATCATAAGTAAGCAATACATACATTCTAATTTTCCCAAATTGAAACTACTGTAAATTCAGGTGGTTGATAAAATACATTCGTTAATAAAATGTATCAGATCAAACAGAACTATGCTCTATGCTTTATCCCAGTTTAGATTTTCACCCTGGTTTTCCCTTTGGACTGTACACGGGCACTATGTCAACACGGGCTCAAACAGAGATATAATGACAAAAAAACACCAAATAGACTATTAAGGAGGGCTATTAATGTCCGATAGGGCAAAGGGGTAGGGGCAAAGGTCCCATTTGTTTTGGCCCTTGCACGCGCCTATTTCCCTCAAAGCCTTTGTCTAAGTAATATGATATTCAGTAGCCTATGTCCCACTTGAGCACACTTAGCGATGAAGTCATTGTTTGGGCTGTTAGCGATTTGTAGGACGCTTAACTGACTCTTACAACCCCAAATGTAATTGAATCTGTTCTGAGGGTAATAAACTTTGTGTTTGCGTGTGTCTTCAAGAAGAATTCTAAAGTGCTCCCAGATTTTAATTGAAATTGTGTTGTTTGAAATAAATATTTTTTTTACGAAGGAAAACAGATTCAAATACGAATTCCGATACAGAACATAAATTCACGTTGCTGTTATGTTAAATTAGATGCAGCCCATGCACATGCCTTCAGTGATCACTACTGATTTGTACATTGCAAGATGCTATATTTCTTGTCATGCCCCAGGACTAACAAGAACGCAGGGGGATTTGAATCATGATGTTTATCAAATGGTGACAGACTAATCACAAGCACATTCACATTTCCAATACATAGCTTCTCTTATGTTTTATTCTTACAGATGTGATACTATACCGTCATAACAAACGTCTGCTACCAATAGACTTTTGACTGGAGGACACATGCATTTTCAAAGGGGTTAGTCTAAAAAATATCTTCTTGTGTGTTCTTTTTAAACAAACTAAGCATGCAAGCACACACACACACCTGTGCAGGCAATGATATGCATTTGTTACGCACAACATAATTCATGAACATGCTACACACTAGGTGCAAATATAATTTTAAAAATGAATGGCGAAGAATTGTGATTTCAACTTCTTTTGTTTTTAAACACGTTGTACAGCAGTACGAAATAAATCAAATCACGTCACCGTGTTAAGAACTATAAATATAAGTCTCTGGCCAAATGTGCAATGGTAAAGTGATTGTCAGGAACACACATTGTCAAGAGTGCATAGTGCAAAAGAAAGGGGCTGTCAAACATTGGCCTACACCAAAAAACAGATTAGCAAGGTGGTGTTTGTTTGAGATCGAGGGGGCAAGGATATTTTCTCTAAAAAGTCTGTGATTTTCTTAAAATATAAGAAAACAGAAGAGCTCTTGTCACATTTGTCTTTTGTTGTGAAAACATGGCTGATGCTTTCAGTACACTGGGGAAATACCACAATCTATCAATACCACCAGTGCAAAATTGTCTATGTTGAATATAGGACAATCCTTTGACATGCTGGGTCAATAATCTTTACTAAAGTTGTAATTGTATGGTAATACAAACACATAGCTTAATTTCAAAAAGATTTGGGCTATTATCCTCCCTGTGGTTATCTGTGCAACTCTGTAACAGGCTACATGGGAAAACCCTGTGTCCTCCTCCACACCTTTTCTTGTTTAACAAACTCTAAACGTGTTGAAAGGTATATTTATTGGACTAAGACTGTGAGAGTTGTTTCAGATGGTTTCGATTCATCAGCTAGGTCGAACATCTGTTCCCAGCTGCGGCGAATGAACAAAAAAATAAAAGAGAAAAGAACTTAACTTGCAAAAATGTGTTTATTTTGGATTACATTTTCAATGGCCTTTCCAATCCTAACAAGTTGTCAAGGTTTTCCAACAGGCAGGTACACTGTGTAGGAGTGCATTTTTACCTGCTATACATCATCACCCTCATTAGGTTTTGAATATGCAATTATTTCAATAGCAAAAATTTGAAGTAGTTATAACTAAACAAAGAATTGGATACTTTAAGATTTCTAAATGTATATGATAAGATTATGTAAATATTGAACAATAATTGGGAGAAAGTAAAATATTTGTTTTTTTTCTAAATTGTGATTTTTTTTGCATAATACCCAGAAGGATTTCATTGAAAAGCTATACATAATTACAAATAGTGTCCATTAAACCTCAAAATGCAGATAAACTATTTGGCACCCAAAATAGTTTATCAAAGATGTGGTAAACAATATACATAGAGAAAGAATTATCCTAATATCTATTCAAACTCTGGAAAGACAGAAGTGACATGTTCATGCACAATTTAATAGCCATGGTTGGTAAAAGTATATACGTTTATGTATAATTATTTTACATCAAATTTACAATGAGCATTTTCCTTTTCTTTAGATAAGATACTTTGGTTTTGAATACCCAATTCCTTTGATTGACTGTTCATATTCACACATGTTTTAAATAAAACCTCTAAGTGTGTTCCTTCTAAGCTTTCAGTTGATCTTATGTTGATCTTTTCTGCAATCTTTGAGTTTGGGCCTTGTTAAAACTACAAGAAAAAAGAAAGATTTCAGCGGTGAATCTTTCTTCAAATTACCCAACAGTTACTATTGGCAACTTTTCTGTTTGGCAATACTGACTTACAATATCCAACAATGATGTTTATTACCTGCGCTGACTTCACAAAACCTTCAGAAATAAGTGCATTGTATTTAATGGGTCAAATCCATGTCAACATAATTTTACTTCCTGGTGGCATTTTGTGCTGTCCTTTAATCATAATTAAGCCATCTACAGCAACTAGTATTAACAACGTGGTTGTCCGATACAACATGCTACTTAAATATGTGTCAGACATCAGGGGCACTTAAAAATTGCCATGTCCATTCAACTCTGTCTAATTTCATAGTTGAAGGACTGACCATATCGCAATTGAAATATTTGAAAGTTATTATAGGGTGTGTTGGGGTCTCAAATATGTTTGCAGAAAAACAGTTATCTTGGTCTTTAGCAGAAGAATGCTGAGAGAACCCTTAAAAATGCCCTAAAAGTTTTGCTCTGGATGAGAAAGGGCATCCACAGTAAAACCCAACAAACACTGAACTGAAGTTATTTGGAGAAGAAATACATTAAGAGTATAATACTTTTGGGTGTTTTTTGGTTGACTGAATATTTTGGACAGAATTGGATAGTTACTAATGTTTATTTTCCAGGACTTTTGGGCACTAAAATGTTTCTAAAAAGGTTGGTATGTCCTCATACAGTAAATAATAATGACAATAATTAATTTTATTTATATTGCGCTTTTCTCAGACTCAAAGACGCATCACAGAATATGAATGTCAACAGATAATAAAAGACAATAATGCTCAGACGGAAGGAACACACAAAGAGTACCAACAGTTGAGACAGAGATGGACATAAAGGCAAACAATAAGACAACAACTACCAATGGACCAATACAATGAATTAACACAAACATAAGTAAAAGAATAACTGTTGTAGGGTTAGCCAGGTTATAATCACATAAATACTGGTAAAAAATTGTATAGTGGTATAATTTTTTATTGTTTTAGATTAGATTCAATAATTGAGTCATAAAAGCACTCATTTTAGACAAAAGTCATGAATGAATCTTGAATCTTGAGTTACGTCTCATCTCACGTCAGAAGAATTATTCATCTTGAAGCACTGCTCTTTATAGAATGATGACAGGTCTAACGGTTAACACAATGACTTCAATATGTGATGTTGAAAAATAAACTCAAAGAGGGATAGAGAAGAAAATCCTGGTTCAAACAAGACTTCTCTCTCCCCTTATAAATAGCAACTCCAAATCATCGCTGTCAAAGCCAATACGAGCCCAAACCCCCTGACATAACAGATTTTTGAATGCACGATGAGTTAAGGAATGTACCTCAAGGAACTCAAACCATTTGTGCATTTACTGATCGTGTTAGATGCAAACCAAAATTAGGGGCATTAAGTACATTCTTGTTTGACGAGGCTGTTCTGCGGGATCAAGCTATAAAAAATGAGGTCATTTAAGGATACATAGTGGGTGAGTTCAGTCTGGCACTGAAAAACCTAAATTATTTTGATACATTCCCGGAACAGTAAGATTTAACATACAGTGAGACATAATCATAATCAAAAACAGATACACGCAAACAAGGAAATAGTGTAAATGTGATGCCAGCTAGTTCCAATAATCTAAAACTTGTTGTGAAAATTCTTCAGAATTAACACACAAGTTGAGCCAGAGGGATGCTCACCAAGAACCAACTCAGTCAAACTAAGTCAAACACAACTCAAGACATTTTGGTTTCTGCTTAGTAAATGCTTTTGTCATCAATCAGGAATGTAAAGTTGAGATTTCCCCCCCCCCCCCTGCAGGTGCTCTTATTAGAAAGCATTCAGTATGCCATCTAAGATATAGTATGCTTGGAAATAGGTCTATGAAGGAAGCTTTGATCGTAAACAGCTGGATGAGCTCCCTAACGAGTGCTTGAGTGTCAATTACTTTTTAACGAGTTGATGATGAGTGGAAATGTGTGAGACAGACACCAAAGCTGACTTCAAAGGATCATATGCTTCCACGGTCCATCTTTCAGAACAATAAACAGTGTTAATAACTATTAAAAAACACAGCTTGTTGCAAACCCAGACAATCTAGAATGTGATTGTTAAACATCCGGGTAAGTTCTGCCACTATTTAAAATGTGTCAGTATCCTATTGCACAGCAAAACATCAACCATCTGGACAAAATGTATGTTGAGCATTATTCTTTGCTTTATTCCTGAGAGGCGCTATTACAGTTTTTCACGATCGCTTCGGCACTCATTTCAGAACCTTGTGCTAATATTTCAAAACGATACCGCCATTCCTTTCACCACCACGCCCTCTTCCTCGTCCTCTTCCTCCTCCTCCTCCTGCTCCTTCTCATCCTTACCCTGCACTCTCTGCATGACCTCTGTTGTGACCTGCACCATCATTTGAAGCGAGTTGTCAGTATTGCAAGAGCAATGACAAGGACCTCCAATATACATAGCCTGGAAACATTGTCTAGAACCGTGGTGACCATAGAAAAAGTGTCCGGTGAAGGATGGTGATATACCATATCCTTAGATTCTCATCAATGAACAAATGATCTTAGGTTTATGTGTATTGTATCCAAGCAATAAAAAAAAAAGGGTTTGGAGAAAGTGCCTTTTGATGATCTGTTCCATGTTATCATACATTTCCATATTATCATTTGCATAATTATTGTTTATTGATTACCATATTAGTTATTACAGTGACGTGACCATGTTAATAATATTCTA
The DNA here is from genome assembly GCA_017639675.1 of Aplochiton taeniatus. Lineage (NCBI taxonomy): Eukaryota > Metazoa > Chordata > Actinopteri > Galaxiiformes > Galaxiidae > Aplochiton > Aplochiton taeniatus. The sequence goes on along the minus strand of CM030178.1, from coordinate 15,088,341 downwards.
AGAATACTGGTATACCACCATGTCTGGTCAGTTGATAAGGGCAAAGTCTATGACTGTTTCACTCAATTCTGTAATCACCTGTTTAAACTAACCCAGGACCATGTTGTTGCCAGGGTACAAGCATTTTGTGAATCTCCTTTGACAGGACTCTCAACCTAGGTAGTGAACCACTCTCATCTTGGGTAGAGGTTGGCATCAGAGGGTCCATGGACAAATAAGTCATTTTTCCTTTGTCCAGGATTGTGTTATGCTTTAACTCTGAATACATTCTTACAACCTGTAACCTTACAACACACAAAAAGAACCTGAAGACTCTGTTTTCTTCCACAGTGTCTAGAGTTTGGGAAAAACAACCTCAAGCTTGTTATTAGTGCCAATGCGATTGTAAAAAAAAAAGTTGTATAAAGTACATTAAAAACTAAACTTAGTTATGTAAAAAAAAAAAGAAAAGAAAATGATGAGTTTTAAATGAAACCTTTGGTTGCCTTGAGAGGTCAAGCACAGTTAGTATCGGAGTCTGAGCAGAGATGCGCAGTTCATACTCCCACATGGAAGATTATTGTGCCAGTGATGGAAGCTCCGACCATGACACCTGTCATAGGTTCAGAGTTCCTAGGGGTGTTTACTGAATTGCAGGACATGGTTTTGGCAAAAAAATAGCAATTGCCAATGTTTTATTTCACACAGTTATCTTCTAGCAATCAATATTGGAACAACATTTGTGTGATTAAAACTAGTTCTTCCTAGGTAGAAGTCACCATAAAAGATGAACAACTAAATTACAGCATGAACATCTTTGATCCAAGATGACTATGCATCTACTAGCACGTCTTGCTCAAGATCTGGCTGGAACTGGAGAAGCAAAATCCACAACCAGCAGAGACAATGCTATTGAGATACATCTGTTGGAGGAAAAGGCAGATACTAATCTTGGCTTTTGACACTGTAGTATAACCATGGTCACTGGCTTCCATCCCTATATCAGACAACCAATCCAATGGCTCTGAACTCTGCCCTCAATGATCCCAAAGTAAAAGCCCAAAGCCAGCTATAAGATGTCTTCAGAAATGCCTCCCCTAACCACAGTAAGCAGTGGTGTGGCTTTGGGATGCAGTTAAAGCAAGCAGACAGTTGGAGTTTGGACAATGCGACCCCACTTCTTTTAGTCACGTAAAGCAATCCACCATTTTTATTCAGGCATTGTCAGAATGGAAATCTTTCCATTTGCCTTATTTTTTCCCTCCTGAAATGGATGTTCATTGTTGAAGACCTTTAGTCTTACAAATGAAACATTAACAATGTAGTGTATCTTACTGTGCCATGAAAACCGAACAGTTATCAACCAGGGTGTCAAATCAGGAATCGTCACAAAATTGTTTGTTTTTTCTATTAATTCGTTTTTTCGATTCATCTTTTATATTTTGATTCAGGTTTCGGTAAATTAAGAGAATTTGAGTGTATTTACAAGAATAGTTCTAAAGATCATCATCATATTTTACAATGTCGGAATATTTGGTATTATAGCTTAAAATGTCTCCAAGTCTCAGACAAGACAATTTTTTTCTCGTATATATTAAATACAAATATTTAATAATTACTGTTTAAAAGGTCCAAAAATGGATTGCTAGAAAATGATCTGAGAGAGTATAATGGCAACATTGGAGTCATGCAGTTTCTGCAATTAGAGTCAGATCAGCATTTATTTTTAATTCTTCTGATGTTTTAGCTAGCTTATTACATAGCAAAATTAAGAAAGAGGGCGCCACTCATTATAAACAATGTGTGGGCTTCTTTAAGTGATTTGTGCTAAATAGAAGGTAAAAGTAACTAAATTAATTAAGAAATTAACACAGTAACCGCTCCTAATTCCTGATTTATCATGCTTACAAAATTACTGATGCAACAGAGTTTGTGATTTAGGGTTAAACTAGGATGAAATGGCTGATAAATGATCACCCATTTAAACCGGCCAACCTCTGAATTTAGAACATAGGAAGATAAATGCACTCACATACCAGAATTACCATCAGTTCACTGCAGATACATTTGCTGAAGTGTGCGCCAGAAACTATGAATTATTGGGCACCCATGTATTATTTTTGCACAGTCAGCATGGTTACCTCAAGGCCCCTATCCAAGCCATGTTTTGATGAACTCATTAGCCTTTGGATGAAGAAAAAACACACACCCTGCAGCCGTAGATCGAGAGGAGCTTTAGGCCCCTTCGCACTAAAGAGGAAATTACCTGTGATTAATAACAGGACCGGTTCCAGACATCTGCGTTAAGAGAATTATGCTAAAGTGATATATATAAGCAACATTGGTGAGAAAGCAGCGTGTTTGGACCTGTGTAATATATGCAGCATATGGGGAAAGGAGACTTGGAGATGGAGGGAAAAGGGGTAACAATATAAGAATGGAACTGGAATAAATTCCCCCCAAAATTCTGATACAGTAAATATTTTTGGCATTGATTTTGAACAAGATCTAATTCAGCCCACTAACTTCATGTTTCAAGGTCACTTTTGTCGCTTGACAGCAATGTTACCCCGATCCATTTCAGATTTTTTTAGGAATGTCTGAAAATCCAACTGTTTTGCTGTTCTTATCAACCACATTTGCATAACTACATATCTATGATACATCAAAATACATAGATGATTAACAAACCTAGTGTCAGAAATGTCTCCCATGGCTGTATTTCACGCCTGATGTCCCAACTTGTCCGGATAGTTGTTATCCATGTTTGGGCCATTTTAGAATAATACCTTATTTATTTTTCATTTTTTTATTAGCTGTATGCTAACAGTTTTACCAAAATGTACATCCCTCAATGCAAGCTCAATGCAAAAACAAAGTAAAATAGTTACAAAACATTTCCAGAACAAATTGATTCGCCCCATTTTGTCATGGGAAGTGGCAATTCTGCATTCATGCACTACATAATTAATGTACTTCCTAACCCTAACCCTAAAGGTCTGCCTTAGACTGACAGTTCATGGGTTCAAGATGTTAGTGCTAATATTGGGATTTCTGGTATGGACAAGTGTAGAAAGCTGCAGCTGCTTCTTGGCAATTCTATTACTTATACATGAGTATTCAGAATTAGCAACCTCCACAGACCTAACATGGCTCATTGAATTGTTATTGAATTGTGTGGAAGCTACTGTATGGGTGTGTTTTTGACTTTTTGAAAAATGATATACGTTTAATAATATATTTGTACATTTTGATTGTCTAATGTGCTGGTAGAAAGGTGTACCATATAAAATGTTACAACTTTGTTCTTATAAGGGGTACCAGGCAGTGTGTTTTTGTTATTTTGTGCTCTTTTAGTTTTTGGAGATAAGGGTGAATGTGCAGTGAACTAAATACAATCCTAAAACGTCAAATCGGTTTCTGGTCCTTTCCAAATAACTTGGAGAGAATCATGACACTGTTCTAAAGTCGCCACGTCATCATGAAGCGATCTTGTTAGTTTGCCTGTTTCTGTTCATTATAAACGGGGTCTTGCTGATACTTAGCAGTCTTGGGTGATATTGCTTTATGGTCCGTCAACAAGTGTAGATAATTCTCTTATGTCTGCCAAAAGCTCCTGTCGGCATATTGCATGGATTATACCCACCGTCCTCACCTCAGATTGCCTTTAACTTATGCCAAAAAGGTAGCTGACCTAATATCCTTACAACATTCTGCATTAATGTCCTCACTAGCTTACTCACCTTTGCAGACACATTGTATTTTAGGGGTAATATTCAAATACAAATTCTATTCAATTCAAAAGAAGAAGACGTACTGGTGTCCTGGCATCAGGTTTGTACAGGTTCGTTGTATGGGAAAGACAGAAACTGCAGCTGTGGAGCCTGGGTCATGTATTTGTATGTGTTGTTTAAGGATAATGAACAATGAGATCAGTACATATGAAAAAAACACATACAAATATACAAAATAAGGTGAGACTTTATTGATCCATCTGAGGATCAATATGTTGAACACATGTTGGCGGCTGCACACATTCTTGGCACAGTGTTTGGTGTGTGATTCATTTAAGGCAACAGGAAGAATTTCAAAGAAAAAGTTTAGGACCATATTCTTTTGTTCCTAATACATCTAACCAGGATGAGAGAGAAGCTAATAATTGAGTGTACTCAGAACATTTGGATGATAGAATGGTATGATGAATTGCAGCACTTGATTATATAGCTGGTAAGATAGCTATATTATATTTATATTTAGACTATATTATTAATGGGGTAAGATGACAGGATATACTATATGCTATTTCTTTTATTACAATTGTGATAACTGCAATAAGTCTATAAATTGTATGGGGTCTCAAAACATTAGGGGGTCCATACAATGTTGACAATTTGATCCAGGCAGTAAACTATTGATTAAACATTAATTAATTTTCAGTATATTTAGGCCACAAAGGCATTATTAAAATAAGTGCATCTGCTGGTGCCACAATTGCTTTTCCCTATTTACTGTAACTGAAATCTTTGTTTTTAAAATAATGTATCGTTGGAGTTGAGTGTCTCTTTCTGAGCCGATAAAGTCTGAAAAATTAAACAAATTTGCATCCTAGTCTTACATTTTGTTACTATATGCTACAAGGCTCTTCTAGATCAGACTTTACCTCTCAGCCAAACATAAGCAAGCTTTCTAACTTGTCAGGCGGGCACGTAGATCCATTCGGACCCTTTCCATTGCGTATTTGAGGGTGCCAGATTGCTACACAAAATGAGAATGCACCCAATCTGCCTTCAGTTGCCATATTTATGCTGTCATACGATTACTTGCAGGCTACCCAATGTGATTTATATGATTTATATATCACCCCATAGGTGTTGCCAGAAACACACTTTTGAGGAATTTAATGCCTTATACGTTAGATTAGATTTCATATTTTTAAAATAGCCCTAATATGTCGAGAAGGTTAGAGTTTCAGCTGAGTAGCAGAGCAAACCCTGAGATTGCGGCCATTTTGTGAACTATTGTGAAAAGTATTTGGTGTCAAACATTTCCTGTTTAGAGATCAATCCCCCTACCTGTCCTGCATCCTTTGCCTGCAGTCTCCCCGATAATTCATTATCTCATCCGAGGTTCCACACTCCTCCACATGTAGAACAGATTTAGATCGAGGGCAATCAGTGTTCCTGTTTTTGAGAGAGGGAGCGTGAATAGGGGGAAAAAAAGATTAGCCTTTTTGCCAATGCTGCAGTCCTCTGTTGATCTACTATCACCAGCCCAGACAATGGGTGTGCGTCCAGGGATTAGGGTGTCTGCATTGCACCCTGTTGAGTCCATCGTGGCTTTCAGTCTGACCGCCCGGAGCTGCACGGAAAAACAAATGGGGACGGGCCCTCTACCTTGAGTTGACTAAAACCAGAGGTGGCGAAAGCAACCGAACCAAATTAAATGTCTTTTAAACCTATCAAAAGTTACAGTTTGCTTTGAAAAGAACTACCTTATCAGAAAATTCCCCAAAGACACAGGTCTGATAATATTGTTACTTCAGTGAATCCATTATTTTATTATTGTTTATTACCAAATAAATGACATACCTAAGGATAAAATAATCATACTGAAAAAAACTGCAATTTATAAGAGTGACACAAAATATTTGAAACCCCACCAATTTACCATTAACAAGTCACCATATTGTTTACGTCCTTGTCATGTTTTTTCGCCAATAGATACTCAAATATTTGAGATGATCTGTCTCTCCTTCCTTTCCTTAACCGAAGTCAGTGCTTTTAAATGGGTCTGGGTGGATGACAAAGAACCTGAGCAATTTGGTTGGTTGGATATCACGGTGTACATGCCGTTTGAAAGCCAGCCGAGAAGCAGAGATGCATGAAGAGTGGTGTCGACGCCCCTCTGATCATCGTGCCCTTTAATGAAGGGACTTGCTGGAGAGCGATTGAGCTGTTGACAGGACCATATCTAAATCTCAATCTTCCCTGTCAAACACCAGTAGTCCTCAGAGTAATCTTCAGACAATAAAGAGAAAAGAATTGCATAAAGAAATTGGCCGGTGGGTTTTTGTTCTAGAGTCACAGATGCAAATTGGGCACCTAATCCCCCAGGACATTCCACTATGCTTTACCGAATGCCTACATCCCACACACCAAACAAATACTATGTTGTAGCCTGATGTGACACTGCCAATGGAGGTCACAAAGCCAACTGATACCATCTGATCTTGCCAGATCAGCACTACACTTGCCTGGAAACTGCGCCACGGTTTGTGTGCACTCTGCATATGATAACATGGGGTCGTGAGTGTTTTTACGCAGATGACTGGGCACAAAGTACGGCTACACGGTGGGAGCTAGTAGGGGACACACCTGTGACAGACCCTGTGACACCAGACACTTCTAGAAACAACTAGCAGAAACTTTTATCAAATCTGCAAAACATAAAGTAGGAAATATCTCAATTGTCTAAGACTCTGTGCCCTGGTTTTCAAAAATAAAAATTGACACCATTGATATATTTCAGACTGGTGTGTGAGAGGGAGTGGACGGTAGCTGAACATGGTCACTGGCACGTCCAGGGTGAAGTAACAGAGGCCGTGGTCTATTTCAAATCTACTCACTTCATGCTGTCATAATATCCAGTATGCCATAGTCCAAGATCCCCTCATATTTTAGAATGGATATCGGTTGAGAGCAGATATCTCATTGGGGTTTTCAAGTGGCCACCCTCCATCCCAAATGTTTCGTTAATTTAAGCCCACAACACCTCCAGATGGCTTAACGGTGAGCAAGGACGTCTCAGAGCCACCGCCATTTTATCCGCTCTCGACACGGCCATACAATCAATCGTCAATCAGATAATCGAATAGAAATAAGATGATACTATATACAAGTAATATTGTCGTTGTTGTTGTCAATGGCCGGACTTAATCTAATCCTCGAAACTAAATTCACTTTTGGAGGATGAGCATTCCAAAAGGCGTAGCTCTACAGTATTCCAAATTTTCTCAGTCTGTAAAACTTTCTCACCAGAATCAAATAATAGTTTATTTATCTTCCCAGAGATGTACATAATCACCATTGACCAATATTTCATGCAAGATAAACCTTACTTTATTTGAGGGAAAAAAAACTATAGGTGTGTAGTTTGAGATTTATATGAACAGCCTTCAATTATGTTTTGATTTCAATTTTTTCAAATATTCCTATGTCTGTGGTTCCCAAACACTGAACCAACGCATTGTAATTGCAACATATCTGGGATTGTTGGGAATGTCAATGAACAAATATATTTTTGCCATGCTTTCTATAGTGTGTGATAGTTTTAACTATTAAATGCTGAAAATGGGCGCTTTATATCTTTTTTGATTACCAGTGCTTTGCAATGTTTTCTTTATAAAGTTGGCCTGAGATCCTTTTTGTATAGTGGATAGGAACAGTAGCAGTATGCATAAACCTACTATACGCAATATACCTACTTTATTCTATCATTTGGGCCCCGACGTTTTGAACAGTTCAACGTCATAAAGCTATCATTAGGTAACATTACTCCCTAGGCCCCTTGTTATACTGGCCCTTCTGCAGGCTGCTCTGGAGGTATGACATCGGCCCTTAACTACCTTTGGCTGATAGACTATGACAGAAATTATTACTTTAATAAAGTCTACTTTGTAAAATGTGCATGCATAAGCGTTTAATATCTGACACCCAAAAGACTGTCTGTCTCAGTTTTAGGGCTCCCTGAAGATGTCATTTGGCAGGCAAAAGAAAATGTGGCACTCCCATTTAGTGCTTGCAGTGGATGTGCATTTGACTTAACAGCCATCAGTAGCGTTCAAATTCGAAGTTTATTTGTCACATATGCAGTTATACAAATGTACAATGTGCAGTGAAATTCTTTGAATGTGTCTTACTAGAAAAGAGTTTGAAATAGTTGGTGGTAATGCTCTTTGATGGAATTTGAAATGAAGTCTGTGTGGTCGTCAAATTGCAGACTAATTCCTTGAGAAAAACGAAGGGGACATGAGTAATTACACTCAAAAGCCATGACTCAAGGCAGAGATTTGACCTGACTCAGCATACCAGCGATGACAGCAGGACACTGAGAATTCACATTTAGCAAACATTACCAACTACTGGACCAACTACCAACTAAAAGAAATAGCTTTAGGCTTGAATGTTGGTTCATAGTGGTTTCATATTAAAGCATGTCTTTTGGAAGATTAGCATGTACTTCACATTGATTCTTGGCAGAAGAGGATGTGAGTGAGATTTATAGAAGTTGCTTTAGTTGCTCACCAACACTGATGGTACCTCAACTAATACCGTGTCAGAACTACGGTAGAAAGGATAAACTTTGATTTCAACTGTGTTAAATGTTATCGTGCAAAATATGGCAGTATGTGAATTGGTTCGAATCATATGGTGCTTATAATAACAGTTGTCCATGTGCGTCTCCACCTGCTCAGCAGATTTAGCTTGACATGGCTATATTTCGCCTATATTTCAAAGTGAAGACCAATCTATTCACCTAGCCCACTACACTGCCATTTCACAGGTAGCATTGAGTTGAATAACGACTGCCAAATGGTTGCTATACCTTACACTCATAATGTTCTGCACCTTATCGATCTGGAGAATAACGACACATGCTATCAGGCCCCATAGGCCTACAGCTTTTCTGGTGGCATGAAAGTAATTATTTTTACAGATACATTTCGTTGGAGTATGCATATTAAATATTGTTAAGTTTGTGAATGTTAAAATAATACATTGGTTGCACGACTAATCAGTAGTAATATGTTAATTAAACATGATACTAGTCTATATACATAATTTACTAACTTTCATAATGAGTTTTGTTCGTGGTTGATCATTTACTACCAAGGTTTACAAGTGTAGCCTATTCATTTCCCCCAAAATGTCATTGCCAGTGAGTACGGGCTGGTTATTTCGTGACTGAAGGAGGCAATATGTTCCCTCATTATGGGTATCGTTTATAAACAATCAACACTCCTGGATCCACCGCAGGTTTTTCGTCTCTCAGTTAGGGAGGGCGGAGGTGTGGCTAGCTCGATGTGATGCACGCGGAGACGGCAGAGAGTTGGCTGTAAATATCTCGGGATTGCAACTTGTCCGAGTTGGATGAACATCGACGCTCAGTACTAGTGGATTTATGTGGAATTTAACATAGGGTGACTTGAAAGGGCGCCGTTAAAAATAACAACTCTAAAGTAAAAAGTTGCCGCAAAGTAATATATTTGTCTCGGCAGGCTACGATTTTTCCAAATAGGCCCGTTTAATATATATTCAATTAATTTGCAGATGTTTGCGTTGCCTAATTAAACTCAAGGTCATCTATCATCACATATGCTATTTATTTAGTGTTATTACAGATTCTGATATCCTACAACATAAGTTCAATAATTTACGTTTGAAATTGATGATGAAGAAACTGTATCTCTTTCCCATCTCATATGGAGGTGTCATGTAGGAGGAGTTCTTTAAAACCAAACAAGTTACGGATTTTCCCTTATAAAATAGGAAATATTGAGCCGACCACTCACTGGATCACAGAATAAGAGGTTCTCAATTCACAGGTAGGTTTGAATTCTGAAACACATAATTTTGATTATAGATTTCTATTGTAATGAACTGAATTAAAGAGCTAATAGCTCATTGTAAGATAAAATATTATGTTACAATTAAAATGAACTACATTTAAATAAAACAATTTAGCAAATTATACAGCTTTATTTTAGACTTAGTTGAATATTTATGTTTGGCTTAATATAATGGTTTGACAACATACTTAACAATTTACTAATTATATTATTATCAGTATGTGTCAAAGTATATTGCTACATTATTTGTATATATTTTTTATTTTACTTAATTTCATTTTCTTATGTGGATTAATATATATATATAAGTATGAAATGGTGCGCTGTGATTTTTGGAAGACATTAAAGTATTTAAAAAAGTGGAAACATATATATATATATATATATATATATATATATATATATATATATATATATATATATATATATATGTTTCCACTTTTTTAAATACTTTAATGTCTTCCAAAAATCACAGCGCACCATTTCATACTTATTATTTCTGTAATTGAACAAAGTTACACATTTGAAACATGCAAGGGAGCTTTTCTTTTCTTAATTTAATTTCAGCCACTGCAACTTTACAACTCCTTAAAGTAGCCCAGAGCTGCCGTCTGTAGGGTTCATGGCGTCATACTCGAAGCAGACAGACAGAGAGGCTGGGCCGGGCTGGTGAAATGTAGCCTACCCTCCATTGTGTGCTAACACTTGAAAGACTGGAAACTCAGAGGAATTCTCCGCTCTGTGGCGGGATACCTCCGAGACCAGAGAGATTGACCATGCTTAAGCAGGCAGGCAGGCTGTTAGGGCAGTGATTACCCAAGTGGCTGTGGCTCCTGCAGTAAACCGATGGGTGCACCAGGTGTTTCGTCGGCCACATCTGTGCCGGCGGCTGCCCAGAGCGGAGGGGCTGCTATCACTGCTCTCTGTTTGACATTAGAAAGGGTCGAGAGGAGAGACAGGGTCTTGAGAGGCCGACAGCACCCAAAGGAGGGACGGTTGACGGCCCTCGAGCCTTTCCAGCCCCTTATCTGCTTCCTTCTTGTCTTCTCTCTCTCTCTCACACCCCCCCTCCCCCTCTCTCTCTCTCTCTCTCTCTCTCTCACCCTCCCCCCCTCCCTCTCTCTCTCTCTCTCTCTCTCTCTCTCTATCTGTGTATATATCATTCTTGGTCTACCCACTGTTGCCACTTGTTTTTCTCCCCTATCAGGGTGGTGAGGGTGGATTGGGTTCATGCCACACGAGCATCCGGCTTTCAGGCCAAGACACGGGAGTGTACGTAATTCAAATAAAACGGCACCTATTCTCCTCTTGTTGCTGAACCACTGAATCTAGACTTGGAGGGGGAAAAGGCTTAGTCAAAGTCCTTTCTATTTACAGCAAGACAATCTCACATTCACTGCCAATGTTGCAAGCACCACTTAAGTAATTAAAAAAACAGGAGGAATGCAGGTTAGTTTGAGGATAAGTAGCACCAGAACAGCCTTTGCTGGCTCCCGCATTTTTGTTTCTGCCCGTGTAAAGAAAAGTGTGAGAGCTGTGGTTATTCAAATGTAGGCCTGAAATGGGGGAATTGCAGGGTTGTCTGTTGACTTTGCTTTATCACCGCTTGTTTTATGGTGTGTTTACTGCTTGTCTCTTCCCTCCCACCAACTTGTTGCCGAGTACAACAGCAACAGTTACCTTTTCCCTATGTGTCGCCAAACGCTCATTATATTTGGTCTTGGTGGGGGCATTACAGGTCAGAATACCGTATCTTAAGTTGGGTGACCTCACTTTTTGAGCTAGGCTCAAAGTAACTGAGAGAGTTCATCTGCAGGTTACGTGGGTGACTCGGAGTTGTGGCACCTTCTCAGGTTCAGCAAATTCCCAGAGTGGGAGCTCCCTTTCACCACAGCCCACCTGAATAATTGATACATCAAAATGAACTTACAAAGCGGGCAATTTAATCTCCTGACTATTTGATGAGAGGGGCCGAGTTTCATTCGGTCACTCGCGTAAGCTGAGCCAATGTTTGGGAAGGGGGTATAGTGTAGTGTGCGTGCCGGTCCAATTGGCGAGGGAGCAGATGCCGAGAGAGCTCCATGCAGAGGTGCCACAGTGACCCCCAGGTACCCCGGTGACACTTTCACCCCGTATCGAATGCACGGGTCCACAGTGGGCACTCCCCTATGATGATACTCTGAGGGAGAAGCAGCGATTTGCCCTGGCAATGACTGTTCTCTCTCGGCTAATGTCTCCGCGTGTCCCCCCACGTTCACCGGCTCCTCTGTCAGCCCGGCCGGTCTGCGTGTCCGTGCTTTGCCGGGGGACGCGGATGGGAGCCGCGGTGGGCTGGTCGCCGGGCGCCTGGCAGGGAGCCGTAGGAGGGCCCGATTGGGTGAGAGCAATCTGACACACACCCCGAGGGTTAGTCAGCGCCGGGTAGTGCTTGGCGTTCTCGGGCCACGGCATGTCGCCACACCCTCCCACTCACGCCGCTTCGCCTTGCCGTTTAGAAAGCTGACAGGTGCTGAGAGAGGTTGACCCCCCCCCCCCCCCCGCAGTTTTGGCTCACGTTGGTAAACTATAGGGGCAGCCGAGGAGGTGTCGAAGAGATTTGGTCTCATTTCCGCACCCAAAGATGAATAAAGGAGCCGTGAGTCAGGAGAAAGGCCTGTGGTGCTGCTGAGACAGACTAAATGTTTGTGGGTGTATAGTTCTGAAGTATCCGGGCTCTTGGTTCATCCTCTTTCCAGAACAGATATCAAGTGGCTACCAAGGTATTTGGGCGTGCTGCTAGTTGCACGAAGGTAGCTTTTGAATTATTATATACCCTTATACTTAGGTGTTTGTGTGTGTGTGTGTGTGTGTGTGTGTGTGTGTGTGTGAGAGAGAGAGAGAGAGAGAGAGAGAGAGAGAGAGAGAGAGAGAGAGAGAGAGAGAGAGAGAGAGAGAGAGAGAGAGAGAGAGAGAGAGAGAGAGAGAGAGAGAGAGAGAGAGACACAGAGAGAGACACAGAGAGTGAGAGCGAGCAAGTCCTCTTCTCGTATCCAACACTAATGGGCTGCAGAAGGGGGACCCAGACATTGGCTCCTAAGCAGAAAGACCCACCCTGCATGCTCTTATTGGGAGTGACAGACGAGAGCCTGCAATTAAATACTGTCCCTGCTCACATTAATATTGTTTCACAACAAGACATTTTTGTTGGAAGGGGCCCCTCTCTCTCTCTCCCGACCCACAGTTTTCGTTCCTTGTTGCATCGAAGCTGTACGGAGGATATCAACAGTGCATTTGGATCTGTCTGTTTTTTCGGTTGTATTTACTGTTGCGTGGAGAATGGTGCGTCCTTTTAATTGTAGCTCTCATAGTTTTGTCCGGAGATGGCCGCATGATTTCATCGTGTCATACTTATGAGGATTTCTGCGTTCACAGTTGCTACTGCAGGTAGGCTGAGAAAGAAGCACAGATATAGCTTGGTGAGTTGCCCATTTTGTTCTAACCTCTTGCAGTAAATAATAAGTAACAGTGTGCTGCCTTGTACCGAATGGTATCGTCCACAGCCAGTTTAAAAGCCAAATATGGCCCTGTTTTTTTCTGCTATATCTATCCGGACCGCCCGTTGCTAAAATCCCAACATGTTCTGTCCTTTTCACACACAAGCTATAAATCCAAGCCTGGTGTGACACAGTCTGAAACAAGCTTGGCAAATTTGGGAGCTTTTTGGTCCAAATGTTTTACATTTTGTTGAAAGGCATGCCCCTTGTTTTCAATACTTTGCATAAGAACAGACAAAACATTTCATATTAATCTCCCAAATCCAAAAGGCAACTGGGTGAGTAAGCATGTGGGGCATTGGGTTTCTTTATGCTATGGCTGCTGATTTCTCAACAAATCAGCTTTGGGTTTCGATGTTTCCAGATGACAGAGGTGGTTAACATCCGTGAAAGAGAGAAGGACATTTTATCACGCAATAATTTGACATTTTGTAATAAATGGTCTTACTTTCCAAGTTATTCTGATGTGCTGATAACCAACCTTAATATTTCTGCAGATTCCTCTAAAATAGAGCATCTCTGTAGGGTTCCATATCTGGTATTGATAGCATTTCATTGTAGTTACAACATTCTGTATCAATTTCAGCACTGGGGCCAGATGTGAATTGCCTTTTGACATGCTAACTTAACTGTGTGGTTTTCTAGAGCTCAAGTGTTTTTTCCCTTCCCAATCCCCTGAATGCTTTCCACCTTCAACCGTTCCTTTATTACCGTTTTTCATTCTCTCTCCCTCTCTCTCTCTCTCTCTCTCTCATTCTCATTCTCTCCTCAGCAGGCTCTGGCACAGTCAGACGGGTTGGCACGCGTAGGACTCCAGAATCATCCTTTATCCGACTTCTTTTACCCGTCAAGTCTCTCCCTCCTGGTCCTTTTTCTTCCACCCCCTCAGTGGATCTTTAATAAGCCTCACGCACCAGGACTGAATCACCCCCCCCCCCCCCCCACACACACACACACACACACACACACACCACCCCTCCCCCGACGGCATCGCCGATAACCCCCCAACGACAGGCTGCCTTCTCCCCTGCCTGCCTGCCTGCTGCAGGCTTCATGGGTTGAACCACAGTCTCCTCTATTCTCCGCAGCCACATCTCTTCCTCCTGCTCTCCTCCTCTGGTGTCTACTCCATCATCTGCTTCCCCTTCTCCTCCTCCTCCACCGCCGCTCCCCTCTTTGCGCTGACTTCCCCCTCGGCCTCTGCCACCACCAGAGTTATGGCCCGCTGTGCCCCGGGCGTGTTTGGACTCGCAGCCTCAGCAGCCTCCTCCAGTGAAGGGCGTCACTGTCCCAGCAGCCACTAGAGAGAGACGGAGAGAGCCGTGAACCCAGGGAACCGTACCCAGAAGAGGAGAGCAGGGGGGGGTGGGGGGGGAGCAGCCTCCTCAGCCTTCAGCGGAGGGGTTTGCCTGTCCCCAGGGAGTTGGTGGTGGAAAGGGGGCCCCCCGCCTGATCCGTCTGCCTGCAGGGGGGACCCCGGGCCAGGGCACCAGGGACTATGCAGCTTGGACTGCTGGTGCTGGCGGCGGTCTTTCTCGGCTCCATGGCTCACAGCGATGGCCTCAAGCTCGCCAAGGCACGGCGGCAGAGACGGAGTGAGTTCCTTTCCGTTTTCCGTCTATCTTTTCTTTCCCCCTCTGCGTTCCGTTTTTTTTGTGGTCCGAGTAGCGGTGGTGTTTTATTTATTATTATTATATATTTTTTTAAATAAACATTTAACGGCCACAGTAAAGATAATATTTCCGCAGTAAAGATTATGTTGTTTATTTTTTAGATATATTTGGTTCCTCTCAGTTGTGTTGCCAGGACGGATTAAGGGAGATTCATGGTTTCCTCTGAGCCACCCGTCTTTCTTTCTTTTTTCATGATTATGCTTCTCTTCGTTTATGTTAAGCTTTTGTGGATATTAAGAATGTTTACAGTGGGGCTTGAGACGGAATCAGACCCCAGCACCGGCGCTCTCAGAAGGGTGAGTGTGTGACACTCTCCCCGGCGCTGGTTTGAACGGCACCCCGTGTGTTTTCATAAGCAGCTCCCTGACCCTGGAGACGGTAGTGCTTATACTCTCCGTCTGTCCTTGGCCTTAGATCGGGGTGAGTCCCAGGCATTATCTCTGGGTTCTAGGAAAATGTCTTCTCTCGCCATCAGACCTTTCAGGAGATGCCAACCTCCACCCCCCACTCTATTTTATCCAAATAGCCAAGCAGGCGGGAGGGGTCAGGCTTTCCAATAAATTGAGCGTGGCTTGAGAGACCTATGCTCTATTTTGTAAGCCAAAAACAACAAGGATATCATAGCGATTTTGTGTTTCATTCCAATTTTGTGTTATGATTATGCATAGTTTTCAAACGTTCTTGTTGAGTGAACACTTGTTGTTATCGTGTGCTATTCGGCGTTGAGGTTATTGCTGTGAGTATGTTTACAGTGCGGGAGCATGTCGGAAGCAACAGTGAAATACCGTCGAGTGCCCTCTTGAGACTCGTAGATAGTGGCTGTTTCCCTTCCACTTTTGGGTGATCCAAGTCCGTTTTCCGTTAGATTTGATCATAAAACAAAAGATTACATCTATGTCCATCTAGGAATATTTGTTTGTTGTTCGTCAGCTGTTGCACATTTTCACTGACCCTGGTCACAGCCACTCGCCCTCCGCCCACTCACGCTAACTTTGAAGACTTGAATGTGTAGGGAAAAAGAGAAAATCTGCTCTTTAGTGGGCTAGCCTAAAAACACCGTCCGCGGGAGAATAAGGGCTAATATTGCTGTTCCAACCACCTGAACTCTCTATCAGCCAGAGGTCACAAACCGTTAGCACACTGCATTCCCAAATTCACACCCCTCCACTACGGGTTAAATATTACAAGGTGGCTGGACAATAACTATGGTTGACATTATTAGCGACGATAAGAGCGGGTTGAATAGGTGCATGCCTGCTGCGTGGAGAGTTACCTTGACGAATATGCGGTGTAACGAAGTGGCAGGTGAGCGTTCTTAATGCTTTTACCATCCCACTTATCTCTGGGAGACAGCGGCCAGATGGATTGCACGGTGACTGTGTGTATATATTTAGAGCTGATACCCCGCAGGATCGTAAATCACGCCTGATGACCACCATTTCAGCACCGAACCGCCCCTAGAAACAGGATGTGCACTTTGACACGCTTTCACAAGGCAATAATTTAAAATAGCTGGCCGCGCAGCCTCGGCCCGCTCGAGGGGATAGGGATATAAAGTATGATTCAGGGGCTTCCATGGGGAGGTTGGGGGTAAGTGTAAATGCGGCTGTCGTGCCTTTCGGCAGGTCAT
This sequence comes from Aplochiton taeniatus, assembly GCA_017639675.1. Classification (NCBI taxonomy): domain Eukaryota; kingdom Metazoa; phylum Chordata; class Actinopteri; order Galaxiiformes; family Galaxiidae; genus Aplochiton; species Aplochiton taeniatus. The sequence continues at coordinate 15,071,898 of CM030178.1, read as the reverse complement.
TGAGTTGGTCTGCACAGCCTTGTCAAAACCTCGGCGGTAGATTGTTTTCCGTACAGGAGCGTGGACAGGGTCTTGGCACTTCTTTCCCGTTTTAGCGGCGTGCTCTTTGGGTTGTTGGCGAGTGCCCAGTGCCCGAGTCACTGCCGATTAATTCCACGGGGTGGAGGTGGGCGGGTTTTTTTTGTGATGTCAGTGAAGGACTTGGAGTGAACTTCCGCGGGCTGTCAGGCCCGGGCACCCGTGTTTCTCCAACGTAAATCTGTTTAGGATCTCCAGCGAACAGTTTCAAGTAAACAGTTAGAAACTGTTCAAACAAAGATGTTTGGCATGGTCTCTGGTTAGATTAGCTGAAAACATTTACCCCTGCTTGGTGGTAGATACGATTTTGGCCAAGTATGCTGCACAATATTGAAGTGGCATTTTCCTACGGCAGACGCTGAATAAAATGACAGCTACACCTTGTTTTCTCACTGTGGTTTGGGGCAACATTGTTGCTCATTGGTATCAACGGTACCTCTAATCCTCTCTGATTTACCTTTCTCTCTCCTTCCCTTTCTCTCACCCCTTTCTAATGGGTCCAGTTAGCACAGAGGGGCCGCCATCCTGCCCGAATGGCTGTGAGCACTGCTCGGAATCCAACGGCTGCATCAAATGCAAGCCCAAACTCTTCATCTTCCTGGAGCGCAACGACATCCGCCAGATAGGCGTGTGCCTGGCCTCCTGCCCAATGGGATACTTTGGCATGAGGAACCCGGATACCAACAGATGCAACCGTAAGTTTGCCCCCTGTGGCTCAGAAACCCTAGGGGCTTTAGGACCCTTATCCACCTTTTGGGGATTTGCAGGAGGACTACCCCACTGTGTCTGATCAGGGTCTGAAAAGTCAGCACTGTCCCATAATAGTCCAATAATAGAGAGAACACCAGTGTTAAAGAGTACGGCAGGCTTCTTACACTAAATGGGTCCCCTTGACTAAAAGCAACTACAGAAAGCATGAGCTTGCTCACTCGCTGCCTCACTCACTCTCTCCCTCCCAGACCCTTTTGCTCTGCCTTTCACTCACACACACATTCAGTGTTATGTATACTTAAGTGTTGTGTAAGCTGAAGACCAAACAATAGGCCCTTCCAGAATACCTCAGGGTAAATTGTTTCAGGTTAAACATAAATTAGAAGAGGTTGAAGAGGTACTGTTATTAAATAAGGACAAGCCAGCAATGCTAACCCAAACTTTCAGTGGCATCCACCCTATGTTTTTGACCCAGCTAGCCTGTTGTCTGTTTCCCTTGGCTTTCGGGCATTCAGCGTTTCAAAGTACATCCAGTAAATCCAAACAAGAACATATTTCATGTGCTGTTGTTTGTTTTTACCAGCATTTCTATGTTTTTTTATTTGGCTCGCTAGCAGAGGGTCATACCAGTCCAAATGTTCCTTGTGGATTCCCTGTTTACATTTTAATGTCAGTATACATCCTTGTCCACTGTGACAGTGAAAGTGTGGAGTAATTCAACACAACTCAATTCTCTGAGTTAGGGTGCAGGATCCTGGTTTAGGCTTTCGAAAGTAAAATACAGTCACGGTAGAACAAAGTCATTTAAAGTGCAAATACTGACAGTTTGCCTATTTGGATTATACAAAGATTGAACAGATTGCACAACCACAACGCAAGCCGTCCCAAAGTGTAATTGATACTCCCGTCCGTGTGAAGGGCAGATACACGTTTTGATAGGCAATTAGAGAGGTCAGCAGCTTGAATTCATTATATTTTCTTACAGAAAAAAACAAAAACACAACAATGCACGGTTGTTTGGTTCGATACCATCACATAATGCCTACCATATGTTTGGGTTAGGGTTTACTCATCCTTGACAACCTATTGAACAGGTAAATACATGGCTTAATGTCTAGGCTGTAATGGCAGGCATTACTCCTGCTGTACTTTTCTTGCTTGTTGTCTTGTTCTCCGTTTCAATCGAGCTCAGTTGCACGAGGCACTTGACAGCAAGTTTATCCCCCCATTTTGCCCATATGTTTTATAGCATTTATATTGAGAGCCAGTCTAGATAGCATTCAAATGTACACAACCGCCTTCTGGAATGTCTTTAGCTAACTTTCCAAATACAAACTCAAGCAAGATGCCTGCATTGAGGTAAATCATGAGCAGCTCCCTGATATAAGACGTTGGAATATCTTTCATAAGGAGGAATAAATAATCAACCCGTCTTTCTTATTTTGTTTTGGATTAGATTAATGAAAGTTGCAACACATTTGGTTCATCCAAGATTAGCTGAACATTACAATCTATAGAAAGTAAAGTAAGTAAGTTAATTGACAATGCACGGTTTCTTTCGCTCACATTTGCCATCTTGCTCATATCTTATCCTCATTTAAATGTAGTCACTCATCCAGTAATTATTTTGAACTGCTCCTTTAAAAAATGTTCAGAACACAGAAATTTTTTCCTCCTTCGTCGATCCCCTTCATAGTTACGTAACCCACTTTTATTATACAATCAGCTGGGAGTCTTTGAGTCCTCCCTGGAAGTCTTGTTAGCCACATTTGTCTTACATTAAGTAAATATTTCAGCACAAGCATTCACACCGAACGTCGCTACTGTCAACTTTAGAGACTGAAAGAATAATCGATAGCAGAGCAAGAACATTAAGATCCCAGGGAGGATTCTCAGTAACCTCATACCTGACACTGGCCGAAAACCAGCAGACTAGACATGATTCTGTTCTGCGTGTGGACAAATGGTTCCTGCCACCGAAAGGGGGGTTTTGTCAGATAATTCCCACCTTTAGAATGATTATATCTTTGTCCTCTGCTTAGGGACTCTGTTTCCACTCAGGGTTTGGCAGAGACAAATGTTATTCCCAAAAAGATAATGCTAAACACGAATGGGTGGGGTTGGGATGAGAACAGAGATTTTGGTACTGCTTTGAGGTGTCTGGCTTTCATTCCCCTTTGCCCGTAATTATGCCGAATTAAAAAGGAGTTGTTTTTTTGGCAGGAGCGCTGGTGTGGCATTGAGTCAGAGGTGTGCAGAGGGCTCTGGAAGCACACGATAGACTCAATACTGACTCACTTTCATACGTAGCCAGTCGCTCAGTCGCTTGGGTTTGGTATGCTTTAAAAAGAAGGGGGGGGGGGGGGGGAGACTTAAGAGGGTCCCGCCATTGTTTCGTCACAGATACATCAAATGAAATAAATGTCAGGAAATGTGCAGCAACTTAAATAGGTTTTTGGCAGCCACAATTAATACATACAACTTGACAACAGAAGACTTTTGGACCAATATGCACTGAACTGTTTTTTTTGTACTGTTTTTTTTTTTCCTTTCAGAGTGTAAGATAGAAAACTGTGAGGCGTGTTTCAATCGTAATTTTTGCACAAAATGTAAGGAGGGCTTCTATTCGCACAGAGGCCGGTGCCATGCCAGCTGCCCTGATGGGCTCACCTCTGGCAATGGGACCATGGAGTGTGTAGGTGAGTGACCTTTCACATCTTACTGTGCACACACTCTACCGCGCCGGGAATAAGCAAGAACAATGTATGTCTACTACTTTGTTAATTCATGAGGGAATCACACTTAGAAAAGTGTGTCTCCCGTAAGTGCTGTGTTGCGTGTGCTACAACTTGGCTACATAGCAAAAATTATACAAAATCAAATAATACTTTTCCTTTCCATCTACTTTTACCTTATCGTAACAAAAGAAACGGCTTGTTATTGTAGTGTACTTTCCTCCCAAGAATACATGGCACCCCTCCCCGACAGCCTATGAAATCACGCAAGGTTGTGAAGGGCAGCATACGATGATTGGTCGGAGTCATACTTGTAGTGTTGCCATTCTCCCGGCCGAGACACGGCAAGAATTTATTGCATAATCTGACGTAGTGACCATCGTGAAAGACGAAAAAATCGTGCGGTCTGATCCCGGCCTAAGGCATGTCTGCCATGTAAGTGTTTCTCAGGTGGGCCCTGTGTATTTGATATATTTCACCCGCATGGCCTGCTTACCTTTCCCATCAGAGCTATTATACTAAATACTCTTTAACTCAGCAGCCAAGCTATGTTCCGCCTGTCAGAACAGTGCAGCCTAGCCCGTAACAGAGGAGCTTAATACTCCAGAAATGCAGCATTTCCCCTTTGCTCGCTCTCTCTCTCTCTCTCTCTCTCTCTCTCTCTCTCTCTCTCTCTCTCTCTGTCTCTCTCTCTGTCTCTCTCTCTGTCTGTCTTTCTTTCCTATTTCTGCTGTTTCTCAAAAAACACCGACAAGCAGAACTTTGGAGGGAAGCCTGCTGGCCGATAAGGCTTTCATGGATTTCTGTCCAAAATATTTCTGTCGTAAGTAAGTAAACACAGCACTAATAATATGACTAGGGGCTCCCCTGGGCAGCTTGTTTCCCCAAAGAAAGGCCTCTAACCCGTGACTTTGATTCTATTCCTTGTGCCTGGACTCTCACCTAGTGCTCTTCCACTACCACGTATACTATACATTTTCATTTCTCCGTTTTTTGCCTTTTTCAGGTTCTACTTAACGCTTTCCTCTCTTTTCCCCTCTCATACGTTTTTTTCCCCCTCCTTAAAACTCTTTATGAAACGTCTTTTGAAAAACCGTAGCCATAACTTCAGCTCAACAGATTGTCTCAGGGCTCAAACTGTGGGGCTCTCCTGGAGGTGCAGCCAAGTGTGCTGGCCTGAAGCTCGAGTCGCCAGCCCCGCATGTGGGATGCTCCTGCGGGCTCGTGGAACACACTTTTCCCCGCTTTGAAACGTTCCCCGTGTCTCGTTCAAGGTCACCCTACCGTAGAATGTGAGCTGGCCGAGTGGAGCCTCTGGGGTCCCTGTATGAAGAAGAACAAAACGTGCGGCTTCAAGAAAGGCCTCCAGACCAGGGTGCGAGAGCCCCTCCAGGCCCTCAGCCCTGCGGACCCCCCTTCGGCCCTGGCTACGCTGAAGCCCTGTGCACCACAGCTGGAGGAGAAACGCTGCGCGGTCCCCAAGGTCCGCTGTGGAAATAAAGGTAATGACTCATCCCTCCTCCTCCTCCTCCTCTGTTCTTCCACTCCATCAGCACTCTTACCACATACGCAATGCACTTGGACTATCCAATGTCTGCTGTAAGTGTACAAACACCCAAACGTGTGATAACTTCTCCACTGGAAACAGTCCCTTTGTCATCAATTGTGAATACAGACTTCATTGCAAGGAACGAACATGCTAAATGCTACTTATTTCACTCACGCCAAAGTCAAACACTCCCTGCATGAAGGCAGCCCCTAGGCGTCCCCGGAGTCCGCTGGCGTTTCTCTGACCCGACCCACCACCTGTGAGCTGGGTCTGCTCAGGCACAGCTGGCCCACACCCCGTTGGCGCTGGTCACACAAACCAGTTACCGGGGAGGTCCAGCTCCTGGCGGACGAAGGCCCCTCGCCCTCGTGGAGCAACGTGAGCGCGACCCGAGTCGAAGGGGCCGTTCGTTTTGGAGGTCGCCGAGGCGACCTCCACGTGTTCCATCCAGCCCGGATGCCCCACGCCCGCGTTCTTTACAGCGTGTCGGCGGTGGCTGTGGATTAGCAACGTTGACGCTTACATTGACGTTTGGAGGACTGTGTCGCGCTCTCTCGACAGTGGGAAACGTTGGTAGCTACTGGCATGATAAGACGATTCTGACCGACCGGTTTACAAGGCCTCGAGAGGAACACATTCAAAATACATCATTTTGATCGGTTGGCTTGAAATAGATTCTACAATTTTCCAGGGTAATAAAGGGGACCAGTTAAATCTTTATTGACCAGTTTGTCCCCCAAAAATGTTTGTGAGACCCAGTAGAGAGCAGAGACTTTGCAGCTTAAACCTAAATCATGTGGTATGGCACAGATTGGTGCCTAATGGGGCGTCCCTTATTGTTACAGTTGCCATACTCCAATTAGCAGGACACTGTCTTGTGTGGGTTGGGTGGATGATTGATGAGCCAACCAAAGTTGGATGCCTCTACCTCCCGTAAAAACGCGATGTTTCAACATATCACTGAAGGATGGCACACTTCCGGGAATTCTGACATACACTGATATTGCGTAAGAAAAGCATTTGATCTAACGCTGGATAACTTGTACTGCGATTCTACGAAAGCTTTCAGAGTGAATTGATTCACTGAGTACATTTTTATTATATGTATCCAACCCATATGCATAAAGCCATGCTCCCAAATGATGAGCTCTTCATGTGAAGTGCACACTGGTAATCTTAACCCAATGGATCATCTTTTGGGGAAATGAAGGATTGTTATAAACCCATAGAGATCTGGGCGAGAGAGAGATGGCTTGGGAGAGGCTGTCTGGTGGGGAGCTGCAGTACTATGTACAGCCTATGACAGCCACGCATGAGAAATGAGGGGCAAATTTACTCTGCGTGACGCCGGCACCCTGGAAAGAATTTCCACCACAAATTGGAGAAGAATAATTAACAGTGAAATATTATAAACTGCCCCATAAATGTGCCGTGCTTGCTTGCCAAATTTCTAAGCGTAGCGGCTTGGGGTTGGGGGGGTGGGGGGGGGGAGAATACGGGGGAGGCCATCTCATAGGAGTGCGTATAAAAAGTGAGGTATCACCTGTCCAGCCCAGTGAAAGATTGAGACATAGGAGACCCTGATTGTGAAATAGCTGACATTTCCTTCGAGAGATCTTAGCTCTCCCTCCTCTCGGTGCCCCCCCAACCCCCCGACCCCCCGCCCCCCGCCTCAGTAACGTGAGTGAAAAGCGTCTGGCTGGAAAGGAGGAGGCACGTCGGCCTGCCAGAACGCACAGGCAGGAAGGTTCTCCGGCAGGCGATGGGTACAGCCGCCCCCACGCTGCACGTTGGTGCTCTCCCCATATGCTAAATGAGTGCGGCAGCAAATCCATCTGCGGGAGGCGGTGGACAGGGGTGGCTGTAAAATACTCCTGGGGCAGGTCTTGTATAACAGCCGTGATTTAGGGGTCTGCAGATCTCAGGCTTTGTGTCGATTTGGCCACGCCAGCACGCTCTGTCTTTCTCCCCCCCCCCCCCCCCCCCCCCCCTTCCTGTGGCTCTGCAAATGGGTTCACACGAAAACAACGTTTCCGAGATGCTTGATTGCCTTTGTCAGGCAACATTATTTAGCGTGCTCGGAGTAGAGGAGCAATCATGGCTGTCATAAATTGATGGAGTCCCCCTCTTTGCTCCATTAGTGGTTTGTCAAAGAGCTAATTAAGTCCTTACACAGGGAGCACATCAACCCAGGTTCTGCCCTGCATGCTTATAGTGTGTGTGTGTGTGTGTGTGTGTGTGTGTGTGTGTGTGTGTGTGTGTGTGTGTGTGTGTGTGTGTGTGTGTGTGTGTGTGTGTGTGTGTGTGTGTGTGTCTAAACAGAAACAAATGTCTCCAAATGTCGTCTGTTCTTTTCATGGAGAACAAAACGAAACAACTCCCGGCTGTGCTTATTGACTCAAGACATCCCATACAGCCCACAGAGCAGAGCATGTTGGACGTCAACGTGCGCTAATGTGTTGTGCACTCCCCACCATATCCCCAGCCAATTGGCCAAATAGGGTTCAACAGTGACAAATGTGTTCGTGGCTTTGGCCTTCGCGTCTCTGGTAGAGGAACATCAACTCTCCTCCTGATTAGTGGACTACTGTGCTGGTCAGGCCGCCGGGGTTTTCGACAGGGCAGGGGGAAGCAACTGAACCTGTAGACCTGCCAGGCTCCCCTTGTAGAAATTAACGATGGGCCTGCTAATTGAAAGTCATTTAGTTTCCGGGGTATCCCCACTCAAAACAACTCCTCAGCTGAGCAGTTCCAGATGCCGGCCAAATAAGGGGTGTCTTTGGCGTAGCGAAATACATTTTCGTAAATCGGAGAAGATTCCGATCTTTTAATCATGGCGGTGTTACAAGCCAAACGGAAACGACCAAACGCTCGTGGAATTTGCTCAGAAAAAAAACAGTCCTCGTGGAGGTATACAGCGCTGCTGGAGAGCAGGCGCACACTGAGGCGTCTCTGCAGTCAAACACGCTCTGTTGTCCGCTGTTGACTCCGTTTCTAAGGGATGCGGAGCGTCTCCACACAGAGTCCACAGCTGAACGCCGGCGAGCTTGCCCAGTTTCCCTCCGCCGCCGCCGCCGGCATCGCGGGGGGCTCTTCAACCCACACGTAAACAGTCACCGCCTGACGGCCGACACCAACCTCCGCGTCCGCTTTGGCCCGGGGGGGCCTCTTCCCCTTCCGCACGGCGCCTTCGCTAAGGGCCCCCGCCGTGTTTGCCTCGTTACCGCGGCGGCTCGGCCGTGACGCGCATCAAAGAGGGGAGCCGTGTCAACAGCGCGCAGCCTCAGCGCCGAGGGGCCCCCTCTTCAGTTGGATCCTCTTCTGGACATTTTTGTTTCCCTCCCCCTCGAGCAGAGTGCCTCGAAACCACCTCTAATGGATGTGTTTTTATTTAGGGAGCAATTATGCACTTACGATGTGTGACAGGTGGGTGAGAGTAAATGGTGGCGGAGGGAGGCAGGGCAGGGCAGGGCAGGGCAGGGCAGGGCAGGGCAGGAGAGAAGAGAAGAGAAGAGAAGAGAAGAGAAGAGAAGAGAAGAGAAGAGAAGAGAAGAGAAGAGAAGAGAAGAGAAGAGAAGAGAAGAGAAGAGAAGAGAAGAGAAGAGAAGAGAAGAGAAGAGAAGAGAAGAGAAGAGAAGAGAAGAGGAGAGGAGAGGAGAGGAGAGGAGAGGAGAGGAGAGGAGAGGAGAGGAGAGGAGAGGAGAGGAGAGGAGAGGAGAGGAGAGGAGAGGAGAGGAGAGGAGAGGAGAGGAGAGGAGAGGAGAGGAGAGGAGAGGAGAGGAGAGGAGAGAGGGGGGGGACGGGGGGGGGGACAAAGAGGTCGTCTTTCGCGGCTCCAAATTGTTTAGGCAGGCTATTACGTTCCTTCGGTTTGAGGAGAGTGTCAAGACATGTCCGGCGGGCGCGAGCGTGCACTATTTTCCGGCCGGCGGTTCTGTGGCGCGGGGGCCGCTGCTTTGTGTTGGCTGTCAGCGCTGGGCTGTGCTGCGCTGCGTCACAGCACCGTTGATGAATGACTCTGGGACCCGGGCTGTATATCGGAGGCTCGGCTGCGACGAGGCCCTGCTACAAGGGAATGGGAGGAGGCCCAGTTCCAGCAGAACGGTCTGGTCTACCCCCTCGGTGCCCAGCCGAATCCGATCTGGGACTCTGGTACCCCAATGGTCTCTAAGTTTAGAACATTAGATTAAGCAAACTGCCATCCACTCGGTAAACATTGGCGTGTTAGTATCTACTAATGGAGTCTGTGTATAGACGTGTGTGATAAACTGTAACTATTGGTCTTTGTGGTTTTCCCTCTCTAAAGGGGGAAATAGGAGGAATAAGGCCGAGGGGCGGGATGAGCCGCGGAGGCGGAACAAAGGGAGCACCAGAGGGCGAGACCGCGACGGCAAGGAGAGCGGGAAAGGAGGCGGGGGTCGGAAGAGGAAGGGCCCAAGCCTGACCACCACCGCCACCAGCCTTACGCCCAGCTCTGTCACCTAGCCCCCACCCCCACGTCCCCCCCGTCCCCCCCCCCCCCGTCCCCCACCCCGAGCTCCAGGTGGGCCATGGAGAGGAACAGACACGTGGCTGCACCAACCAACCCTGGCTGTCGCCGGGCCGACCCGACAAATTGTTAAGGTGAAGAACTGACGCTGCTAACGCATTCAAGAGGATGCGCAAAGAGACGTGGAGGTTAGCCGCAGGAGGCTAGTGGGCGGAACTTTCTAGCGAGGTGGGGGGGGGTGGGGTGGGGGGGGGGGGGAGCGCTGCTGAAGGAAAGGGATGCGTCGTCCAGCTCTACCGGTGGGGAGACTGGTTGGAAGGTCGTGCCACTGTGAGGTTTCACCACGCGACTTTTTGGAGCTCACTGGAGGACGCGAACCACAACGTCCAACACAAACCACCGCAAGACATCCCAAAATAACAACCTCAAAAAAAGGTTTCTGTGTAGGGAGAATTTGAAGCAGGGAACCTGATAAAGATCACGGTTGTCCTCCGTCTGTTAAAGAAAACATGTTTTTCAATTCCATTTTAATCACAATCTGTTTCTTATTGTTAGCCTTGGTCGGTGTTCGTGAGAGGTAGCAGGCAGACTTAGTTAGGCGATGTCGTTCGGGATTTAGATAAAGATGAACAGTATTACAATTCACTCCAATTTACTTGCTTTCCTATCTCGTGATGAAACAAAAAGAAAGGCACTGGAACTCATTTGTGGTTGTTAGGGGAAAGGTCTAATGAATGTTTTGGTTAGTAGGGGATCCATTACAAAACAAACCAAGACATGATGTAACGAAGGCTTACTCGGAGCTTAGATCAAATCCAACTCTTGTGTTTGAAAACAAATGTTACCCATTCGATAGAATAGTTGTTGTTTTTCCAATCCAATTCGTTGTTGTCGTTTTGAACTGAAAATAAGATCTGCACAGAAATGATGAATGAATGTGAACCTAAAGTGTGTGTATATCAGTGCATACATGCTTGTGTGCTTGTGTGTATGTTTACAAAGCGTCTACAGTTTCCTGCAAAGTAGGCTTAGCGTTCACTCTTACAACTGTATATATTTGTGTGGCTGCGTGTATATTGCACGGGTTGTACGTGACAATAGACAGACGTCTTCTTTTTTTTTTTTTATATGTTTATATTGTGCAAGATTCATGCTATGAAAACAAGAACAGTAATTAAAAGGAGACAATGCATAGACTGATATATTAAAAGCATCGATATGCAATTGCCATAAGACTGAATATATGTAACCCATCGAGTGCTCAGTTATCATGTATGTTTGTAATAAGGTCTTGACTAAGGAAAAGCCTCTGTAATGTACAATACTCGGTTTAATTTACCTGTCTCACGCTTGTGGTGGGTTCCTGACATGCCAACCACGTCTTTCTCTCCTGTACCATTGGACACTGGTCGTCTTAAGGCCCACGGTCAACTTTGTCACGTTTTCTTTTCGTTGAGCTCACCCTGGGTTTATTTACTCAACACAAACTATTTGCTTCATGAGAAGGGTACGCGTTGCATTAGGCATTCATATTGTGGATCGTGACACTGAACACGTCAACATCCGTTAATCGTCCATCCGATTATTACTATCATTATGTATATCTTATTACTTCTGTGAAAGCTTAAATAAAACTCTGATGCATTTAACAAATCTGTCTACTGAAACCACTCCTTTAGTTGATATCAGTTATATTGTAGCCGGGCAAAAATCTGTCAGTACCTAGCCTATAGACACATAATAGAAGAGAATTAAGAAACCGAACAATTTCGTTCCCACAGCATGCCGGGGGAAGAGTAAGGAAGCACACCCGGATAGTCCACCTCCTCTGCCAGTTTGAAGCGGAGTTATTCCTCGCGGCTTTTCGCTTCTGCGCCTCTCCAACAGTCACTCTGGGAAGGTGCATAGCTTGAATAACCATGTGGACTCAATCCCTTGCTCCCCCCACTGTCTCCCTCTATCAAAGCATGGGAAAAGCTGCGGGGAATACGTGGAAAGCTTGCCTCCTCCAGGTGATGCCGCTCCGCCGCGGCCGCGAGGGCTCCCGTGACGCTGGCGCTCCCCTCCGCAGGACGCCACCTTGGGAGATGCTGCCGGACCGGCCAAACGCTGGCGCCCGGGCAGGGGCCGTAAAAGCCGAGACAGAAATAAAAACTAATGATGTGTCATGGCCAGGGGGAGGGCTCTTCCAGCGGGACCTTCACCCCGCAACCAAAACAGCCGTTTCTCATTACCAAGGGGAGGGGGGGGGGGGGGGGGGGGGGGGGGGGGGGGGGGGGGGGGGGGGGGGGGGGGGGGGGGGGGTGGTAGAGCATGCGCTGTAAATTACGCTTTCATCCTTTTTCCTGACCGTAAATTGTTTAACCCGGCTGTTCTGTGAAAGCTCTCCCTCACGTTCCCTCTCCCACTCTTGGTCCCCCCTCCCCCACCCCACCCCCCCTCCCGTCTCATCTCTGCCAGGGAAAATGGATGGCGGATCCTTGGAGGACATGGGTGACCTTGGTTTGCCAGGCTCATAAACACTTGATGATGTCATTGCTTTTGCTTGGCTCTCCGGGCCTGTCAGCTCGCAGCCCAGGCCCTTTGGTAGGCAAGAGTCTGTCATGCAGCCATGTCTGCCTATGTCCGCCTGTACACCAGGCAGTGTCTTTTCTGTATCTCAAACTATAACTCCCTTTCAAATGGCCAGATCGTACTTATTATAGTTCAATAACAAACGTGAGCCCTTCTTCAGTTACTTTGGACCAGTTTTTGGCGGAAACGAGGCTACTGAAGTGTAAAGCCCTTCACTTCACTATATATATATATCTATATATATATATATATATATATATATATATATATATATATATATATATATATATATATATATTTATTTGTTTTTTATTGAGACAAAACCTTTTCATCACTTTATAATTGAATTGGTTTTGCTTCCAGACCTCATAGGATATTCCATCACTCTTTTATAAGCCAAATTAAAATTTGTATTGTTTTTTTTCTGCTCTTAGTACTTTTGAAAGGAAAGCGGGGGAGGAAATACAGTGCTTGGATAATCAGAATGAGTGTTTATCCCAAGTGGCCTTTTAAATTGTATGTTCACAGTTCCCACGTGTGAATTTCAACACATGGAGATAAGGCCATTGACCGACTTGAAATGAGTAACTTCAGTCTAAAAGAAATGTGCTTGATATGCACTGCCTCCCTTTGATTGAAATCAGTATTACATAAAAGCCCAAAGAGTCCTAACCAATACACATAGAGAGGTTATTTGCATGTCATTTGCAAGAATAAAAAATTACTAAAGTACCATGCAAGTGCTTGAACTCAAATGTGAATAGGTCAAAGTATACCGCGACGTAAAATAAAATCACACAATAGTTTATTTATATGTATTCTATGGTTGAAGGTGAAGGTGCTCCTCTCTTTAGCTAGAGTGCATTACAAAGGGTGTAAGTCATGTCCCGGGACAAGTAGTTTAGTGAGATACCTGGCTATTTGAATTAATGGAGCTTTCTGCAGAGAGCCCATGCTAGTTGCTGTGACAAAACAAGCTAATTTGCAAAGTGAGAAAGCTATCTCTTTTTTATATATACTGTATATACAGGTAATTTTGAGTGATATTTAAAAACAGGCGAGAAAGCTTAACAATGAAGCTATTATTGTGAAAGTGATGTATTTAAAAAAAATAATAATATTAATAATAAAAATGTACCTTATGGACCAGCTTTTAAGTTATAAAATAAGATCAGAAATGCGCCACTCAGGCAGAGTGACTGTGTCGATACAAACTTACCACAAGAGTGCGCCACAACACATAAAGTCTCTGTAACCATAAACGTGAAACTGCACTGTTTTAAACGTTTTTTTGATAACAATAATAACCACCCTTTGCTGTTATATAGTACATTAATGTACGATTTTACAAAGTGGCACAACGACAACAACAAAATACACATAGTTAGATAGATTGTTCAAAGCTTGGTGTAGACACATGTAAAATACATTGGATTATTTTGCGTAATATAGTTGTAAACATAATATAACATCAGTATTCAGACATAGTTACATACACACTAACAAATCATTGTTTTCACGTTTAAATATGCATTGTGAGTCATGTGTAATAGTGATTAATAAAACGTGTTATCTAGTCTTCTGGATGTGGCTGTGCATCACATTTCTCCCTTTTTTCTTAAAAAAAAAAAAATCGCAACATGCTGACTTTTCCCTGGGTTTTCTCCACATTAGTCGCTGGCATTGTTCAGAATTCTACTTAGCTGTATCCAACCACTAAAATAACATTGAAATCATAGCTGTGAAATAAATGTCCCCTTATTTGTATTGCGTTCATAAAGACGAAGGGAAAGGGTCAAAAGTCAAAATTAAATAAAACAGCTGACTCATATTGCTGAGCCAAGTCACTCAAGTCACTCATTGCACTGTTTAATGGGGGTCCTCCACACGACAATGTCATGCATAGGTAGAAGTCATCCATAACCATTCAGTGGTTTGCAGACTAAAAGGGGATTCAGCCGATGTTTGACAGATCCACGTAGATTTACAGCTCTTGCCTGCGGAAAAGGTTCGTAACAAGGCCGCATGGGAGAGTCTGACATCCCACCAGTTGCCCGCAAGAAAGCCCAACTCGCTGACCTCAGATGGGAGTGAATGAGTGGAGGAGAGCCAGGCTAAGCCACAGACCCAGGATCCCAGACCCTCCCAGTCAAACACAGACTGGGAATGTAATTTCGGGACACAGACAGACCGACGCATTTTGCTCTGGTGCGAACATACCGATGGGGTTGTTCAAATGGTGTCATGCGCGTGCTACGTTTGAGGGAATGTTGACAAAGTCTGGAGTTAAACCTCCCAAAACTGCTGGCTAAGTACAATGGTTTCCAGCAGATATGCATGTTCCCTACCTGTGAGGATTACAGCTATGCGGCCATTTTTGATGATTCATGGTTCACGGAGCTACTGCGAGGCATTTCCAACCATTTTTCTGTGATGAATAACTGCCGTTTTACGATAACCTCTCACACATTGGGGTGAGTCCACGTTTGCTGCCAAGTGGCCACTCCCCCACTCTTGACACACGCCAGATGAGACTGTCTCTGGGTCTGTGAGTAAACCCCGGGAATGCAGGATATACCCTCCTCGTACTCCTTCTTCTAACTGTCTACTATCAAGGTTTCATAACGCACTCGGCTTTTCCCCCCATTCAAACTAGTCATATTTCCCAGTAACCAGCATACAGTACGATCAAATCCACGGGGGGGGGGGAAATGTAAAAAGACCAGCATGGGAACCTGAATTGGTTGTCAGTTGATAAGAGCAGATAATGGAGGAAGTTTCCAATACTTAAAGTATCTTAAACTTAAACGTGGACTTGTTCTGACCCTAGGTCATGCCACAATCAAACCTCTCCTATCTCCACAGACATGTCTTCACTGTTCTCTTTGGAGCAACGGCTTGGCTTCAGTGTACACGCACACACACACACACACACACACACACACACACACACACACACACACACACACACACACCCACACCCACACCCACACCCACACCCACACCCACACCCACACACACACACACACACACACACACACACACAAACACACACACACAAACACACACACACTCACCCACAATTACACACAAACAACCCCGCAGTACGGTGCGTTCAGATCTGAAGAATGGAGCCACTGTGAACGGAAAGAAAGCACACGCTCACAAGTCCCCATTCTTTCAAAGCGCAGTCTCACAGCTGATTATGGCTCACTCACCCACTGGTCTCAGTGCGAACCAACCAATGGTAAGCTGGGGCCTGAACATTTCTTCCATTGGGGCTCACAATATTAAAGTTCAACAGAGGCACGTGAACAAACATGACTGTATCTTCCCTCTAAAAGGCACGCAAGCAAAGACAGTTGGGAGGTTCTCGGTGGATCTTCATGACACATATGGATGAGCAATTTATTGGATTGAGCAATGCAACCAGGCCCGTCATTTGCTGTGTGTATGTGAGGAAAGATCTCAGAGCAGTGCCCGGTATGCCACGCCTTCACCTGTCCCACAAACGTGCGTAACACCAGAGGGCGTTGCCATGTTAGAGTCCTTGCCTCACTCTTTGGCCCAACGTAAAGGAGCTGTCTCGACATATTTTAATTGCCGACCCAAAAAAAAAGTTGAAGCGTCAAGTTTACCACTGTGGGGCTGACAAATCCTTCAGTGTGCCTGTCTAGACGCTTCACAGGGCATGACTATGGATTCACCACAGCTGTTTGAGATGGGGCCGGTTTTTAGTTTATTTTTAAGTCAGGTCACAATTTTAAGCATAAAAGGACTGAGTAGGGGTCTTTTCATTCATGCTTAGGCCATGCTCTTTATTTTATAAAGAGGTCAGGAAAAAAACATACCTAGTCAAGAAAACCATTATAACACATAATGCTAGCCTACATTTCACATTTTCACAGTTTTAGGCTAACAGAGTAGCACAAAGTAAGCTAATATATTTCAAAAACTGTAAGTATAGCAGAGCTTCTCTGAAGTATGTCTAATAACAGTACAACTGTTGAGTCAATTGAGTACTGTTTCCTTCAACCTGAATTATGAAATAATTTAGTGTTTTTAATATAAATCGTGCCATGATGAGCTATAAATATCATCTAAAAAAACAATTCAACACAGTTAACCGGCTCCATAAGGCCGTAGGATCATGCCCATAATATTACCTTAACAAAACATATCTAAGGACGTTTATAATAAGTGGCGACTTTATTAAGTATAATTACTTTAATGCAAATAGCCTAAACAGAGAATCATGTGTCTGAGACTCCAGATATGTAAGACAGATATTTTATCTGTCTTGCTCTCAACCATTTTGCTGTGTATGAAAATAATGCATAGTGTTATTTCATTCGCACACATATTAAATGATCACATCATGTCATTTACAGAAGTAATTTTGCGACGTGAAGTCCTTTCCTTTGTACTGAGTAATGGCGTTAGCTGAAAATTGAAGGGATACTGTGTATGTAATGCCACCAACAAGACAAATGCACAGAACTCTCTCACACAATTGCAGTATGTTCTTTTGCATTTCAGTAAAGAGCTAATAACATTTATTAGAAGCGTTTTACCCTAGCAGCTAATTGCGTTAACATATATCGCATTTAAACTCAAGCGCAGAGCAATGGTTGGTATTTTAAAGGAGCCCAAACAGGACATTTTTTCAGGGTATTTCCAGAAGTTTCTGTCATTAGGTTAGACTGCATGGCTTTTTCTGAAAAGCTGACTGTTGCTAATATTTTAAATCCAATACCTGTGTCTCACAGACTAAGAATAGATGATAACATCCACTGAAATAGATAAATGTAGATATGCATGAAATCCAAGAATATCTCTGCAAATTAGTTTCAATTGAATCAACTTACATCATAGAAAAGAGCATGTCAAATAATATTTTATTTTTATTTTATTTCAGGTTCTACCAGGTTCCCAGAACTTCTTTGTCCTAACCATAACTATGTTTGGTAGTACAAGTCCATAAACACCTTGATTTAATTTGAAATCAAAAGATTGATCAACGGACTGGTTAGATGATCAATAACTTGCTTCTTCATAAAAAAGTACCACTGTACCTTTCTATAAATAGGTGCATTCCCAGAAGTCCATCCTTGGAATTTTTTTCATAAAATGAAACCCCTTTCAGGTGCTGACCAGGAGGCCAACGGGTGATGGCAATGTCTTTATTTTCCAAGCACTGCCCTTTTATTCCCTTAAGTTTTGAATAATGTGAGACTTTAATCTTTCCCTCCTCGGTTTGGTTGGACCCAATTCACAACACCAGTCAGTCTAGGATGGAGAGAGAGTCAAGGCGAGACCCATATGGAAACAGTATGGAAGAGTTGATCACCCTTCACCGCCAACTTTATGGGCTCGCTTCCCCCTCGGGCCTAAAGATCCCATCTTTACCATCAGGAGGGCGAGTGATTTGCCACACGCTGGGCACGCGACACGTGTTAGTGTTAGCGGGACGGATCGTGGATGTTTAGGAGCAAAGCGACACTAACATGGATTCTTTTTATAGTTCATTCGTTAAGAACATTATGGTGCAGGTCTGGGAGACGCAAAGTTTCACGAGATTATAGCCGCGCAGCTCCTGTTAATGTCATAACCTCACCACATGCTGTTTCTTGTTTTGTAGAGGCTGCTGTGTACAATATACGTCAAACTCCCTATCACACTCCAGCAGCAAAGAGCTAATACTTTATGTAAAGAACCCCTTGTTAGTACGGATGAGTGTGAGAAACATGTTGAGTTGCTTTGTTAAGATGAATAGCAAAGAAGCTGCAAAGAGCACACCATTTTGAGTAGGAGGGCAACGTTTTGTGCCCATCCCGTCCTGTTGTCACGGGAACCATAAAAACGGGATAAATGTTTGGACGTGCCATTTGAAGCCAATTTGCAGTTAGTAAAATGCCTTTATTATCATATTTAATGTTGGTTTTCAACTGAACACTTTGACTGCCCTAGGGGAAGATGCTGTAGACGCTTAATCAATCAAGAAACATTTCCAAAAAGTATTTCATATAAAATGCAATATAGCTTCGCTAAATTCATAAACACCATTCCCACTGGAACCATGTCCATCATTGTTGTGTGTACTGTGCGTGTTGTGTTATATATTTTTGTATTTCCTTTGGGGTTACTGTGATGTGTTTTAACCTGTGAAGCCGAAGGAAAGATTCCACATTTGTGGCAAATAAATATTATTATTATTGATCATTTGCATGTTTTGTGAGCCACTTCGATATAAGGCAAACAAAACTTCCAAATAATGATTATACTGCACATTTTGCCATACAATATAGAAGTACTTTGATTGCCTAATAGACTCATCACATCTCTGTTTATGATAAGGTTCATTTATGCTGGTTCAGAGTAACCCGGCAACCCCTCACCTCCCTGCTGGACTCCTTTTCCCATAAATCCGAGGGGCTGTGCATGTCACTGACCCCTGATGGAAGTGATCATGGAACAGCTCCAGATGTGTGCATCCTCCCTCCCTTTTTTCCCCCTCTCTCCCACACTCTTTCACTCTCCCACTTCCAACACTTGTCATCTCCCGATTACCCGCCCCCATGTGAGTCCAAGTTTTCCATTTCCTTTTTTGGCGAAAAATTGCGAAACGACCGAGGGGAGGAAGACATTCACCAACGCAGGCAGGAGAGCCTATCTGGCAGTGTGTTTGTTATGGGTCTGTGGGCTTCATCAAGGCGATGAAACGGCCAACTCAGCATAAACATGAGCTCACACAGAAGTGAACACACACACACACACACACACACACACACACACACACACACATGCAGTTACTCTAGGAGTTCCTAGAAAGCCTTTGGTGGAACTGCCTTGGGCTGTGCACTGACACAAGCTTGGGATCGTTACGTAGACATAGCTACGTTTTCAGAGAGACTAAACTTCTCTAGAGAAAGAATAATTTCTTTGTCAAATAAATAACGATTCTTTTTTAGTGGATAATATAATATAATTTAAGAAAAATATAAAGCCAGTCACATGAATAAAGTATTTATTAGGATTTCATTACCATATCATATCATATCATTCAATTTCTGTCTGATTTTAATTCTTACCTCCATTACATAGAAGGCCTTCATTTCTCAATATTTTTTTCATCATACAAAAGCACAATAGCTAACTCTGACTTGCCAGCATCAAAGCACAAATAAGGAAATATAGCTCTTTTTCACTTTTTCTGTTTTTTCACATGTGACAAACAAACAACGATAAAAAATAAAAAAAAACTGCAAAAACATAACAATTGAGGCTAACAATATTGTCAGGCATACCATAGCGCTGAAGAAACACAGCTCAGCTCTTTTGGGGCTTGCCCATTTAGACTCAAAATGTCTCTGTGAGAAAAGGTCATCAAATAATAAAGCCTATTTATACAGCTCAATTAATAAAACGGTGGAAATAATAAAAGGCAGTACAAATAAAAGTCTTTAGATCTCAAATAAGTCTATAGATAAGTATCACGAGAAAGGTTTTAAGTATTTATAAGACAATAAGTGGTTTAAGTATCCTGTATAGTGTCAGCTTTACTGTCGATGCTTGAGTTAAGTTAGTTTTTATGTGCTCATAAAAGGGTAGCCGGAGCAAAATTGTATTCATAGTGCAAATGACTTCTTTATGCTCATGATTAACATACAGAACTTGTCTCGTCTTTGGTATTGAATTACTGTTACCAAACTTAAGGAATTAGGAGCAGGTGACATCCAATGTACAGAAAACAGTCAAAACAACAATATCCATCTCCCTCAACCAGACCAACTTTACTGAAATGCAGTAAATATGTGTTCATTGGATACTCCGCAAAGTTTCTCCTCCGGCTGAAGAGACCGATGGTTCATACAAGAAGTGATGAAAACATTTGAACAGGGGCTGACATTTGAAGTTGCTTTGGTTTGATAGGATATAAAGTATACAGTTTATGTTCATTTAAGGCACTAAGGTCATACTTTTTGTCTCCCAAAAAATCCCAATGTTTTGGCTGTGGAAGAGAATTTTTGAGTGTTCTCTACAGAGAACAAAAGGTAAAGAACCAAATCTTTCAGTGTGGAAGGGCAAGACAAATGGCTTTGGTTTGTGTGTGTGTGTGTGTGTGTGTGTGTGTGTGTGTGTGTGCGCGCGTGTGTGTGTGTGCAGGTGCACGTAGGTGTACATGTGTGTCTGTGTTTGTGTGTGCGGAAATACTCCTCCTACGAGCATGACCTGTGAGACAGAGTGTGTGTGGGCGACCCTGGGCACATGGCTTGTTGAGGGGGCTGTGCTCGGTATGATGAGGCCAGGTAAAGCTGTTCTATAGGCTGTTGCATTCGCGACACAGGATCTGCTCTCCGTTGGGGAAGAAGCCGGCCCCCACCAGAGACACCGAACACTGGGTGCAGGTGAAGCAGGGCTGGTGCCACTGGCGTTCCTCAAACGACACGTACTTACCCCCACCAAAGCCTGGTCAAAAAAAGAACAAAAATAATAAATAATGATTTATATTTACAAATATGTTTATATTATATATTTTTAAATATGAATATATGTATTTTTTGGTCAGAAATGAAAAACAATCGTTTGACTATTCAATACAGTACATCGCATCAGCAACTGGTGGCTTCCGACTTCACTATCAGTATCTGTCTTTTTCAAGGAACCGAAACAAGCTGGAATTCTCTGTGTTGCAACGGGACACATTTTCTCTGTCCTGAATTTATCCTAAAACAAAACAACTATCAGGCACGCCCCACACTAAACATTTCTGCGGGCAGGATCATGCTCCTACCTGTGATCGGCTTATTACAGGCCTCACACTGTTTGGAATAGAGGCTGCCGAAACACTTGAGGCAGTAAGGGCTGTCTTCCCGGGAGGTGAAGTGCTGGCCCGCCAGTTGCATCTTGCAGCCCACGCACACGAAACACTCCTTGTGCCACGGCTCGTCCCGGTACGTCACGCCGCCCTTGGCCAGCACCTGATCGGAACAGGGGGAGACAACAGAGGCCATCGACATCCCGCCTTGTTCGCTCCGCTCGCAACGGTACAAACCGTGACGGCACATTCGGCTTCACATGCGGTGCGTCCACCGAACCCGACGGTCTCATAACGTCATTGGACCGGTTCTTTGATTGGGTGGACGCGCTTTGGAGGACGGACCTGTTTGCAGCGGGTGCACCGCGGGGCGAACTTGTCCTCGTAGCAGGGCACGCAGTAGTGCTCGTCCTTGTCCGGTATGAAGGACTTGGAGCCGATGGGCTGCTCACAACTGTGGCAGACGAAACAGCCCTCGTGCCAAGTGGCCCCACCGTACTCCAGTTTCCTGGTGCCTGAGGGAGACACGCACACACGGAGAGCGATAAGGGCGAGAGCGCGCACGCGAGAGAGAGAGAGAAAGAGAGAGAAAGAGAGAGAGAGAGAGAGG